>QLTV01012198.1:5278029-5348904 GCA_003457575.1 Thermophis baileyi | reverse complement strand
GATTTAAAACATATTTAAGTCTTCCTTTAAAATTAGTGAGACTCATTTTATTTCTTTATCAGTAAAATGTAATACATAGAAAAATGGCTTGTCGTGAAAGCGACTGCCTGCATGGCCCCTGGATTGGGGCTGAAAGGCAAAAAGGAAGTAGTATGCTCCCTCCCATATTTGGGTAGGTGATTCGACAGAAAAAACATATATATATATATATAGTCTAATAAGTCAGGTTAATTGACTGAAGTTCTTTATTCCCACAGGAGAAACTGAAAGTGTGCCAGTGATTAACCCTGCAACACAGATTGCCCAGGTAAAAAAAAAAAATGAGCAAAATGCTTTAAAGAATCCCAGATATATAAAGAATTAGCGAGGCTTATGAAATCTCAAAGTGTAATTCAAACTAAATTTAAAAAATCAATACAAAACAAACTAATCATAATAATTTGATATGTTAATTATACTAATAAATAATTTTTATATTTAAAACATCATCCTTTCTCATTCTGTTTTATGGAGCTTATGTAGACTATAACAACTTTTTAGGACATGTGTAGATTATATATTTCCCTGCCCTTTTCCTATAATACCCTGAAGTAGGAAGGGATTCTGATGCACATACGCAAAGCTACACCATTGGATATCTACCAGACCAAGGCAGTCCACAAAGTACAGAAATCTCATGAGAGATTAATGTTTAAAATCCACTATTTTCAATTGGATTTAAGGCTATTCACATGACGAGATTTCTGAAGTGGAGGCAGTAAAAGGGAATAGTAGAATCAGGAGAGCCTAAATGCTTGTGAAGATACACAAGCTACAGCATTCTGCAGAGAATGTCTATCCACCCTCTTCTTGAATACATTTGACAAATAGAACCCAATACCTATATGATGGCCATAATGCATGTGGCCTCAACATAATCTTGAGCACCAAGCTTCACATTACAAGTTTGTTGTTGCAGTACTTTGTGCAGGGTGGTTTAAGATACTAGGTTTCTCTGGCACATTTTTCAGGGGCTTGTAATTAAAAAGAAACAGAGGGATGGATGAAGAAACAAGTAGAATGCACAGGGAGAGAGTATTTATTGTAATTCTTATTTTTTGGGATAAATCACAGTAGGCTTGGTCTGGGAAAATGATGGATGACATGTAATACCCATGTACCTGTACTTATTATTGGATTTCCCCATTAAGTATGCGGTCCTGAAGGGAGTTCAGCAAAAATTAGTGAAGTACAGTATATGTTGACTATTCCTTGCACTAGGAATGGTTCCAAATGCTTTTCAAGAAAGTTGTAAGAAATAAGGGAGAATTTCTCTTTAGGAGGGTGCATTTTTAGCTGAGTTTATGTGGCAGAGAGAAAAGGGTGGGTTTTTTTTTTTTTTTGAGGATTTGGAATCCCATTGCAGAAAAAGCAATTGATTTAAATAAGAAATAGTTAAAATTGTCATTTTTTTTCAAAATTTCAGGTTTCCAATTTTAAAAAAAATACAGTAAAACCAACAACAACCACCTTTGGCTTATTCACCTACTTGTCTTTTAAGCTGCTATCTAAGGGCCAAAGTCGAACCACTTTAGAACCAAATCAACTTTCCTCCCAAAAGAAGGGGATGAGGGAAACATGGTAACTGTACTGTAGTAGTATTGAAGTATTAGTGGCTTGTGATGAATGGCAAGCTTCAGTGTATGAGGTAGACTAGAGCAGAGGTCCTCAAACTTGGCAACTTTAAGACTTGTGGACTTCAACTCCCAGAATTCTCCAGCCAGCATAGCTGGCTGGAGAATTCTGGGAGTTGAAGTCCACAAGTCTTAAAGTTGCCAAGTTTGGGGACCTCTGGACTAGAGGATTGCTTTTTGATACAGGGGCACAGTAGATTTCAATTGTTTCATTGTGCTCATGCTTGGTCAATTCTTTTAGCTTCCTGATTGGATGACTGAAGACACCTGGGGTGTGTGGCAGTTTACACGCATTGTTTTCTACATTAACACAGAGAGTTCTGGATTCTAGAGAGAGGATTGTACTATAGGATGGATGTTTACTAATTTCTGAAGAGTGATTTATTTAAGGTGAGGAACTTTGCTAGAACTGGGAGTCATCAAATCTGTATGATGCTGAGATTGCAATAACTAGTAGAAAAACAATATTCTAGAGAAAATGCAGCACTTCAATGCAATCCCAAGAAAGGCTGCTTCTTCTAGAATAGAATCAGTTTCTAGTGTGACTTTTAACTGGATAGGTAAAACTGATGTTAACCCTTCCATTTAAGAGCATTGTGGCGTGGTTAAAAGAGTCAAGATTGAAGCTCCACCACTTTTTTATTTAATTATGTTTGTGTGTGTATGTGTGTGTGATGCATGCAACACACCTAAAAACAGTTCTTGTGATTGCAACAGCCACATTGATTTTTTTCACCCTCTTGTAGATATCCCAGCTTTTCATGTCTCATCCTTTTAGTTTATTTCACTATGTTTATAGTCTGATAAATTTTATAAGGAAGAGTCTTTGTGGTATAAATCTGACAAATTGATAATCAAGTATGTAAAATCAATTTTTGCATTGATTGTAGCCATACTAATTCTTGGTTGCTCAAAATCTAATTGCTAATCTACAGTATGTTTTGATATATTTAAACATATAATTCTATATGTATATGTCTATCTGTCAGATATGTGCACATTTCACTCAGGTAGAAGGAAAGCATCAGGTGGCTCATGAAAATTCACAAATGTTGCCTATTCAGTCTTTATTCCCAGTATAGCCACCAGTAGGCTAATAAAAACTGTGAATAAAGGTTATGGTATATTGCAATAGATAGTTGTGTCATGCTGTCTGTAATTCAAGACCATCACCTTGTTTTGAATCTACTAGCTTGGACTATGCATTACTTGTTACAAAGTGCAGACCTGGCCTGTACAGTTTATTGCCTGTAAATTGAACACAGCTGAACAAGTTTTAACTCCCCAAGGACATGATGAAAGCCAGTTTGGCGTGGTAGTTAAAGCATCAGGCTAGAAACTGGGAGACCATAAATTCTAGTTTCCTTGGGCATGAAACCAGCTGGGTGACCTTGAGTCAGTCACTTTCTCTCAGCCCTAGGAAGGAGGCAATGGCAAACTACTTCTGAAAAACCTGCCAAGAATACTGCAGTGTTCAGGCAGTCTCCAAGGATTAGGCCTAATTGAATGGAAGATAAAAAAGGGACATGATAATCTACTACCTGCTTAGGCTTTCACACCATTTTTGTCACATGATTAGCAATCCACTATGCATGGCTGATGAGCTGCTATGCTGCCTGGTTTGGTATGGAACTGGCTAGTGTAGTATAGTAGTTAAGATGTTGGACTAGCAATGGGAAGATCCCAGTTCAAGTCTGCTCTTGGCCACAGAAGTTCACTTGATGGCTTTTTGCCAGTCATGCACTTTTAGCCTAACCTACTTTGCAGGGTTGCTATGGGGAAAATATTGGAAGAAGGATTGCTATGTATATTGCCTTAAGTTCCTGAAGGAAAGGTGGAATAGAAATTTAACAAATAATGATTTAAAGTAATATCAGATTTAAAAGAAGAAATATTTTTTCAGGATATTTTCTAGTTCTTATAGTTATGAAGAAAAAATGGGATATATATTAATATATTAAAACACAAGATGATTTTTCATGGATCACTCTAGGATGTTTTTTACTGGGAACACCTGAAGAATATAGATACTGATCAGGCAAACAGGTTATCTTGCACAGCATTCTGCTTCCTACATCTGTTCATAGTATTGCTGCTTCCTAAAAGCTGTGGAATACTTTATAGTTTGAAAGATGTTGATAGTAGTGCATACTACATCCTAGTGTGTTTACAAGCAATCCTAGAGGGCAATAAATCCAGCCTCTTGTATTATTATTTATTACTATTTATTAAATTGTTATGCCATCCATCTCCCCTATAAGATGACTCTTTTCTTCCACATTACTTTCATTTAGAGTAGAATAGAATAAAACATTATTGTCACTTTAAATGTACACTAATCAGCATGCATTAAAATGAAATTTCATTGCATTCAGCTCTCAAAAGATAACCATTATGCATATACCTACATACACACACATATATGACATAGAGAAACATCACAGTCTAGTTTGAATGTATACATATACAGGTGAAAAAAAACAATCCTGAATGTATACATATACAGGTGAAAAAAAACAATCCTGAGAATTTATAAGACGGATGGCATAAGGAACAAAGTTGTTACAGAATCTAGTAGTCCTGCCACATTTGGTACAGTTTGTAATTTGTGGGTTGGAAATTTTTGAGACATGGTGGAAAATCAACTTTTCCATCTGGAGAACAAAGAGTGGAAGGCATATATATGCATTTTTCCTGAAATAGAAGCACGGCTATGGGAAGATACCTTTTTCCTGTGATTTGCTAGGAGCTTAACTTTTTTGGTTACAACTGAGACACCATCATTGAATTGCAGGTGGTGGCAACAAAAGTGCAAGGAGTGTGTTTAGAGACAGATCTGGAAATTTCTCCATTTTGATCAGACTTTGCAAACCTCCCTCTCCAGAGTGAAAACTATTTCTAATATACTTAAATGACTGGTCATTGTACCAAAGTTAAACTCTGAAACACATTCTGCCAGAGGGATTATAGATAGAGACAAGATTGGCTAGGGAGGACCCCCTACCCCAACAGCGGGAAAGGAAAAGCCAAGAAGTCTTAGCAGGTAATTGACTAGAAAAACAGGTATGATATTAAATATAGAGATTTCTTGGACTTCAGTAAGATTATTACCAGGGGTGAAATCCAGCAGGTTCTGACAGGTTCTGGAGAACTGGTAGCAGAAATTTTGAGTAGTTCAGAGAACCGGCAAATACCACCTCTGGCTGGCCCCAGAGTGGGGTGGGAATGGAGATTTTGCAATATCCTTCCCCCAAGAGTGGGAAGGGAATGGGGATTTTGCAGTATCCTTCCCCTGGAGTGGGGTGGGAATGGAGATTTTGCAGTATCCTTCCCCTGCCACGCCCACCAAGCCACACCACGCCCACAGAACCGGTAGTAAAAAAATTTAGATTTCACCACTGATTAGTACCATTTGTAAGAAATGTCTAATTCTGTGGGAGAGGACATGCTGTAGATATTGGATTCACTTCCTGATATGTCAAATAGAAAGGTTGGATAGCAGATAACGGATAAGATCTTTCTCTGTAGAGATTCTGGAAAACCACAGAACAGCCTTTTCCACTCTGCCTGAAAATTTGTTTTGGTTGCAACATCCATAAACCACAAGTGGCCTGCTAGTGTGCTTGCTGAAGTTAATGAAACTGTAAGGCAATACTTGCGGAAGAAGAATGGTGGAAATAATTATAGACTTGATCAAGGGTATCAGTCAACAACTCCTGGATGATAGCTCAGTGGCGCAGTGGTTAGAGTGCAGTACTGCAGGCTACTTCTGCTGACTGCCGGCTGCCTGCAATTTGGCAGTTCAAATCCCACCAGGCTCAAGGTTGTCTCAGCCTTCCATCCTTCCGAGGTTGGTAAAATGAGGACCCAGATTGTTGGGGGCAATATGCTGACTCTGTGAACCGCTTAGAGAGGGCTGTAAAGCACTGTAAAGCGGTATATAAGTCGAAGTGCTATTGCTATAGCTCTCCACCCACATTTCTATAACCCCCAAAGCTACTCCTGTTATTAATTAAACTGAATATTAAATGTTGTTATTTTGAGGTAGGAAACAAAAATCCTAATGGAAGACCCAAAATAAGTTTAAGATAATATTTTTAAAAGAAGAACAAAATAAAAGCCATGCCACCTTAACACTTTTTTATGGTAGCCTTCACCCACCCCAAATATTATATCAAGCCCCTAGTCATTAGTCGCACATTAGGGAGGAAATGTCATAATTGAAAGAAGACTGTATGGGTTAAATTATAGAATCCATCTTGTTTTCCAAGTCACTGAGAATTCATGTTGGTTTTGACTTATCAGTTGCAGGCTCTGGCTTCTGAACTTAAAAGTAGCTTCACTGAAGCAATGCAGGAACTTTCAAGAATTCAACATGGAGAGTATGCTCTTGAGGAGAAAGTTCAAAGCTGCCGGTGTGCAATGGAGGAAAAAGTGGCTGAGATGAAAAGTTCTCTAAATGATTTCAAGGTAGGCATGCAAGTATTCTGGGGCACTAGTTTTGGAAGGACAAAAACAGATGGCCTGCTACATGATACAGCATGGCAAAAGTTGAAAAGCTAAAGTACAAAAGGACTATTTACTGACAAGGAGATGGCCTGGTGTGTGTTGAACAGGCTCATTCTTTTTCACAGGGTGATTAACAATTAGTGTAGCAAACAATAGTCTAACTTACCTTTGTGTTTAATGATAGCAGTATTATATGCTACCCCTAGGTAAATTAGCCTCTCTCAGCCTTCTTCAATTTGGCACATAACACGAGCCATTTGAAAAAGGAGTGGACAGATTTATTGCAAAGTCGGCTATGTTTTCCTTCTCTTTCTTTCTCCTATGATGCACAGTTCTGAATTTTCTTAGTTATCCCTGACTCAGGCAATCTCTTCCTTTGTTTTTTGTGTTTTTTTAAAGAGTTTTTATCATCTCAATTATTTGCAACTAGGAAAATGTTTCAATATACAACTTAATAATATTTGGGCAATTCAAGTTCCCAATGAATGCATAATACTTGCTGCTTTAGTTTCTGATGAGAGAAACTAAACTTTTCCTGTCTCTTTCATAAAAAAATAAAAATATCCAAAAATAATAGTGGGGAAAGAGGTGGTACATGGCTGCTTCATCTACTATATTTTATTTTCTTCTTCTATAATATAACACGCACAAAAGTGAAAGAAGGAAAGGAAATTGACCCACTAGTCATAGGGAAAAGAAAGTGGTCTCTCTCCTGCCAACCCTTCAGTTTCCGCTTGAAATTCTGCCATCTTCTAGAGACTTCGCCTTCCTTTCACAAACGGGACAAATGCAAAGCAAAGCAAACTAAATATTGGGGACACCCCTATTTTTAAAATCCTGTTAGGATATGCTGGGATAGATGACGTTATCATTTATACCACAAGTAGACGGACGGTGCAACCCAGACCATTATTAAAAACCAATAGTACAGCTTTTCAGCACAATTCCAAAACGGGAATTGGGGAAGGATGTTGTATAGGTGTTTCTATTGTAGTAAATAGATCTACTACTGACATGATGTACATTTATAAATACTTCTTTCTGACTTGGTGTAAATAATTACAAATCTGGGTTGCTTTTCCTGTAAGAAAGAGTTTAAATGCAAAGCTGCAAACTTTTTCATGTCACCCGTCAAAAATTACCATTTATTTAAATAGGAAGAGCTTAATGATGCCAAATCTATGATTGAGGAAATTAGCGCCAAACAAGAAGAGATGCAGCAAAAAATTGAGCAGTTGCAACAAGAGAAACGGAAGGAATCTCGCAAGCTCAAAGTGAAGTAAGTGACCAATATTTTTCAAAGCCCTTTATAATTTCAGAACAGCTTTGGGTTTACAGCTCTTCTTTTCTCTTATCTAATGTATTAGAACCAGACTTTTCAGGAGCTTGGGGGGAGGGGGGAATATAAGAAAAAGTAAGTATTTAATATAATATTTACTTGTTTTTATTCCACTGAACCCCAGCTCCTAAAAAGTCTGATTCCAATATATTATAGAAGAGAAAAGAAGGGAGGGTCCATCTAGCGGGCTGAAAACAAGGGGTGTAGTTTAATAGGGTGGGTACCATATTGGTGAAGTTGTATTTTTAATTTAGCACATTTATTCAGCTATGTGTTGTGACCCAGCACGGCAAGCCCCCAGGAAAACGACACACACACACACTGTTTGTAAAACAAATAAGACTTTACTACTAATAATGCAGCTTAGTAGTAAGTTTGCTAAAGTTTTTCCAACACAGTTCTTGTTGAGAATCAAAGAACACTTTGGCCAGGAGTCAAAATACAAAAATGCAAACAGGTCATTAAGTCCCGAATTATCTTCACTTACTGGAGTTGGCCAAGAGCCCGGACTGGAGTAATTCCAACTAAGATAGCCAAAGTTCTGACATCAGCCAGGAAAATAATTGCGTTGTCTCCAGCGACGGTTTCAGCTTTTCTTAAACCTTAAATAGTCTTAGGACGTGGCCCATTAGCCTGCAGGTTTACAGGTGAGGAGACCTCCTCCTGCAGAGCCACTCTTGCCTGCTAGCTGCCCTGCGTGCCCTAGCATCAATCAGAGGCTCCTCCTCTCCACTGGAGTCACTCATCTCCTTCTGGGGAGGTGCAGAAGGCCCTGGTTGGTTATTGTCCTCTGGCACTGCGTCCTCCTCGGTCTCGGACTCAGGTGCCGGAGATACAGGGTGATATTGCCACCCCATGGTCGGTTCTTGGTCTTCCGGATCCATGAGCAGCTGCGCGGGACTCGGGCAAGCCACAACACTATGGGCGAGAGGGCTGGCAGCATGTTCAAGAGAGTGGCTAAGGGATCATTGTGGCTCCTGGTCCCCTATTAGATACTGTGCTGACATGAAGAAAGCAGTGCAATACCAAGTTAGCCTTAGTCAATGGATTTAATTTGTTGATGTCATACGGAGCTATTACTATTAATACACTGTAACATACGAAGAGCCAAAAATGTGTTTATTGATATTGCTACAACATTTAGAGTACTACAGTGCCATTGATGTGAGCCCCAAAGCAGCCATTGTATCTTCCCAGAGATATCTCTTGGCTGTCTTGCTTTTTCCTATTTTGTTTTCCTCAGAAGGATTCAAAAAGAGGAGCATGGTTCCCAGACTGTGCCTACTCCTCTGCAAGGAAGCCCTTTTCGAGCCCTGAAACTTCCAGAGCCAGTTTTAATTAATGAAGATTTTGTCAAGCTTTTGCACAATGCAACGTATGAGAAAGGTACTGGTTTTATTGGCTTATATATTCTGTTCTATTATGTGTACCAGAGAGCGACTTACAGTATACAAAAGGGCCTTCCTCCCTTATTTCTGTTTTCCTGTTCCTGAGCCTTTGCTTATCTAGAGGAACTGTACACAGGGCATGGTAATCCTGAGACAGCAAATTGCCCAGTATTTTTGTTTATTATTGGAGCTTAACCTTTGGGAAGACAAAGGGCCATTTTAATGCTTTGCTTTGTGTAATAAAGAAAAATATTTTATATCCCCGCTGCTTCAAAAAGATGCCTATCTGTCTCTTCTCTTCCATATATGAGCAGTGTATAATATGAAGTATGGTATGTTGCAATAAAGGAGAATATTTGTAGGTCAGGGTTGCAATGTTTGCTTAGGATGCATGTTTCTATATCCATCTGCAAATGACTGTGTTCATGGTGTACAATTCTTTTAAGACACATTTGCTTCTCTGTGGAAACTCTTTTCCCTAGCAATTTTGGCTAATATTTTCTGGAGGACAGACTGTTGTCAAACTGATACAGCTGCCCCAGAAACATGTTTTAGTATGGTTCAATGTGTACTTTCCAACACAGGGAGCATTTAATTCAGACTACAGAGGTTCCCTTGCATGTACGGGGGGCTGGGGGGGGGGAAACAAACAATGAAAAATATAGCCTTTTCTGACAGAGACTTTTTGCTGGGTAAATATTACAAAAGCAAAAGGCTAGATAGTTAGACTTCCGAGGGAGGAGAGAAGAACGAATACTAAGAAATGTATAACTGAGAAGTTATTGCTTTGGCTTTGGAGAGTGGATATGGAAGAGGAATTATAACAACAACAGGAAATCTGATAAGAAACAAAAATAAAGCGAGCAAAATTAACAAAGGACTCCTCAAAAGAAGAAGAATGTAGTTTCTAGTTCTATGTTGGTGAATACCTGTGATGAACCAAGATTCACAAAACGGGGTAGTGTTGTTAAAAAGGTAATTTCCAAGTGTGTCAAAATATTAAAAAAGAAAATAGCAATAGCTCTTAGCAATAGCACTTAGACTTATATACCGCTTCACAGTGCTTTCCAGCCCTCTCTAAGCGGTTTACAGAGTCGGTATATTGCCCCCAACCATCTGGGTCCTCATTTTACCGACCTGGGAGGACGGAAGGCTGAGTCAACCTTGAGCCAGTGTTGAACTGCTGGCAATCGGCAGTCAGCGAATTTGCCTGCAATGCTGCATTTTAACCACTGCGCCACCACGGCTCTTTTTACTAAAAAGGAATGACCAAGCTTTTTAGTAAAAATGGAGAAATTTAAGTATAGTTTAAAGTTCTCTTGCAGGAAATCACTCAACATTGCCAGAATATTAGTTACCATCTATGTATAATAGTGTTACTATTCCCAGAACAGAAGTTGTTTGGTTATTGATGCTTTGAAAAAGTCCTGCATTATTGGATAACAGGACAGTCATCACCTTGTCCCTTATCTCTTTATTAATTAACTTTCTAATTATCTTCCCAAGCAGATTTATACAATATTAATCTTTTCATTAGACAGTATCTGAATTGCCCAGCAAAAAGGGTGACAGTAATGCAGCCATGTATCATTCCTTGAAATGAAGGACCATATAAGTGGGTTTAAGGGTGTCAATAGCAGCTTGGATGCAACCGTATGCCATACAAGTCTTTTTATGAAGGAGGGGCCATTCTAGGAAGTAGAATTTTCCATTCATTCAGAGTTTCTCAACCTTAGCACCTTTACTATGTGTAGACTTCAACTGCGAGAATTCCCCAGTCAGCACTGAAGTTGAGGAACACTGTACTAGATACATATAGGTATTACTTAATTAATTCTTAATT
This sequence comes from Thermophis baileyi, assembly GCA_003457575.1. NCBI lineage: Eukaryota > Metazoa > Chordata > Lepidosauria > Squamata > Dipsadidae > Thermophis > Thermophis baileyi. The sequence continues at coordinate 5,338,152 of QLTV01012198.1, read as the reverse complement.
TGCCACATTATTTCCAAATTGGTCTTTTCACACAAGCAATCTGTAATGATAAGTGTCGAGACTGAAATTCACAGAAACAAATTCTAGAAACCAAAATTTTGGAAAGATTTTTCTCAGTTTAAATCTAAGCCTTTGTAAAAAGTTTGTTTTATTGATCTTTCCTTGCATGTAACCTAATCTCCTGTTTTTGCTCAGTCTCTGATTGCATGCCTAGAACACTAGGAGAAAGCAATATGAGAGGTGAGTGGATCTGCATTTTTTTTATAGATAATGTTCTCTGATAAGTATTTTCAAGAAACCTGTAAAACACCAACACCGTTGATGAATAGTGTTGTATTATTCTGTATGTTCTGCCTATTAAACAAAGGCAGTGAACTTCATAAGATGCAGGCCCAGGAATCGGGGTTTAAAAGCTTTCCTGCTGAGATAGAGAAGCAAGTTTTCTTAGCATATGTAGAACTATTTCCAAAGACCATAATCTAGGTAAGCCCTACCAGTCTATGATGTACTTTGGCTAGTTAATAATTAGTATGTATTTCTCAGTGGGTTTGCTTATGAAATTATTTTCCTTTAGGAAGCTTGTTAGACTATTGCTGATTCTCCAAGTCTGAGTTTCAGTCATCTGAGTTCAAGGGACTTATGATGGATTCTGCTGCCAGATCTGTCATCTAGCTACTTGAAGGCTTCCTTATAAGGCAAAATTACAATTATTGAAATTTTGCAGTTTAGAGTGAAGAAAAGACAAGATAAACGTATATAAAATATAAAATATATCTACAGTAATATGTTTTTCTCCATCTCATGGTCTAAAACTTGGGATCATTCATTGAATTTAATGCAGAAATATTCAGGACTAAGGGAGGTACAGTATATTACGATATTTCCTTAAACATCACAGAGTTAAATTTGGAAATAATTGCCTTCAGATATGGTGACGGTCACCGGTTTAGATATTTTTAAAAGAGAATTGGGCAAATATATGGGAAAGACATTGAAACTATGGTTGAGTCTGTCCATGTGTTGTGAAATTAAGGAGTTTTCATTGTATCTTCTGACTGCTATGGTAGTTCGTGTTCATCGATGTACTTTGCTAGTCTCCTGTCTGTCTTACATAGTGGCTGTTATAGTCTTTACATTGTATTTTGTCATTGACTCTTTTTCCTCTTCTTGGGCTACTGGGTCTTTTGGTTTACTAAAGATGTTTTGGAGGGCTTTATGTGCTATGGTGATGCCTTCTGGTTGTAATAGTCTGTTGGTTGTTTCTGAGGTATTCTGATTTATGGTAGTGTTATCCTTTCCATAGCTTGTATTGGTTGTGCTGTAGTGGGTTGAGTAGTCAGGCATTTTTTGATAAAGTTGTGTGGGTATCCATTTTTTAGATAATATTGTACAGACCAGGGGTCGGCAACCTTAAAAACTCAAAGAGCCATTTGGACCCATTTCCCAGAGGAAACAAAACACCCGGAGCCACAAAACCTGGGTGGGCGTGGCCAATTCGACGTCACTCCCACCGAGTCACATGACCCCCCCAGCTATGCCTACCCAGGTTTTGTGGGTCTATTTTCTATGAGAAAAAGATATCTGTCTCTCTTTTTTCCCTTCTTTTTCTCTCTCTCCCTCTCCCCCTACCCATCTCTCTCTCCCTCTCCCTCCCTTATCCCTCTCTCTTTCTCCCATCTCTCTTTCTCCCATCTCTCTCTTTCTCCCTCTCTCTGCTAAGAAACGATCGCCACCCCCAGCGGAGGCTTCCCTTCGGGCGACCCTCCTCCCCCTCTCGCGACTCCTTGGCTGGCTGTGGTGAATGCGGGGAGACCTTCCTCAAGCAAGCGCCAAAGCGCAGCAAAGGCGTGCGCGGAGGGCGGCCGGCTGCTCGCTTAAGGAGGGTCTTTAGACATGGCTTCTCTCCTGCCCTAAGGATCTGGCCATTGCCTTGCTGTCCCCCCCCCACAGCTCTTCGGCCGAGTGGGGAGGGTGTAAGCTCCAGCCCGAAGCGGCAGGAAGCGAAGGCTGCCTTACGTGCAAATGTGGCGTGAAGGCAGCTACAGGGCCGCTTCTCTCATGCCCTAAGGATCCGCCATTGCCTTGCCGTGCCCCCCCATCTCGCATGAGAGGAGAAGGAGGGGGAGGAGGGTCGCCGGAGCGAAGGCAGCCTTCGCTTCCTGCCGCTTCGGGCTGGAGCTTACGCCCTCCCCGCTCGGCCGAAGAGCTGCAGGGGGGGGGTTAGACACGGCAAGGCGATGGCCAGATCCTTAGGGCAGGAGAGAAGCCGTGTCCAAAGACCCTCCTTAAGTGAGCAGCCGCCCGCCCTCCCCGCGCGCCTTTGCTGCGCTTTGGCGCTCACTTGAGGGTCTCCCCACGCATGCGCACCCTCCTGGCCCCGCCTCAGCCAGCCAGGGAGTTGCGAGAGGGGGTCGCCCGAAGGGAAGCCTCCGCCAGGGGTGGCTATGTTCCTCAACCAGCACCGGAGAATCAGCCCCGGCCGCTTCTCCATTCCCGCCGTCACCCTTACCTTTTCAGGCCAGGTGAGGGAGGGGAGGGCGAGGCCAGCCAGTGATGGGACAGGGAGCCACAGCAGGGGGCCCAAAGAGCCGCATGCAGCTCCAGAGCCGTGGGTTGCCGACCCCTGGTATAGACAGTCTGTTTCCTTTTTCTGGTGTTCTGGGTTGTTGTAGTGCATTTGTGTTTCTCTAAATTCGGGTTTCTTTTAATCTGCATGCAGATGTAGCTTTTTATGTAGATACTAGCATTGAAATAATCCTGATAAAGTACAGGAGTTGTTCAAAGATAAAATAGGAAAGTCTGTATGAAAATCATAAACTGAAGCTTGACTGTAAGTTACAATTGTTCTACACAAACTCCTTTGAGAACTTTAGCAAAAAAAACAAGAAATACTATGAAAATGGCACAACTTTCTCAGGGCCTTCCAAATGTCATAATAAAAGACTTTCAACTTTCTCTTTTCCTGGAGAAATTTAGATAGATTGAAAGATGTGAAATAGGTAAGTATTTAAAGTTCTTGCATCCCAAAGGTTGACATGGCTTCAAGGGTTTGCACAATAGCTTTTAGACTAGTTTAACAGGCCAAATGGCCACTAAAACTATTCCTACTAACACCATGTTCTACTTTTAGGTGTAACCAGTACAAATCTGGACAGAGAAGAGAACTTCACAGTTTCCTCTTCAGGCGATGTTCCATCAAAGGGCCAGGCATCGTCAACAATATGGAAACAGGCCAAAGACAGTAAAGAGAGGAATGATGAATATATTTCAAAGAACCTCAGTGATCGGCAGAGGGATGTGGCTCCAAGTAGATATAGCTCAGTAGAGAATTTGATGTGGGACTCTTCTGTTGCAGGTGAGAAAAATAGAAATGGCCAGGAGACCGAAGAATTCTCTCTAGTGTCAATTGTGTGTATGATTTACAGTTCAGTTTCAGTTCCAGATACAAAGTTACATACTTCTCTGTATGGAATTGACTCATTTGGCATGTTCTTGCTAACCAAATCAATGAAGGGTTCCCCCCTGCTACTGCCAAGAAGTTATAGAAGGCAAAGTGCTTTCAGAACATTTTTGTTTCTGTTGTGGCCCCTACATTATGGAACAATCTCCTTCCTTAGATAAGATCAGCACTCACCCTAATGGAAGCTCATACAGCTGAGAATTTGGAGGAAGATGAATGTATGCCATAGCATGACTATATTATTATATCCTTGTCTTGGTTTTAATGTGTTGTTTTATTGTTATAAATAACTGGAAGTCCATGCAGACTATTGTAGTATATAAGAGATAGAAGCAAGAAGCAAACAAATATGTAATTTTTATTTGAATTGCAGGTCTGTGTAGGCAGTAGTTTCTTCCCTCCTTATTAAAAATACAGGTATTCCTCAACTTATCACTACAATTGAAATTTGTGTTGCTAAGTGAGACATTTGTTAAGTGAGTTCTGCCCTATTTTATGACCTTTCTTACCACAGTTGTTAAGTGAGGCACTGCAATTGTTAAGTTAGTAACTGTTATTTAGATTGTTAAGTGAATCTGACTTCCCCATTACCTTTCTTGTCAGAAGGTCACAAAAAGTGATTCAAATGACACTGAGACACTGCAACTGTCATAAACTCATGCCAGTTGCCAAGCATCCGAATTTTGATCACATGACCATGGGGATGCTGCAGTGGTAGTAAGTGTGAACAATGGTCATCAATCACTTTTTTCAGTGCTGTTGTAACTTTGAGTGGTCACTAAATGAACTGTTGAGGACAACCTGTAATGCAGACCTCAGTATTCTGAAAGAAGTTGCAGTGGCAACTGGTTAAGTCTTCGATTTTCCTGTTTGCTAATATTCTCTTATATTGAGAGTTTGTTTAAAAACAAGTGGCATGATAATGTGTCTTAATCTAGCAAACTAAAATTATCTTTGTTCTGTCATAGCTAAAAGGCAAAATATTGCTTTGGATTTATTAGAGTCTGAAAGAAAGTATGTTGTCAGCCTCTCTCTTATTCTGAAAGTTAAATCCACATTGCAAGGAACAGAAGTGAAAAGAAATACAAAGGAAAGGTACAGTATTCCTTGCACTTTCTTATATACTATGATTTTCTTTGGCTACCCGAATCACATTTTCTTTTTAAATATCAGTATTTCATTCTCTCTAGACTTCCCTTCATTGGCCATCTGTCACCTGCCTGTTGGGACCTATCTTATTGCTAATTTTATTATAGAAATGGGCCCAAATGGCTTTTCAGAGTTCTCCACTACATTTATGAGCAGTAGAATTGGGTGGATGATTTCTCAGTATTTCTTCACAGAAAGGATAAATTACCAACAGTTTCTTGTGGACAGAATTCCCCTTTGTGGCAACAGCAATACCACAATTTAAAAAGAAATTCCATGAAGAAGAGCTTTCCCCCATGGCTGTATTTAATGCTGCTGTTTCCCCACTTTTCTTTAATGAAAACTCAGAACAGCTCTGGGATCTGGATCCTACCACATACCTGCCACTGCCGTATAGAATCTTTAGTTGTACCACTATGAAATGAGTGTTGTCTCTTCTTATCCTGATACAGTCTTGCCAAAAATGCAGTCTGATGCACTTCATCAAACATTCCAATTGTAATACAGACAGATGACACCTAAAGGATCAAACCACATGAGGGTAGACCCTATTGGCCATTCTAGACTAATGTGGGCATTAGTCTTCCTTCTCTAGTTTCTCTACCTTCTAGAGCTCCAGTTTCTCTATCTTCTAATCTAGGCTCTACCTTCTAGGGCAGCGTTCCCCAACCTTTCTGGGTTGGCCCGGCACAGGGGGTGGGGAAAGGGGGAATGGTTTTGTGTGAGGGGCAGGTTTGCACGAGTGGGGCTGCCAGCTCTGGCACACACCACTCACACGAGTGGGGCTGCCAGCACCAGCATCCGCTGCTCACACAAGTGGGGCTGCCAGCGCCGGTGCCTGCTGCTTGCGCTAGTGGGGCTGTGCATGTGCGCTGGCTCACCACTCACATGGCCCTGTTGCGAATAGGCCATGCTCCAGTAATGGGCCAGGGCCCACAGGTTGGGGACCCCTGTTCTAGGGCTATTCTGTTTTGGAGAACCTGATAGTTCTGCTCCTTCAAACCAGGTTATGCTCCTGTGTCTACTAAATCTCTGAGCTGATACTTACTGGGCTTTGAGAGAGTGACTTACGACCAAAATTGAGCCGATTTCTGTTGCTAAGTGAGACATTTGTGAAATGAATTTTGCTCCATTTTATGACCTTTCTTGCCACAGATTGTTAAATGAATCACTGCAGTTAAATTAATCTGGCTTTGCCATTGACTTTGCTTCTCAGAAGGTTGCAAAAGGCGATCACATGATCCTGGGACACTGCAACCGTCATAAATATGAGTCAGTTGCCAAGTGTCTGAATTTTGATCACATGACCATGGGGATGCTCAATGGTTGTATGTGTGAAAAACGGTCGTAAGTCACTTTCTTCAGAGCCGTTGTAACTTTGAACGGTCACTAAGTGAACTATTGTAAGTCGAGGACTATCTATGCTGCCTCAGTTCATATATCTCTTACAGCTCTCCTACTGGATATTATTTTAGCTAAGTTATTCTGTATTTTTGCTAGTATATCTGTGAAAAAAACCTGTTGTTCCTGTTTTCTGGTTGCAGTTTCTTCCCCAATTCTTTGCGATACTTGGTCCAGCAACATGTAGAGTTACTTCATGCCTTGCAGGAAAGAGTGTTGAGCTGGCCTCAACAAGGAATCCTAGGAGACATATTTCTCAGATTGACCAATGATGAGGTATTTTTTGAAGGAAAATAAATAATACCTGTTCAAGGAATTATTGTACTATGAATGACTCAAATCAATGTGTTTGCATAGGTGTATAGATACCTTTTTGGAATCTTTTATTGAAATACACTTGAGTATTTCTCAAACTCTGACATATATTTTATATTACCTAAGAGGTTTAATTAATTTGCATTTTGAAACTTGCTTGTATAGTGTTATAGTGCAGATGCAGTTCCTATTTGTAGCAGAAAAGCACATAGGTAGTCAACTTACAACCATTTGTTTATTGACTGAAATTACAACAGCACTGAAAAAAGTGTTTTCAGTAAGTGTTTTTCACACTTACAACTGTTGCAGCATCCCCATAGTCACATGATCAAAATTTGGATGCTTGGCAACTGGCATGTATTAATCATGTTTGCAATATCTTTCTGATAAGCAAAGTCAATGGGGAAGCCAGATTAATTTAACAGCTGCAGTTATTCACTTAACAACCATGGCAAGAAAGGTGGTAAAAATCGGACAAAACTCACATCTTGCTTAGCAATGGAAATTTGGGACCCAACTGTGGTTGTAAGTCAAGTCAAATACAAGCTGTATTTCATTTTAGATAAATTTTAGATTTTAAAAATATATACTTTTAATCCAGATGAATGTGGATTGTTTTACAGTAATTATCTAGCTAGTTTTGATAGTCTTTGTAGAGGGGAGAAATCACTTTTGCAGTTTTCTATATTTAGATAATAGAACATATCAAATGAATCTTTTGAATGTCATGCCACTTGTTCCACCTACTTTCTCTGATTAACTTTTAGTCTGAGAGAGCTCATTCGTGGGCCAATTTACCATTAGAGTGAGACAACCATCACAGGCAGCTGGTTTGGAGTGTCGTAACTCCCAAGCACTGTGTGTGTGTGTGTGTGTGTGTGTGTGTGTGTGTGTGTGTGAGAGAGAGAGAGAGAGAGAGAAGAGAGAGAGAGAGAGAGAGCGAGAGAGACAGAGACAGAGAGCCAGAGAGAGACAGAGAGAGACAGAGAGAGACAGAGACAGAGATGACAGAGACTTTGAATAAAATGTTGACTCCTGGAAACTACCTGGACTAGTTCCTGCAATTTTCTTGGCAAGGTTTTTCAGGAATGATTTGCCATTGTCTCTTTCCTAAGGCCAAGAGAAACTGACAGGCCCAAGGTCACCCAGCTGGCTTTGTATCTAGGGTAGGACTAGAACTCCTGGTGTCCCAGTTTTAGCTTAATACCTTAACCACAGCACCAGATTGGCTCTCACTTAATATATTCCTGTTATATACTGTATGTTTACCTCCAAGAAGAGAGAAATATACCAGAGGTGGGTTCCTCCCGGTTCAGACTGGTTCGCCCGAACTGATAGCGACCTGCTGGTGACATCACGGTGACGTCACGGAGCCGGATCGGTCGGTGCTGGTCCGTAGGCGCCGCCATATTTTTGGGGGATTTTTTTGGGGGGGGGGAAATATTTTGGGGAATTTTTTTGGATTTTTTTTTCTTCTGAGCATGCGCAGAAGCCGAGTTTCCGGCATTGCGCATGCGTCGCCATCTTGTTTTCGGCTTTTTTGGGGGGGATTTTTTTTTGGGCACTGTGCATGCGGCACGCGTGAAGCGCACCCACGCAGCGCACCCATGCGGCACGCCCACGTGGCACGCCCACGCGGCGCGGGAGGAAGCGAACCGGCAGTGAGGTAAGTTAGAACCCACCCCTGTGTGTCATTATCTGGCTTTGTTTCCAAAGTACCTCACCCAAGGATGCCCCATTTGGCTGGTTTTGAATACTAATTACCTTGATGTGTGGTAGGATATCATATGTGGCATTGCTTCCTGTACCTAAAATCCAAAGAAACAGAATCCTATCCTTGACCTGTATTTGTAGATTTAAGGATAATCAGGAAATTGGTATCAGGCACATGCCTAAGAATTCTGAGGAACCTTTTTAATTTCTCTTCTCAGAACAGTTTTTTGGATTATTATATTGCTTACTTGAGGGACTTGCCAGAATATATCTCTTTGATCCATGTGGTGATTTTGAAAAAGGTGAGTTTTGGTTTGTTAAATAATTTGTTTCCTGCAATTCTATCATTTGAAGAGAAAACACTGCAACTGTTTCTGATCCAGACTCCTTTCTGCATGAATGATGTGGAAATTTTGCATGAATTGCAGGGAAAGAGCAGTCCTAGAGACACATAGGAACATATGGGCATGTTTCTGCCATTGAAAGAGATCCCACCAAGAGGATGAGTAACATATATCCATCAGAGTTTTGCTGGTTTGGGAAAATCCTTACAGTTGCATTTTCAATTAATTTACAGTTTATGAACTGTCTTTGAAGACTGATCCATATAGGAGTACAATGTGGTACTCCAATCTCCAGCTTTAACAGTACTTTTAAGCATAGAGATTTAGAAATAATTAAACAGTGATTGATCTGCTAATTGTTACAGATACTAAATCCACGTTTTCATGCATTAATTTAATAACTGTTGTTTAGGAAAAAATATGCATCTATTTCTGCAATTAACAGAACTCATCTCTAATTTATAAATGATTTAAATTTGTTTTATTTTCCCTCATCAACAGATTGAGGAAGAAACCAAGTCTGATCTCTACCTATTTTTCTTCCATATTGTACAACGCATCCCAGAATATCTTCTTCATTTGCAAGTAAGTTCTAATAACTTTCTTTGACCTTTCTTTAATTAAAATGTGAGAAAGCTTTAGGCCTTCCAGATGCAGTTGTATTATAGATCCTATCATGGTCAGTAGCTAGAAATAATGGGAGAGTTGTCCCATCATTTGGAGAGTCACAAGTTCCCCATCCATGTATTAATGGTTATACATAAGGAAATATCTCAATTCTTCATAGCTAATATGGGTTTTAGGAATACAGGAAGCTACAGTATGTTGTGTTGTCTTGATACAGTGTTTTGGAAGAGGGTCTGTTTCACCATACAACTCTCCATACAGCTTTGGCCCTTTCAGAAGACTGTAGAATGCTGCCTTATATTGAGTCAGAACATGGATTCATCTAGCTTGGGACTGTTTGAAGGCTGCCACCCAACCCCATTCTTGTTGTTCCTAGCATCACCAGGCTTCAGATTATAGCACCAAATTTCAGTAGCAAAACTTCTGCTTTTTGATAATAAAGTTCTTGTGGGCTTTTTGTAAAAACAAAACAGCAAACTGTATATATTTTGCTCCCTCAACCATGCCATGTGCAAAACAATAGGCCAAATAATCTCTATTTGGCCTACGACTCTATCATTGGACAATCAGTGTCCATTTCTCCTATAACTTCCAGACAGGGGTGAAATGCTCCCAGTTCAGGCGTGCCTGCCAGTGGTCGGAGAGCCAGTAGCATGCGTAGAGGGTAAAAGAACCCAAATGGTGGCGTCCAGGCGGGTGGGTGAAGCCTCGTGCTGCCGTCGCTACCGGCTCTCCGACCACCGGCAGGCACGTCCGAACCGGGAGCATTTCACTCCTGCTTCCAGACATGAAAAGAATGGAAATTGTGACTTCCAGCCAGCTCTGATGTACAGTATAGCAACTGGCATTACATGCCTAAAGTTTCATTCAAGACACTTTCCCAGGCTATGAAGAGACCCTATAAGAGCTCAAAACTGAAAACCTTTTTGTTCAAAGCAAGTGCTGTACTGGTGTGTTACAGCCCAAACTCAGGGAGAAAAAGGGGGCTTTGACCTGGTAATCAATGTAAGTTGAATGTCATGATTTATCTCAAATGAACTGAGAAGACGTTGAGATTTAATTCTGATTTCCTCCTTTTGTACTAGAACATCCTGAAGTATACTGAGCAAGAGCACCCGGATTATTATCTTCTTCTTGTCTGTGTTCAGCGCCTGCGAGTATTCATTTCTCATTACAGTCTTCTCTTCCAGTGCAATGAAGATCTGCTAATACAGAAACGAAAGAAATTGAGAAAGTGAGTTTGATGCCGGTGTAGCCTTTTTGTGCATTTTTATGAAGCTTTCTTTCCAAGAGCAAAAGATGTTTACATAACATTTCTCTTCTTCTTTGAGCTTCTCAACTAGTCTGAGAGAGAGTTTGACTGAATGACTGGACCAGGATCATCCTGAGACTTACAGAGTGAATTTTAACCTGATCTTCCCAGCTCCTAGTTGATTGCTACACCGCATAATCTGAGAGTAGCAATACTGTGCTTTGTTGGCTGTGCCCAATAGAGTACACAAAGTAGTGGGGGAAACATTAGCACTGCTGTGGGTAATCACAGTTCTCTTTAAAAAGGCATAAAAATATTCCATAACCTGACTATGTAAAGACATGTGAACAGCCTGGCTATTGCTGTCTTTGTTATTCTCAATCTCTCCCCATGCTCTTGCTCCCAATATATAAGGAGTGGAGGCCTGTTGTGGCCCGCCAGTTGCCAGCAGAGCTGGCGGTAAACTCGGATTATGAGGTTGGGGAGGAACTTGGGCCAGTGCTGGAGTCTGGGGAAGGCTCTGATGGATGCTCTGCATCGGACACAGAGATAGAGTCAGGGCTGTCCGACATTTCCCAGCCACCGGAGAGGCAGCTGCCTTTGGAGGCTGATTGTTCTGACCTAGGCTTCACCAAATCATGAAACAGACTCCTTGTCCCGAAAAACCCCTTTTTATTTGGCTAATGTGAATTCTTAGCATTCACAGCCAGCAAAATCCCGGCAAACAGTCTTTCAAGGGTGAATTGCAAACACAGACCTTATCAGTCCTTGGACAGTTGCCAGGCCTATAGCTTCTTGATGCAACGCTGAACAAGGAAATACTTGGCAAGGAGTCTCTGTGAGGCACAACTCAGATAAACCAATCTTCACACGAATAATGAACTAATGGTCTCCTGCAAACACCACTCCCCTTTTGCTCCTATTGATTCCCTATGGGAGGGGCCATTCAGCGTCCCTTGTGCCTTTACTCCCGAGTCGACCTCTGTTCCTTAATTGTTCCCTTCTTCTGACAGCTCTGCGCATGCGCACATCGGGAACAGGCTCCAGCTGTTCTTCAGCCCCACTTATCTCCGCCTCCCAAGGAGGAAGAACAGCTGGGGCCTGTTCCAGATGCACGTATGCGCAGAGCAGTTAGAAGAGGTGAACAACAGAGGACAAGGAGTCGACTCGGGAAGCAAAGCACACGTAGACACTGAATGGCCCCTCCCTGGCTGGGGAATAAATAGAAGGAAAGGGGAGTGGTTGTTGTAGGAGACAACAGTTCATATTTCTGAAGATTTTGCTCATTGTGTTTTGTGCCACAAAGACTGCTTGCCAGAACTTAATTTGCAGCCTTTTGGCTGGGAGCTCACGGCCTTGCAATTATCGCAAGGAACTGATCAGGTCTGAACTGCAGTTAACTCCTTGAAGGACTATTGCCTGGACTTTCGGTGGGTGAATGCAATTAATTCACAAGAGGTAAATAAAGAGGGGTTTTTCATGACAAGGAGTCTGTTTCTTGCTTCTGCTAAGGCTGGGTCAGAACAACTAATGAAGACACAGCTCTTCTGTAGTATCAGACATGTGGAGCAGTTTCACTTTCAGCATCATTGCTGTGCCTGCTGCTGCTACCTTCATTTGCCTGTCTGGAGGGAACTGGTAGAGGCTTCTCAAATATAGTAAGTCATCTTTTCCCAGACTTACCTCAGAGATGATGTTAGCTCCAAATGAGTTCTATGATGTTGTGCTGGCTGGCATTGCCTTTCCATGGAGGATTTCCTCCTGTTTCTTTCTGCTCCTGCTTTGAAAATTGTCCTACTTAAGAATGGAGCACCACCATGAACCGTTGAGTTGGAATTGCATGCAGTGTGGTGTGGATTGGGTCCTTTTAACCCTAACCCTTAAACAGTGTTTTCAGTTCTGTCATCCTACAGTCCCAGGCACCGACAGTCTTTGGGAGGGGGGGCGGTCTGCTTTTCAGGTCTGCAGATTATGCATCCTGGTGATAGAGAGGTGGATCTTTTAGGAGCCATGGTGGCTAGAATGCAATATTTCAGGTTAACTCTGCTCACAGTTCGAGCCTGACCAGCTCAAGGTTGACTCAGTCTTTTATCCTTCTGAGGTCGGTAAAATGAGGATCCAGATTGTTGGGGCAATATGCTGACATTTGTAAACTCTTCAAATGTCAAATGCTGTAAAGGACTGTGAAGCGGTATATAAGTCTACATGCTATTGCTGTTTCTCCATGATGGCACCTGACTTGTGGAATTACTTCTTCTTTAATGCCAGTGTGACCTTTTAAGTTTCTTTGTTACATTGCCTTTCCACAGCCATTATTTTTTTTCTTTTAATTGTTTTATTCCTTTGGTATCTTTGCAAAAAAGAGTAATACTGTAAATTCTTTGGAATTATTTATAATATGTACAGAAATATATGAAGGAATAATAGAAATTTGATATTGTTCTATTCTAAGAAAAGCCTGGTGCATGTTCTGCATGGATAATGAAAATTAAAAAGTGTAACTACTATTCCCTACTGCTGGGATTATTTCCGCAGCCAAAATTGTTAAAAAACATAAATGAAAAATCAAGTGGATCTGCTCATTACTTTGCAAGAACTGAATCCTTGTTTAGCTTCCCCCCCCATGCAATGTTAAATTCCACTTGAAGATTCATCGTATTGTCTCAGTTATACTTTAATGACATTTCTTGAAAAAGCAGCACCAGTTCTTGAATTTCCAAAAGAGCTTGTTAGATATCAGACTGAGTTTCATTTCTGTTTGTTTTGCTGTTATAGTATAGTATAGGTCAGTGATGGCGAACCTTTTTTGGTCTGCGTGCCAAAAGGGGGTGTGCGCGCGAGCTAGCGCGCGCGCGCGTGCCCACACCCATTCCCTCCCCCCGCGCATGCGCACACCCCCCCTGCGCTGCCCCCTGCGGGGCCTACCGGAAGTTCGTAGCCTGGGGAGGGCGAAAACGGCCTCCCCACTGCCCTCCGGAAGGCCGAAAATCAGCTGGCCAGCGCGCACATGCGCGCTGGAGCTGACATAGGGCAACTCCTCGTGTGCCCTCAGATATGGCTCCGCGTGCCACCTGTGGCATGCGTGCCATAGGTTCCCCATCACTGGTATAGGTACTACTGGTAATTACATAGTTTTGTTAATGAACACAAAGTATTTTAGTGGTAGATTGATATGGGACTTGGGAATATAAAGTAAACCTACATGTAGCTTTCTTAGAAAAATATGGTAAATTGCAGATGATCAGAGGAGGCTCTGGTTGGTGAAACTTGGTATTCTAGTACCAAACATCAATCCTATAAGCCTGTTTCCTCTCTATGATATATGCAGTGTATTTTCCTTAGTTGTTTGGCCTACGTAAGGGCTAAAAACTTATTTCTGTTAATGAAAGCCGAAGTTGCTTGTGATCTAGATATTTATCATACTTCTAATCCTTACATGGGACTTTAGATCAGTGATAATGCACTATAGATATGAAATTATCTGTTGCTATTGCTGAAATCAATGCAAGGCTAGATCCCCGCTAACTAGAAAAGCTGGTGCGGTTGCATTCTTGTTGAACTCACAGTAGTATTACATTTCTGTTTTACTAGATCTTCCTTCATAAAGTTATATAAAGGTCTAGCCACTCAGTGTCCCAGCAGCGGACAAGCAGCATCTCCAACACCAAGTGCAACTTCCGTTCACAATAGTGGAATCCATTCTGAAGAGACAGTGCATCTATTCCCATCAGCCTCTGTTTCTGGAACAACTGCTATGTGAGTACAAAGATAGCATCAGAAGATACTAGTTCAGGAATGTACATTATAGCATCATCTTCAGCTTCTTTATTCTTGTCTATTCTTATGTTTTGCAAACTTTTTGGTGCAATATATTTCACAGATCTTTCAGATTTAGTTCACATAGATAACTCAATCTAAGATAGTAAAAAGAAATGTACATTATTCTCCAAATCCTTGTGAATTATTCATATTAGAAAATAAATATTAGCAAGTTGCTTGGGGGGGAAGCACTTAATTTACTTGAATGGCAAGGGGCTCCCACAAAATTGGTAACCCAATCATCCAAAGTGGAGCTTTCATCTCTGTTGGGGGAGAGGGGGAACACTGTGTTTGCTTAATTTTGTTTACCTGTATTGTCTTACACTCTTTGAAGGCATTTGATGTCACACATAAAAAAGGGTCAACAAGAAATGGCAAACATCCCAGGGAAACCATGTGAGTGGGAAGCTGATGGAAGAAAGCATGGCAGACCAGAGAGTGCTTTAATTCCATCTCAGTTCAATGAGGAGGACTTGAAGGCTCTGGCGGCTTCTCTGCAGCCTGTTCCAGATAGGGAGTTCAATGCTGCTTCATCGGATATGAAAGAAAACATGGAGAAGTCTCACAAAGCTACTGTGGAGCTTCTCCAAGACAGCAGAAGCTTTACTCCTGATTTTGAAGATTTTGAATACCAAGGGAATACATATTCCATTCCTGGACTCTATGAGAAAGAACCTCTGGCTATCCTTCAGACTTGCTCACCAGCCTCTTCTGAATCTAGCATTGACATCTGCTTCTTGCGACCTGTGAACTTCACAAAGGAACCAGAGAAGGCACAGCGCACTTTGCAACCGCTACCCAAGAGCAGTGATCCAGAGCACATTGGTAGCAGCACCTCCAAGCGTGAGGCTTTTCGGAGCAAGGGCAAACAACTGAGTCAGTCCTTGAAGGAGTTTCCCCGGAGTGGGTCTGAAGGCATCAGCACAAGGCTATATAGCACAAGGAGCAGCAGTGGGAGTCGGCTGTCCAACTTGCAGGAGAGAGGCTTCCAGCCCCATGAGGCCTCTGCCACCTCCAGGAGCTCCCATTGGAACTACTTTCCTCCACAGCGAGGAGTGGGTGAAAAGCAAAGCTTTGTAGAAGTAAGGAGAGCAAAAGGCCAGGGCAAACCCACTTCCCACCAGGGTCTGAGAAACACGTAAGCGGGCTACTGACTCAAAGGCAAAGACGGGAGGGGTCAGGGCTGTGTCCCACAGGGATATCATTCAGTCAGTCCTTTTTGGCTAGTAGTTACATGAACCCTGCGTTTGGAGTATTAGTTGAAAGCAGTCTCCAGAGTATCTTCCTGCCTCTGTCTGGATCAGAGGCGTCCAACCATAACAACTTTAAGACTTAAGGACTTCAACCCCCATGCTGGTTGAGGAATTCTAGGAATTGAAGTCCACAAGTCTTAAGGTTGCCAAGGTTGGATACCCATTTTCTAGGTTATGCTCCATTTTTTTCTGTTTATTTTAAAATGATGCCAAATTAAAGGATGTTTGTAATTCCTTGAATGGTATAGACAGTAATGGAGGGAGTACTTCACACAACACCCTTATACATGATAAACTGTGGTTTAGTGATTTAATCTAATAGTTTTGCATCCTCATGACAAAGTTAACCATGATTGAATGCACATAGTGTAGGATGAGAAAATATGATTGGCCAATTTATATCTGTATGTGTCTTGAATACAGACTGGGACACCATGACAACCCAGAATTAGCATTAATAAGAATTGAGAAAGAATTGAGAAAGAGATGGCTGCAAATTAGTCGTACTGTTCAATTTTACCTAGGCTCTTCTAAGGATTTGCTGCTTTAAGATTGATCTTACAGTCTGCTACAAACATCAGCCATGCCTTGACAAAATCATTTGCCTTAGCTTAGATGCTCCTTGCTGCTGCCAGGTGTTTACTGTGACATTGAGGTGAGCCTTTCTAAACCAGATGATTCGATTATAAAGATGAATAGTTAATAATAGTAGTAACTATACTATACTACTATATAGTATAGTAGTAACTATAATATACTAAACTATACTATACTATTAATAATAGTAGTAACTATTATTAACTATCGAGGAACTATTATTAATAATAATTCCAGGGTTGTGCAGGCCTTTGGAGAATATATGTGCAGACAGATACACCCGATTCCTGCCTGCTTTCCTGCTAGAAATGCAGGAAACTCTTGATGAAACTGACTTTTGAGAAGCAATTCCTAGTCTTTAAACTGGATTTGGTTCCTATGACCTTTTAGGAACATTGACAATTGCAGTTACACTAGTCTATAACAGAATGTTCTTCAGCCCATCTTATCCAAATCCTCAAATATTGGTTTCTTGTGATGTGTAGCAGTCTTCATTGTGCCAGGTGGGCTCCTGGGAACTGTGATTTGCCAGCATTTATAGAGTAAAAGGTTTCCTACTCTTACTTCATAAGTTTTAAAACAAACATTAAAGGTTTCCTCCAGAGGTTTATTTTCTCAACTGCTTTTGTTCCACTGAATGAGAATATTTCTTTCCTCCTTTTCAGGATATGCATTTAGAAGATATCCGATTCTCTTGCAGAGATGACAATGAGCAAACATCTTTCAGCAGTCATCCACCACGGCAAGAACAAAAAAGAAGCTTTCGCAGTTCCTTTCGCAATCTTTTCAAAAAGAAATGAGTTATTCAAAGAAAAATAAATTTGCCAACATTTATTTACTCCTGTTATGCAGATGTAAGGGCTACCTAGCATTGCATTAACATTCATGCTAGTTTATTGGTTCTGAATTGTTAATGCAAAACCTTAAGAGAATTGTGGGCTGTCACAACTTTTGGCAACTAAACTTCAGGCAGGATTTACCTTGCATGCTATACAAGAGCTATAGTGTGTAAAAGTGCATGTTATTTGGTTCTATATCATCTTTAAATCAAGCATTCAAGGTGGTTATTCAGTACTCCTATATGAACTGGTTCCATAGGAAACTTTCCGTATCTCCAAATATTCATCAGCTCATCAATGGACATCTTCCATTATCCATTTTTAATAGTGTGAAAAATGTAGCATAATTCTTGATTGATCTATCTCTAAAAGAGCAGTTTGCCTCTTAAGAGTAGCTTAAGATACCATTTAACCATTTTACCCAGAATATTGTATAATAGGAATGTTTATAATTTATTTAAGTGATCTAGAAATAAAAAGTATCTAGATCACAAGATTCTAAACCAAATGATTAGGTTTTTTCCCATAAACAGGAAAATGGTGCTAGACTCATATATACATTTTAAATTGGTAGACTATATTTTACTTCAAAGTATGTTTTAGGTGATTATTGCTTGCATTTTGCTTCAAATGAAATTGGCCCTAAAATACATGGCTCATTTGGTCAGCAAATTCAACTGAGTATTGTTTGTGTGATTGTCTCATTATTAGTCTTTTGTAACTTAAAGACTAATAATGAGACAAAAATCCAAACCACCTAATCATGATTGAATACTTATACAATGGATAGTGAAAGCTGGAGTAGTTTTAAAAAAGTGGGAAATGTGGAAAAAACAGTTCAATATCTTTCTGGAGCTAATAACCAATAATATATTCATCAGAAACATTTAATCAGGAAGAGGTAATTTGCTGCTCATCTAGAAAACTGGGGTAACAATCAAGATTACCCTTTCAGAATATAATATTAAAACTCCAAATCATAGATAGAAAAAATTCTCTACAGGGATGAAAATATTTTATTTACTTAATTTATTAAATTTATGCGCTGCCTAGAGACAACATATTTAACTACCAGGATTGTAATAGTAAGTGCAAAGCAAACAAAAGTACAGCAGATTGTTTGAATTATTTAACTGCATTTTTACATTGAGTAGTGAGTGGCCTTTAGTTTTGCAGACTTAACTCATATAATTAAAATGTAGCACAGGTCTGTCAAATTTGCGGCCCACGGCCCGGATGCGTCACGCGCTGGCCACGCCTACCCCCGTTTTAGCACAGGGGAAAAAAGTCACGATACGTTATGTGACAAAAACGTGACACTGCGAGTTTGACACCCCTGATGTAGCACATTTTCCTATAGCCCAATTTCACTGCTTGAATTGGATTTGACATCAACAAAAGCTCTCTTCAAATTAAGACCAAATAGGAAAGAACGAATGGAAGAATTGGACTATGTATTAGATCTGGGGCAATAGGCTGTATTCAACTACAGAATTCACATCTAACAGATTCTGTATTAGATAGATCAGAGTTCCCTAACCTTTCGGGCTTTATGGACTGGGGGGGGAGGGAATTATTCTGCACAAGTGATGGGCAAGTGTGCATGTGCGCAGCTGCATTTGCCTGAGTGGCAGGCACGTGCGCCTGCCGCTCACACAAATGGAGCACGCATGCAGGTGCTTGCCCGCTGTACACGCAAGTTGGGATGCGCGTGCGCATGTGCTCGTCTGCCCCGTCCACGGCCTGGTTCTGAACGGCTCAAGGCCCATTGGGCCACGGCCTGGGGACCCCTGATATAGTTCACCTATATAACGTATGCATTCTCCCATGATGCTAAAACACAGTGATTGTTTGCTTTTGGCTTAGCCAATTGTGATGTGTGAATGTACTAATAAGTTGTAACATTCTATACCCATTCTAATATTATACTCTTTATTAAACAACACTATAAGTTGAATAAAAAAATACAGGTAGTCCTTGATTTACAACAGTTCATTTAGTGACCATTCAAAGTTACAACGCCATTGAAATAAGTGACTTATGCCCATTTTTAACATGACCTTTGCAGCATCCCTGGGGTCATGTGATCAAAATTCTGACGTTTGGCAACTGACACATATTTACACCGGTTGCAGTGTCCCAGGGTCATGTGATCACATTTTGCGACCTTCTGACAAGCAAAGTCAATGGGGAAGTCAAATTCACTTAACTGTGTTACTAACTTTACAACTGCAGTGATTCACTTAACAACTGTGGCAAGAAAGGTCATAAAATGGGGCAAAATTCACTTAACAAACGTCTCACTTAGCAACAGAAATCTTGGGCTCAATTGTGGTCATAAGTCGAGGACCACCTGTATGGTAGCTCGACAAATCTAAATGATCATATATAGAGAAATATAGCACTTATGGAATATGTAAGGCCTTTTTATTTAAGAACAGATCTCTTGAGTGCCAAAAAATAACAGCCACTATTAATTTTTAGTTTAAATGCAATCTGAATACCATTGCAGACATAGCATACAAAGCACCTATAGACATGAAAAGGTACACACAGACTCATAAAATTTACCAGTTTAGCTATTACCATTTCAACCTTACAGAACTGAATTGGACTGCCATTGTCTTTTAACAATTTAGCAATGCATCCACAGCATTTAAAAAAGGCAATACATTTTCAAATATATTAAGTTATCAGAATTAATCAAAAACAAACCTGTACATAGGAAACAAGAACTGGCCAAATTAAAAATGTAACCTGAAAAATAAGATCCTGTCCAGTGAGAGAATCTACTTTTAGAAAGAAAAAACTTTTTAAAAGGCACATTTGGCAGCTACTGAAAGTTGCATACATCTGGCACAAGATTCATTTTTCATTTTAGCTGTCTAGATGATGGAATTTACAAAGATCGTTCAATTTTACAGCACCTAATTCCTTAACTAATTTTGCATTCAAAGACTAAGGGAATGGACTTCAACTTTAAAACCGTACCCATCACTTATTTTAAAAAGCACCCTGTGTTTTTGATTTTGAATCATAATCAGCAGTGATCCTACAATTTGCTTTATTTTAAAAAATATGGGAGTGATTATTAGTCATTTGAAAAGCAATTTATAACAATTGTGTGAAAGTTAATTCTTATGACAGGCCAGCATCTGAACTAGGTCTTACAGTGTGTTGAGAGAAGATCCCTGGAGTCAGTTAATTGAGCTTTCCTCGTTATTAAAAATAAAACTTCAGAAAAAGTCTTCCCTAATTAAAATTTTAGAACAAGGATTTTATGCATGTGTTTCTGTCCCCATTAGTGTGGTGTAATTTATGAGGGAACAATGATAGGCTACTTCCCCAAGCCATACTAAATGTAACAGG
Source organism: Thermophis baileyi (assembly GCA_003457575.1). Classification (NCBI taxonomy): domain Eukaryota; kingdom Metazoa; phylum Chordata; class Lepidosauria; order Squamata; family Dipsadidae; genus Thermophis; species Thermophis baileyi. The sequence continues at coordinate 5,318,014 of QLTV01012198.1, read as the reverse complement.
AACAGCCAACTCACTAACCCCTTTAGCAGAATTCCCACAGGTACCAATTCTATCTTCTATTGATGGTATTTTCAAGGAACTAGCAGGGAAAGTAGGCTACAGAATCCATGTGTGTATGCACTGGATACTGGGTGTTGTCAAGAATTACAGAACCGAAGCTGCTGAATTATAAAAATCAAGTTTTCAATCAAAAACCCAATTCCAGGAAAAGCAGCCTGACTTAACGACAGCAAAAGTATACAAAAGCAAACAATACCATGCATAAAAATAACACACATTTATAGCATGCTTGATGAAACATGGCAATAGATTGCTTAGATTTGCAGGATTTCTTTCCTTTTTGTACTGATCATAGTAATGGCACATAAATCCCAGATTTCCCTTCTGACAACAAATTTGGTGAAACAGCTGTCTCTGATCAGAAAAGTACGGTACATCTGAACTTGATCTAGATAACAAGTACTTGTTTATGTTCATTTTCCTAACAATTTCATGGAAAAGATTCTCTTTCTCACACACACACATTTTACCATTACAGTGATACTACTAAGCAATACAATTGGGTTTGAGGGAATCTGTTTAGATTAAGATTTTGCATTTTTAAAGTATTGAATACCTTTGTACAGAAATATAAATATTTACCGTCATTGTGGTAGAGAATCTAAAACCCTCACAATATCAACAGCATCTCTTGTTATATCAATTCATTTAATATTTCAATAGCTGACTGCCATCAAGCGAAGTAATCTTAAAGGCAGCTGTAATAAAATTTTGCTGGGGGTCTCTCTTCATTTAAGACAAAGTTAGATTTGCTTATGAAATTACTATTTAAAAATGTTAAATTAGCAAATGTGTACTCTAGTCTCTTCCTGAATGTCAGACTGCTTGATCAGGGAAATTGTGTTTCAGTGTGGCAGGCAGAAGCAGGGAAATTTGCAGCTATCCTCTGCTTTGCTCAAGTTGGAGTGAGTAAGTATAGTACAATATTTAAAGTTCTTAAGGGATGGCACTGTTGCCATTATGCAAATGAAAGAAAAATGGGTTTAACTGGGGCCCAATTTATGATTTTTTTCATTATGAATCGGATTTATTTCTGAAATATTTTCAACTGCATCCCCACTCAACCCTTCTTATAGTCTTAATATTACACCTTTTTTCCCCAGAATACCCTTTTGATTTTCATATTTTGAGCGTAAAGTTCAAAAGGATTCTTTTAAGATAAATTCAATTATTTCCTGAAATGCAAAGACCATAATCTGCAAGTGGGAAAATTTATTATAGCAGTAGACTCCCACAATGACACAGACTTTCAACATTATTCCAATGGCGTGGCTTTCTAGATAGTTGAAAAGTACTCTGGAGTGGGGAAAACATTTCATCTAAGCATATATATACCATTCACAACTTCTAAAGTAGCAAGAAGATTGAAATCTTCAGTAAATGGCCTATATTACAATCACATTATGGGGATCAGAAGCTCACAGGTTCATAGGAAGGTCAGACGTTCATAGGTTAATCCAAAGCCAGATATTGTACTGTATTCACATAAATTTCCCGACATAGTAAATACCAACTTTAAACTTTGAAAAGTTAGACAGAGATTATAATATTATATGCATGAATCAATTAATCACACCAACTCACCTGGATTTGTTATTCAATATCTTGGGATTTCTTCTGGGATTATCCTTTGTAAACTAAAACAATGATCTAGAAACAGAGACGTGTGTACCACAGCATGTCTCACCTCCTCAGGGCTAAAAACTGAAATGTATATTTAGCAATGCAATAATTTAATATATGTCAGCCAGACAAAATATCTGTGTCTTTATTTCAATTAAATTAAAAACAATTTGCAATTATATTTATGCAACATTCACTATATACATATGATTTATTTATGCAACTACAAGGCATAAGTTGATACTGATTATTCATCTACCTACCACTAGTTAAAACAAGGTGATAACTAGGGATTGGGTGGGAGACATGGCCAGAGGATCATTTTTTGCATTTTCATGGCATAATCAAAGAGGCTGCAGCACTAACTGGAAAATTGATCATTGGTAAATCTTAATTGGAGACCTAGTCAATATTTATCCATATAGATATGGATTTAAGTGACAGTAGTAGTGCCATTTCAAAGTATTTAAGAAATTTAAGAGCCTGCCCACTTTCAAAGCGACTCCGGACAGCTTACATTAAAAAATAAGAAACTATAAAAAGATCCCGTGTGTCTGGATAAGCACACTCCCTTAAACAGAAAACATAACCACAGATTTCCACAAACAACCTACCCCCAGGCCTGGGAGAACAGCCATGTTTTTAAAAACTTCCAGATCATCATCATCAGGGTGGGAGCTACACAGAACTCTGGGGAATATCATTCTAGAGGGCAGATGCTGTGACAAATGAGGCAGACTTCCTGGGTCCTGAAAGATGGCATTATTTGACTGAAGCAACCCAAAGCACACCACAGGGAGTCCTGGGAGCAGGCAGTCCCTCAGACAGCTTTTGCTATTCATGTGAGACTTAAATCTCATTTAAAGGTGGCACAAATTAGGCATTCTACTTCCTGCATCTCTCTTTAGAACTGGCCTCAACACATTTATATAGAAGGAAAGTACCTCTTTGGTGAAGCCTAGGTACCCATGTATTTACTAATTATTGTAACAGTTTGTAAACAGGACTGCAGTATAATGTGATGCCTTAGCTGTATCCTGGTTCAATGCTACAAATCAGCCTCAGTCCAGTATGATCTGAAAGTAGGGAATGATACAATTAAATTAAAAAGGCTAACAAATTCCCTGTTTGAGATTTTTTTTTAAAAAAGTGCATATTATTACTCCAAGAATTTATGTCATGGTGGACAGATTATAGGATTATGCGTCACATCCTTCACTGGACAATACACAAAGCAAATGCTTATTGGCCCAAAGAGATCTGCAAACCTAATTTCTGGTACATTCAGATGTCCAGTGAGTTTAGAACAGTGCCTTGTATACTTTACTAACAAACAGCATTTTTTTTTCCACAATAAAGGGGCCTGTTATTAAGTTTTATTATTTTCCACATTATATATATCAAATGTAGAGTCATTAGTGTTAGGAGCAATACCACGCAGCTCCTTGTTGCCAAAAGACGTGGTGCATCTATTGCCAGCAATAGACGTAGCACCAAAGCATGCTCTAGCACAAAGGAGAATTCAGGTGGAGTGGGCATTCTCCAGCAAAGGGGGTCCGTCACGATGCATTGATGGATGGGTGGGCTCCCTTTTGTAAGTTTTTGGAGGAAGCTTTGGGATATGCTGAGAAGTGCTTTGCCGTGGAGGAACAGGTGGCCCAGCGACAGAATGGATGTCCATTTCTTGGGGTATCAAAGGAGGTGATGGCAAATGCCTGCGTGCAACATGGGGAGAAGGGGTCTGAGGAGGAGGGGGAGTAAATGGAGAGGGGCTATTGGGAAAGAAAGTATTGCCAAGTTCACTTTTTCTGCCTAAAGGCGGTGGCTGGAGATGCAAAGGTGAACTAGAGAAAACATCAGGAGTTCGCACAGGTTCTCGTGGTGGCAATACGGGTGGGCTTTCAGGAGCATCTGAGACAGAGGTCCTGTCGGGCACCGAATACCTCGGTGAATAAATTTTTGTTGTTGGCTGCCGAGGGGGAATTGCTGGTGGACTATCCAGATGTACAGAAGAAATCTAAAACAAACAAAAAATGATTCATTATAAAGTGATTGAGGGACCTCAGTGTTACATTATTAACCCTTCCAACAAAAGCTAAATTAAACCTTGATACATTTTTCATCCAAAGATAGATGAAGCAAATTTATTATTCAATTTCTTTTTTTCTTTCTGTGGTTAAAATAACATCTGTATGTTACATCCATGTTTATTTTAAACATACCACATTCTGGTGATGAAAACTAGGAGTGTGCAGAAAATGGAAATATATTTTGTTTTAAACCAACAAAGCCCTGTACTCTTGATATTCTGCTCAACTTTCAGATCATGATTTGTTTCTTCCATTTTCTTCAGCAGTCACCTTATCTCTAACTGAATCAAAGAATCATAGAGTTAGAAGCAGTCATTTATGCCTTCAAATCCAATCTACTGCTCAGTACAGGTAGTCCTCGAGAAACGACAGGTGACTTAACGACCACTCACAATTATGACCAACACTGCAAAACTATATACGAACCTGTTTCAAAGTTATGACAATGTAGTACCTCTGAGGTCATTTGCACTTATGACAGACCACGAGGATGCTGCAGCTCCCCCTGCCTGTCTCCCCCCCCATCTTGCCCAGATGGGAGCCCTGCAGCGCATAGGCCTGCTCTCCATGCCCCTTGGAAGCAGTGACCTCTGCCACCAATTGGGTGTTAAAACTAAACTCTCTGCCTCTACTGTCCATTGATTGCCTGTAGGGGGCAGTCTACAGTCTAGTCTTTAAGTCCTAGCTGGGCTCTACAGGTAATCAAAGGACAGCTAAAGTTTGCAAAAACCTAGCCATCCTCCATTTTTTTTAGCAGTAGTTTCTTTCCACTTAAATTTTGGAGATGAATATTCCTCCCCCCCCTCCAGTTCAAGGGAAAAAGCTGCAGAAAGATTTTCTCTCCTTGCTCTCTTGGTTCCTTTACTATTCAGCCTGCAGTCAAGGTAAGGTTTTTAAAAGGGATAGAGATTGGACAGCAGAGGGAGGGTTTAGTTTTAGCAGTTAACTGGGGCAGACGGAAGAAGAGCCACAAGTCTGTCCCTCCCAGTTTTTGCTTTTTATTGAAGAAATGTGACTGCCGGGGTGGGGGTGGGGGGAGGGAGGGCGTTTTAAGCAAGGGAGAGGTTTTGGGAAGCTTGTCCTGAAGCTGCTTTTTATGCAAGGGCCAGCTTCCCAAAGCTGAATCCAAAATCCAAATCCACCTGCCTTTAGCTTAATTTCATTTTTCCATGGTTTGTACTTTAGAATGACAGAAAATGGGCCCTGAGTTTATGCGTAACACTTTTTAGGAATTTGAAAAGTGCCATTATGGCCTCTTCAGTCACATTTTCACAGGGCTAAAACTTACCAGTTCATTCTGTCTATTTTTGTAAGACTTAATCATTTCCTGTCCTCTTAACCATTCTTGTTGCCTTTGTTGGACTCTTTCATAAATTGTGGTTGCCCATTATTAAGCCAAGTACTTAAGGTGACAAATATTAAGCAAAATGTTTTGAATTCAAAATGTACGGCACATCCCTATGTGTGACAAATGCACAATATAGTGCCTATTACTTCTTAATATTAGGACAATCTACTTTTACTGATGTAACCTTAAAACAACTTGCCTCTTTAGTAATCACATCAAACTACCAAGTCAGGTATCCCCTATTGTTCATTCATATCACACAAGCATAAACATGTATTCATATGTTTCTGTTAGTTTCAATCCTTTTCTATAAGTCTTCCTTTTAAAATTCTGTTCATATTTTTAGAATATTAGTTATTCCGCCTGTTTTATATCTTCTTCAAATTTGATAAGCATTTCCTCTATCTTTTCATTCAAAAGTCCATTTGATTTTTCATTACAGTTTGATGAAAAATCATACCTGAACATACTCTAAATATGATTTTCATCCTATCTACCTGAGTCTACTGCCCATTCTACCCTTAATTAATCTGCTGTTTGGAAAGTCATGTGCAATCATTCTTGGCTTTCTAGAAACTGTTAGAGAGAGAGCTGTTTTGGAGAGCCTACATGGAGTAGTCACTATTGTACTTATTTTATAATGGTAGATTTGTACTTTTATTGGTTTTTAAATTTTCATTATGTTTTTGTTTTTTAATGATGCAAACTCTGAGAATCTTTTTGAAGTCTGGCAATATGTAAACAAAATAAATAAATATACAAACAAACAAACAAATAAATGGCAGAGTTACCTTTGTATCATGTTTGGGACCCCAATGGGGGAACAGCAGAGTGGGGGTGGTTTATTGAGTAACAACAGATCCCACTTCCCCCCCACGCCCTCCCCACGTGTCCTTAAATTTTAATGTTTGGTTTAAATTTATTTATGTTTTAATGTATATGTATAGATATATTTTTATGACTGCAAACCACTCAGAGTTACCCTATGGTAAGATGGGTGGCCAATAAATTTTATAAATAAAGAAATAAATAAAAAATAAATGCATAGTTTGTGTCAGCTTCTGGTCACTTAGGAATTCACTAAAATAAAAATTCTGACTGGGGTGCACCAAACTTTTGCATGTCATATCACCTTATATCATTTAAAAATAATTTTAGCTTACTTCTAAAATCTGTGATTTCTGCTATTGGAAATAGAGAAAAATTACCTTTGACGGAGAAGATTCGGCAGGGGCAGATTCTGGACGTCTTCGGGGTGGAATAGGAGGAGGAACAGTAATTTCATCAGAATTTTTGATAAAACTGATGGAGGATACAGAGGCAGACCCTGAGGATATATGAAAATTTTGAATGACCTATTTTAAACAGAGTAAAATATAGCTTATAAAAACTGTTTTCATTTAAGTATTGAATTTGCGTGATATCATGTTTACTTCATAAGAATCAGATTCTTAAGGCCACTCGTTTGTTAGATTTGTGTTACTACCCATCTCATATATGTGAGGCTCACATCATTTAAAAACAGCAATAAAACAGAATAAAAATTAAACTCAATGAACACACAACCATAATAAAAACCACCATTAAAATCTAAGTTAAATTAAACCAAAGAAGGCTGGTAAACTTTGCAGTTTGCTCAAATTCATGAAGAAAAACTACAGGAGACATCCAAGCGTGGGACATTAATTGGATAGAAGTCCTCATGAGAACAGGTATTATTTACCTGATTTATATTCTCCTTTTATTGCTCAATGCATCTTGGGAAATTCATTTTGGAAAATATGAAGGAAAGTTATCCTTGTTACTTTTTATATCCATCATCATTGGTAAACAGCACTGTTTTACTTGAATATTAAGTCTCTCTGTTATTTTCTATATTATGATAAATTATAAAAGCATCAATTGAATCAAATGTCCCAGTAGATTCTATTCTGTATAAATACCATCTCATTTATTCTTATGCTACGTAAGACTTTCACAACACAAATAGAAATGAAAGGGGCCAAAAACATTAAAGTGGGAGAGAACATCATTGCCTGTAGTTGCACCTACTTGAATGAAAAGGTGTAGAGGGATCAGAATCAAACACACTGCAGACATCTGTAGTGCTGGAGGTTGAGGACGGCAAGGGTGGGGTGAGTGGTGTTCTTGGAGAGTTTGGTGCAGAGGCTGCATTCTCCAATTCACTCTCAGGGACACGACTGTAACTAATTTTTCTGGGCTCTTGTTGCAGAGGTGTTGGGTGCCTCATGGTTCCAGGTCTTGGATTTGATGGACGAATACCCGGAGATTTGAGAGAATAGCTGTATTTTTTAGGCTGAAAGAATCCAAAACAGATATTATAAGAACACAGTGTTAATCTGAACCTTTTTTTTAAACCTTTATCATTTCCAGTTCTTTTTCCAAGCATTGGATTTATGTTGTTCTACGAGTAATTGATTATGTGTTATAAAGTTGATGTCAGCTCTTAATGACAACATTGCTAGATCTGTCCCAAATCTGGCTTTTCCGATCTCCCAATGGCATACCATTGATTGAGTTAATCCACCTTGCTGCTGGTCATCTATCTCTCTTTCATTACGCCATTGCTAGAATTATGAACTTCTGAAGAAAGTGAGGTCTTTGCATAATGTGTCCCAATGAAATATGATAATTTCAGCTTGATCATGTGCCTCAGGTGAGACTATGGACTGATTGGTTCTATGATCGATTTGTATTGGGCTTTTCTGGTTGTCAGTGATATTCTCAGGGGTCTTCTCTACTCCAAAGTTCAAAAGTGTCAATATTCTTTCTGTCCTGCTTTTACAAAGTCCAACTGTACTACAGGTAGTCCTCGACATACAACAGTCATTTAGTGATTGTTCAGTTACAACGGTACTAAGAAAAGTGACTTATGGCCGGTTTTCACACTTATGGCTAGTGCAGCATTCCCATGGTCATGTGATCAAAATTCATATGCTTGGCAACTGACACGTATTTATGATGTGTCCTAGAGTCATGCGATTCTCTTTTGCAACCTTCCAACAAGCAAAGTCAATGGGGAAACTAAATTCACTTAACAACTGTGACAAGAAAGGTCATAAAATGGGGCAAAATTCACTTACAACTATCTCACTTAGCAATAGAAATTTTGGACTCCATTGTGGTTGTAACTCAAGGACTATCTGTATAGGGAAAACCGCTGCTTACACAATTCTGATCTTTGTAGGTATAAACATGTCATAGAATCTGAATATCATTTTCAAGATCTTCATTACTACCCTACCAAATGTTAATATGTAACATATTTCTTGACTCCTGGTTTACTGTAAAACTGTTCTTAAAAAAGAAAAGAAAAAGTTATATATGGCAAGTAAATAATAAATGTTAATACTCACAAATCTTGGAGGCGGCTTCATATTACGTGGCTCTATTTCTAGGGATTTGTTGTAAAGAGAATCTGCAAATTCTTTTTCCATGCTATTTCCCATTGGATTCAAATTTTCAAAAAATCTCTAAAACCAAAACACTCAGGATGATTAGTATAATGTAACATTGTGATTTTAAGGCAAAGGATGCAAATACTTTAACAAAAGGGCAGAAGCCTATCTTGCTTTTTGCTACTGGATGGATTCATAGAAATGCATTTCCCTCTATCTGCTTCTAAAGCAACATTTATGCAAACTAATCAGATTTGAAGAACCCATTGAAATAACTGAAACAATTCTTCTGATGTTTAATTTGTATTAACAGCTATCAAGGAGGCAGGTCCTCTGTCAGAACAGGCCATGAACTGGATGGAACTGGCTTCATTATACCTCAGAATCATAGTTGGGAAGAGCCACTTAGGTTATTGTTTCCAATCGTTTGCTCACTGCACAAATCCAAAGTAGGGCATTAGTTGATTCAACTAATTTTACATCATCTGTATAATTATAAACCTTACACCCACTGTTTACCTAAACCATTACTAAAAACAATAAATAGAGGGTCCAAGACTGCCCTTAAGAGTACTTCACTCAGTACCTCATTCAGGTTCAACGAGGTAGTGATGATTAGCACAATTTCTGTATGATTTCAGCCAACTGCATTTAAATGTTAAGTATTTAAGATTAATGTCACTATGGTTTGACCAATATGTTTTTACAACTTTTACAATTTTTGTAAGATTTAGACTCTGAAAGAAATTGTGTAAGAGCAGACTTGAGGATCATTTTAAGCAAATCTTTTCCCTTCCATACTTGGAAGATGAGGTAGTCCTGAGTTACAGAAGAGTTTTGCTCCAACAATCCTTGCGAAAGTAAATTTTCATGCATGCTTGTATGTATTTGCAAACATAGCAGTTGCTGTTTTGCACATCTGCAAAAATCACAGTGTTTTTTCATCCACAGAATGTTTATTTATTTATTGAAAATTTATATAGACACCATTTCTTGTGCATCTTTCCAGAAAAAGTTACATAATTCAGGGGTTACTTAATCTGGGTACTGCAAAGTATAGCAAAGGAAAAAACCAGTTTGCAGTTCACTGGGAACCGTAAGATAGCTCCTGAAGTAAAACTTCTTTCAAGACCAAGGATGACAAGTGGATAAGTAAAGATTAATCCCAGACAATCAAGCAATAAATGGTACCAACAGAAGAGAATATATGTAGCTCAGAATTGAACTGTGAGGTCATTGGTGATCTCTGAGCTTCATGGATTTCTGCAAACATTTCTTTAGCAAACTAGGTAACTAGTCTAGCATTGATGATGATATCTAGTTTGGTATTGAAAAGTCTGCAAGAAAACCACCAAGTTCACAGAGCACCAAGAACTCCACAGTAAATTACACCCTAATCAAGGAATTATCAACTCAAACAAACAAGTAGAAAACAACACCCTAACCAATGAATTACCAGGGAGAAAATAATATCCCCACTAACCTGACAGGGCAAACTACTGTATATAAATAGAAAGCAAACCCTCACTCCACAAGCAAATGACCAAGCTCAGAGAACACCAAAACTTTCTACTTACCCTGATGTCAGGTTCCACCTTTAAGCAATATGGCTGGTTTTGATACTGCTGTATTTCTCCTGTTATCTCAGCTACTTTCCTCCGTTTGCTAAAGTTAATGAGCTCTCTCCCATGTCTTTTTAGAAATTCAGGATTGCCTTCTTCTGTTTTCAAAATGTTTGTTAAATAAATTCCTATAACAGCAAATATACAAAAATGCACAATGTAGTAAAATGTCTATGGAGATTCTCAGTCATTCGGGTCATGGTTGTCCCAATGGTGTTTTTTCAAACGGCTTCAAAGAAAAACCAGAAAATTCATTTGCCTCTTGAAAAAGCACTTTTGGGTGTGACTCACTTAACAATCACCTTTCTAACAACAGAAATTCTGGTCCCAATTGTGGTCATAAGTTGAGAACTACCTATATAAAAAACATCTATGGTATATGGCACTGTGACTATTACAGGTAAACAGTTCTTTCTCAAAATACAGAGTAAAATATATTATACTGGGCCAAATAAACAGAACAATCTGGTATATTTTCATTTCTACCCTCAAAGTATTTCCAGTTCAGTTACATAGCATAATTATCACACATATGTCTATGGAGATTCTCAATCATCCAGGACATGGTTATCCCAAAGATGCTTTTCAAAAGAACTGAAGAAGCTTCTTGGATGAGAAGTGAAATGTTTTCAAGGAAAAAACCCCCCAAGAAAGTGCAGTTGCCTTTTGAAAAGCATCTTTGGGATATCACACACATATTTTTAAACAATTTAGACAACAATTTGCTTTGACTCTAAAACTTGCAAATACTTGAAAAATTAATTAACAGCACATTCAGGTAGGACATTTAAACAAAAAACTTTTCCATATACTCATTCTGCAGTTCATATTCTTTATCCATTAATATTTGTGATTTTATCTTTATCACAAAATAAAATCCTACTTACCAAAGAAAGGCACACATGGAGGATTAATGGACCTGAGTTTTGCCAAATATTTCTTATGATGATCTTCACTAAGTTCATGTGCTTCTTCAAATATCTTCTTTTGCCGGCTTGGGATTTGCTGAAGATAAAGAAAAGTGAGGATACACTTTGCCCACAGAAAAATAGCTGACTATACTACGGTACTACAGCTGACTGCCCAGGCTGGCCAAAATGTGTGAATCCGTCTACATGACTCATCCCCTTCCTTTACATAATGCTTTCCATATAGAAAAATCTATAAATGTTTAAAGTAGCAATAAGATCTGCCTATATTGTTTTACTTGTTTCCTTATTTAAATAATACTTTTGATCATGAAGAGACCCATGATCCAGACAAAAATATTGAGGCAGAGCTAAGATTTGATATAAAACACAAAGTAGAGGCTTTTTATTTGTATACCTGGGATTAAATAAACACATTTGTGTTACTCTTTTGTTTTAATCTAGGCTTGAGATAATTTCTTATATAGAGAAAGAAGATTTTAAATCATTTTTCTAATGTTCAAATGCAACATATATTTTTTTAAAAGTTTCTTTAATGAAAAATATCTGCTACCTCACGTCCAAGTAATTTTTGTTTTAGATCTGCATTTCACTTACTTCAAAGGTGTGATCCAGTCTGTAAATAGGTGCAGAGTTCATAGCACTGACGACTTCAAGAACGCCATTAAAATTGTTTAGCTCTTGAAAAACTTGCAAGATTTCAATTATCCGGCATACTACCATTACTCTTTCTTCTAGATTTTCTGTTTCTACAATGCATCTAGATATTCAGAAAGCATATTTAAATTTCTTTTTGGATTATCAATAATGATGTAAAAGCATTACCACAGTTTTTTCCCCCAAAGAAGTGTGGCCTAGTATTTTCCAAACACCTAATTGAACTTGAATCCCATTTCTTTTCGAATTAAAAGGAAACTATCATACACAGCAAATGTAATGTACATTTTTATAGTACAGAGGGATCGGAGGTACCTGGTTTCAAAAGGTTCTATCCTGGGTCAATCGATCTCTATACATTTCTCAACTGAAAAGAAACTCACCGAGAACAGGTGATGTGTTTGCTATCTGAAGCAAGAAACTGAATAATGTAATGATATTCAATGCAGTGATGGCTGACTTATACCACTACAAAACTGGTCTAGTACCAATATATAACCTAATATTATCCGTTGCTGTTTGAATACAGACCACAGAAAATGTAAATAACAATGTTTTTTAATATAATTACAGATAATCCTCAATTTATGACCACAGTTGAGCCCAAAGTTTCAGTTGCTAAGAGAGACAGTTAAGAGAACTTTGCCTCATTTTATGACCTATCTTCCCACAGTTATTAAATGAATCACTGCAGCTCCTAAGTTAGTAACACAGTCATTAAGTGAATCTGATTTCCCCAATGTCTTTGCTTGTCAGAAGTCTGCAAAAGGTGATCATATGACCCCAGGACACGGTAATCGTCATAAACATGAGTCAATTGCCAAGCGTCTGAATTTTGATCATGTGACCATGGGGATGCTGCAACAATCGTAATTATGAAAAACGGTGATTAAGTCACTTTTTTCAGTGCTGTTGTAACTTTGAATGGTCACTAAATGAACTATTGTAAGTCGAGGACTACCTGTATTTCCTGCTTAGAATTCAATCTCTGCTAAATTACATTATAGGAACCATGCAAATACCAACACTGATCAATGAATCATATTAATCTTACTTTTCAAACCATAAGGTAAGATTAGTGGTATGTCTTATCATTTTGAGCAGGTTAGGAGAATTAATTTCTTTATCTTCCTTTGTCCATACACTCCCAACGAGCTCTGATGGCTGCACAGCCCTGCCAAACATAAAATCAAAATGAGGCAAGATTAGCTGGCTTTTCATCAAAAATATTTTCCAATTAAATCAATAATTTTGAATTAGACTAATCAATGAACTGATCTGCGTTTCTTTTGAACAGCTTCTTGTTCACGGAAAGAAAAGCATTTGGTTTTAATAGTCAGCTTTCTCTATAGCTACGAACGATATAATATTATATTATGCAAAGAAATTTTGACCTTGCAACCATTGTTTTAATTTTATTAAATAATTTCCAACATATGAAGAGAAATTCTCACTTTTAATTACTGCTGATATTAACTGTTCATTAAAAATAGGCAAGTATACTTCAGAAAATGTAATACTAATAATTTTGCTAGTAAAAATAAATGGCAGAAAGACTCATGACATTAAAAAAAAAACACTTAACAAGTCTATATTTTAACCAAGAATCATACATCTCAAAGGAAAAAAGGCACTACCTGTAAAGTTCTGATTCAAGTAGAGTAAGCTGTCGGGCAATTTCTATCGGATGCAAAGTGAGCAGGTCAAATGTTTCAGTTTGTCCTTGCCTGCTGATATGCCACTCAATTGGAGGTGGTGAGCTTTCAAAAGTAATATTGTGAGTTGGCCCAATGGCTTGTGCTTGCTTTTTCCTATGAATTATCTTCGTGATTGACTCAACCCATTTCTTCATAGCTTTACCTGAGAATGAGTACAGAAACTGGTTTACAGCACCGTGGAGCAAGTTCTAAAAATATTGTTTATCTTACCCACAGGCCCATTGGTAAAAGAATGCAAGAATTTCACCTAGCCCAGCATTACAAGTGTCCCAAATTACAACTGCTATTTGTTTAAAAAAGGAAGCGAGAGTTTCCAACCTGCTGCTCTGAAATGTGAAGACATACATGTAGAAGCATGTAAGAACTGGCCATACAAAGAAAAAAGTTGGTATCCTATTTTATTTTAATAATCTCCAAATTAAATTACAAAATAATCTCCATAAGAAGAAAAAAATGCCATGTCACACAGCGGTTCCAATTTAGTTAGTGTAATGAGAGAATGAAAGCTTTTTACGTTGTCAGTTTCAGGCTTAAGACATGGAAGGCTCTATAATATGTGATTAAGATATGTAAGGCTTACAATGACATATACATGCCGTCAGGTTTTCCTGTGGTGAGTACAGGTAATCAACTGTTTATGGAGGATAGGTCTTCTATTCACTTCCACTCCTCCATGGCTGTGACCTCCGCTCACGTTTTCCTGCTCCAAGTTGTGTGTTTTCCAGCTCTTGCCATCTCAAATGTTGCCTGGTTTGCCTTGTTGGGCTTAACTTCTTCTGGCAAGCCCAGGTACTTGGATTGGCTATTGAGCAGAGTAGCTTTGTACTAAGGTCTGCTACAGCTAATATTGAGAAACAGGAGTCTCACTAGAAAAGTGATCGTATGATTTGTCAATTTTTCCTTTTTTCATTACTATTTTTCTTTTCTTGCGCTTTCTACATTTCTCATGGATTTCTTTTAAAATATTTTTAAAAAATTATTTTTCCAAGGGGTGGAAACGGTTGTAAAAAGGGTGTTAGTTAAGCCTTCTAATTCAAATGACTGATACAGTAAATGATGAAATGGTGCAATGGTAGAAAAGTACAGTAGCAAGCTCAGGGAAGATAAATAGTAATTTAAAAAAGCTGGATTTCATACCAGTGATAGTTACATGTCAGGCAAGTGATTCTACTCTGCTACTGAAACTCCTGTTTCTCAACTATAGCTGCAGCACTTTTTTGAACCAAACTGGAAAGATGCAAAAAAAAATTATTTTAAGCTGTTTGCTTTGCCTTCATATATGTGTGTTTTGATTTTGTATATATAAATATAACTTTTTCTCTATAGTATTTTTTTATTTGTATATCTAAACACAGACACATAGAAGAGTATCTATGTCAAGTAAGACCTATTCGCAGAAAGGAAAGCAACTGATAATGCTTTTCTAGAACGGAAAATTGCTAAGACAGAGCAGCAAGGGAAATGTCAAATGGGACACTAATAGCTTCATTCAAACAGGCTTTTCATAAACAAGCTTTTAGTTAAACTGGCATCGGAATAAGAAAAGAGCAGCCTAAGATTGGCACACGGATACGTTCCTGGCATGTTCCTACATAAATTAAAATATGGATCTTTGTTGTTTTGATCAGGGAGTTTCCTTTTAAAAACACAATCCTCCTCTCTAGTCAGTCAGTCAGTCAGTGAATCAATAAATCAAATCCAAGTCAATTTCTAGAGGGTTTTTCTGGTTTATTCTAATTATATATGCTTATATTGAATTAAGAAGCGCTGAAGGGTTATTTTTTCTAATTATGACTGATTATCTGGGGTTGGGCTGATATTTTACGTTAAGATTCCATTATCTAAAATAATTTTAGGTAGATTTTTCTCAAATAAAACTGTTTAATGGATGACCAACAATCCAGGCATAGCTTATTAAAAGGCCCATAAGAAATAAATGTGTATTGGAATAATAATATCAATGTAATGCTATGTCAAACAATGAATACATGCTGACATTTTGCTAGCTTCTTCAGAGTAGAAACTCTTACTCTAATAAATTAACAACATGGCTAGTCAAAGATTAGCACATAGTTACTATCCCACATAGCATTAAATGGAATCCATTTGATCAATAAGAAACAAGTATGAAAACTACACTCAATGAAAATGTAAGTACTAGATATTTGTGGTCATCAATTACCTCTGACTGTGCCAATGAATTCTTCCAATCGTTGCAAAAGATCTACATCTCTCTCAAAATCATAGAAATGATGTTCCACCCAGTGTCGACATACATTTAATACTCTGCAACATAAATGATTAGATATTTGAGATCAATATTTACTGAATATATTTTAAATAACAATTAGTAGGGCTGCAATTTGAGTGTTTACACAAATTGCAGCCCTACTAAGCAACTCATAGATAGAAGGAGCACAGATTTATAAGCACTCTTATTTAGATCTGAGCCTGACTGGCCATTCTTTGAAAAGGATGAGAAGAGTGGTCCTTCTAGCATAAGCGATCTCCCATTCAAGTTCTAACACTTGGACTAAAAGGCAAGTTTGTGCAACAAGCTGATCACTACCTAACACTAATGTAGGCTGTCTATTGTGCACAAAAAAGGTAGAGCTCCCACAGGAAAAATTCTGTTTCAAGAGATTGTAATGGAGCCTATATTTCCTAATGAAATGAAATGCAACTATAACTAAGATGATTCAATTTCTGGACTTTCATGAAAAGACTTTCTTTAGAACCACAAAATCATAAACTTAGTATTTGTAAGGTTCAACAATATCAATCATATGGAAACTGAAAGCAGCAACATTAAAGTTTGTGAAGACTATGAAGGATCTATTATCATAATGCCTCAAAGTGATTATCTTTTTGCTCATTGCTTTAGCCCGTCACAAGGAATCATATACTAATCGTAACTTTGCAAAACTAAGAAATATTCTTCTGTTCAAAAAAAACCATGCATATTATGAAATTATCTGATAGCTAGGTTACTCCGAAAAATCATGGAATGTATATCAGTAAAACAAAGTTACAAGAAACCAGTGTGTGTGAAGAGCAACCTTATGCACAAATGCAGAGGGAGAAATGGTAACTAACTGTTAACTGTATTTTATGTCAGATGACGTATTGTTGATTTGAGTAGGGGAGGATTACCTAGATTTTAATTCTAAACTTGCAAGAAGTACTATCTTATGAGAATTTCTAATCTGTGAAAAAATATTAATTGGAAATATAATTTTTAATATTGTCAGAATGAGTGATCAAGTTCAAGCACTTTTGTATTTATATGTTGTCCAACAACAGATTCTCCAGAACAAGTACCTAATTGTTTTGTAAGTGATGCTGCCAAAGTATTTTTTTCTAGACTGAATTATTACATACAAAACCTGTAAGATTACTGAGTAAATTGAATTCCTAGAGTGGAAACTAAATTATTAACTCTTTATACATTATGTCATCTGTCTCCTAATCAATATAGACGTTTGGTCTCTGCTAAATATGAACTTAAAACTCATCACTGGACTCTAAGATTGTAGGTAATATCTGCCCCTCAGAAGCTCCATTTCAACTGGCAACGTGCTGGGTGAGGCCTCTGGACGCCCGAACAGGGCATCCACCGCTCAGAAGCTCCATTTCAGCTTGCAACGTGCAGGATGAATGTTGTAGAGCTTCTGCGGTTGTTCGTAAGGGTGAACAACTGCTATGGTGCTGCAAGATTTGTAGTTTCTGGCCTTGTTCACAAACACTAGGGACCATTTATTGTGTAACCTTGAACATTCACTAAGGGAATGCTCGTAACCCAGGGATTACCTATACTGCTGTTTAATATTTGAATTAAGAAAAGAGAAAAAAGACAAAAAAGGCTTGTCTAGGAAGGAAATTCTGAAAAGAAAACCTCTGGTGCATGAATGGACATATCAATAATCCTTTGGACCCTAACCAATATTTTAAAAGCGAGAAACAATTAAGATGCAATTTTACATGTTTAATATAGATACACAAAAGAGTGCTCCATTTCAGGCCTTATGGGCATGGTTTTTGGAAGTTACTTCCTATAAATGATTTTATCTGTTCAGGATGCAAGGCGGCCCTCAAATCATTCTCCACTTAAAAACAACAACAACACAAAAACGAAACTTGACAAAAGCCTTGACAAAAGCTTTTGTGAACTCTCATGTTATTGAGTTAGTTTTTTGCACATTAAAAAACCCTGCCAGCTCCTGAATTATTATATGATTTTCATTGTCAACTAAAGACCCCTTGAGCTGCCCAGAATATTTGGGAGTTAGGCTGCATAAAAATGTAGTAAATAAATAAATATATTTCAGTACTTACCGTAGCTGTACAGGTTGTATATATTCTTTTCTAAATCTTTTTAATTCTGCACTAAGAGGTTGATCTCCATTCTCCATAGCTATACGATCTGCTTCTGTTGGTTCAGGTTCTGGAATTTCAAATCTAATATGGGATGATGAAGAGAAACTTAAATGATTAAGTGTAACATTTATATATTAATTTAGCAAGATGGAAAATACTAATTGCAACAATCAATACAGAGAAGCATTTTTCATCACTCAGGAAGTCACAGGGAGTCAGGAAACAGGACGACAACCCAATAGAATTATAATTCTGAGAGTTAGCGCAGATGCAATAATCCTAAGTACCGTGTTTCCCTGAAAACAAGATCCAACCAGAAAATAAGACCTAGCATGATTTTTCTGGATGCTCGTAATATAAGCCCTACCCCAAAACTAAGCCCCAGTTAAGATCATCAGCCAGATGGATGCATTTTAGTACCATATTTTCTCCACAATAAGACCTAACCGGAAAATAAGCCCTAATGCGTCTTTTGGAGCAAAAATTAATATAAGACCCAGTCTTATTTTTGGGGAAACACAGGTATCTCTTTAGCAAAGGAATAGCAATAGCAATAGTAATAGTATTTAGACTTATATATCGTTTTACAGTCCTCTCTAAGCGGTTTACAAAGTCAGCATATTGCCCCCAACAATCTGGGTCCTCGTTTTACCCACCTCGGAAGGATGGAAGGCTGAGTCAACCTTGAGCCTGGTGAGATCTGAACTGCCAAATTGCAGGCAGCCGGCAGTCAGCAGAAGTAGCCTGCAGTACTGCATTCTAACCACTGCGCCACCACGGCTCTTGCCAATGGCATTTTAATTGCAAATGTAGGTGTTTACATTTGCAAATAAGTGTGATACAAATGTATATCTTATTGATTATTAAAATTATTTATTATTTTACTGATTAAATCCTATATACAAACAGGAAATGTGAAGAATGCTGATTATTTATTTAAAACATATGGAGAAATTAAAGTGTACCAAGTCCATTTTTGTTAAAAAAAACAACACCCCATGACTTAGTATAATTGGACAATATAATTTGTCTTATATTGTGCTACTGCCTGCAATCTTGCCAATTCTGATCCATACTGTAGACACTGCTGTATGGGATTGTTGATTTATCTTACTTCATTTTTTATGAAATTAATCTGGAATGGAGGTGAGCTTAAGACAAATAATAAACTTTGCTCAAATGATCTTTGATTCACTTAGAGAAATAATTCATTCTGAAGCTATATGTCACATTAAGTTGGGGAAATAACAACCTCCTTCTCAAGAATAAGCACTTTAAAAAATCTCAAGAAGGAAAAAAAGTCATAAGGCAGTATTTCAGAAAGATTCACTCACCTTTCTATCAGGAGACTCAGTAATTCCTGAGGCTTACAAAAAGATCTGTATGTGGTAAGAAATGTTCGAACAAAATTGGGATCTAGAATAGAAAAAGAATGACTTAGGCAGCTTATGAAGGAAGACCTGTGATGATAGCTAAAAGCCTCCACTATTACAATATAATGCAGACCATATAATAGCAACTATGCTTTAATGATGACTGAGGAAACAGGAAAAGGATATTAATTCCTGACAGATTTCAGGAAACAATCCAAGATAAGCAGAAGGATACTCAGTTCAGCACATTCTCACTTAAGGGACTTGTTAAGCCAAACTAATGACAAGTAATGACATTTTCAGGAGACTGATCTTTCCTTAGATTCCCAGGGAACTCAATACAGGAGGCTGAATGTAAAAGAGTAAAAATAAAAAGCATGCTTAAACAGGACAGCACACTTCTTGGTGCAAAAGTAGACAACTAGAAGTCCTTCTGATGTACTGAACTCTCATCAAGCCCATCTAACATGTCCAATATGAGTGGAACTGTAAAGGGGCGCAACTGAAAACGAGCAAGGATTGTCTTTAGCCTTCATCTCAGAAGTGGAGCAATGGCAAAGAACATCATTTCAGAATAAACAACCCTTTCGGGGAACAAAGGTTGAAGGTACTCAACCTCTTTCCACTATCTTTGCAATGATAGGCAACTCTTGCAGGACTGAATTTAACTTCACCTATTTTAATATACTACATACCGAGAAATCAACTTACTGTTGCTGCCTTTCTTTGCTTCCCCAACTAGCCTGGAGAGAAAATGATTTGGAAAAAGAAAAAAAGACCCCCCCCCTTCTTATAGCTTATGCAGATAACCGTTTTTCATTTAGTTATTTATATTTCTCATCACTTTGGAGAGCACTGAAAGCTTTTTTCCTACCCATGAAAGGAAGATGACCCAGATAGATAGAAACAGTGTTTGTCAATTGAATCCAGTCATGAAGAGGAGGACTTCTCTCAGTTCACTGATTTATGGAAACAGGGCATATTCTGTTTTCTAGTTCTGCCCACTAATATAAGAATTAATTTCATCTTACTATCTCTTAACACTAGTTTGTTATGTCTGCATTATAATCAGCCAGTTAGCTTTTACTCAGGTTTCTTCAGCATAAGAAAAGGGATGATCAGAAAGAGTCATTCAAAGGCCTATTAATGCTCATGGATGGCTAAGAGAGATGTGTTAATGCTGCAGTAGAACCAAGAGAAAGATTGGCCATTTGCACACACTACAAATGACAACAAAACGTTACAGTCAGTTAGATGTAAATATTTACATTTTAAAATCTTAGTTTTAAAGTAGCTACATATCAAGTGCATTTTTCCTACTAGATAGTGTTGCTACAAGACTTCAAACAGCCATTTATTTGGGTCAAACATACACACAATTAACCAGGATGCCCATCTGTGATAAATGTCTCTTCATCACAGGCATTTTAAAAGCTATAAAAGACCTTCTAAAAATAATAATTATTCCTGAATGCCTTAACAAAGGAAATTGATGCTATGATGACGCACATGCAATTCAATGTACCAAAACTTATAAATAGAATATCACAACCTTATCAGAGAAAAAAACTTGCAAGATTTTTTTTTAGACTGGAAGTATTCACTCAAGTAACAGAGGAGCTTATAAAAACAGAGAAGCAGCTTATATTATACATGCTAGAATGTGAAAAAAGTTGAAACAAGTTTCTGAGTATGAATAAAAAAGCTCTATTACTGTCTACATAGAGTTCATAAGTCAATCCCCCTGACCTTTTTGTCCCATTATCCATCAATTTCCATATTTTAGTTATAAACAAAATCAGGAATGGAAAGAAATTATTTCATATCTGTTCTGCAAGGAACTAAGCTACTGGCTCTCCTCTACCTACCAAATGCTAAATTCAGACCCATCAACATTCAAGAGCAGGTCAATGAAGTTCTGGAAATAAAATCCTGTTAACCCAAAATACAGCACATATTGCCATCCTTACATGTAACTAGACACTGTGATTAACTGCTTCCTGATTCTGGCTTCTTTGGAAGCTTATAACTATAGTTTTTGCTTGACCATAATGAAGTATTTTGCTAAACAATAGTTTATTTTAATGATAGATTCCTGAATTAGCTACAGTAAGTGGATCACACGTAATCTAAGCAGATCTCAAAGAGACCATGTTTAATGCAATGTGAGATGATGTTTTATGGGGTTTTATGTTGTGGATTTTTAAAGTTGTAATCCATTCAGACACCTGGGTGTGAATTGGGCAGCCATATACAATGGGTGGATAGACAGACAGACAGATAGTGTGGAACCAGCCTTGTTATACTGTCTGATCAGATAAGGAGCAGAACAGCAGCAAAAGGGTTAGGTACACAAGGAACAGCACAATTCTACAATCATATATGCTTCAGACAATAGTAAGCACTAGGACATGTATCTTCATAAACATTTGAGTGAAACAAGGGTCGTGATTTCTTAAAAGTAATCCAGTTGTTATACTCTATCTGTAGCAGAGAGGTATACTGGAGTTTAGCCAGACATCTCTTTTCAGATTCTTAGTCCAGATTTTAGTAAGTGAAAAGTAATACAGTGAAATGCATAAAGCTAGATACATGAAAGATTGTAATATTAGCATTTGTACTATTAATGATTTGGACCAAAACTGTGTTTGTATAATTTCTGTTATCCCAAGCCAGACCAGATGGCCAATGAACAATCAAAAATACTTTTGAAAGGAAGTTCTTCTAGAGAATGGTAATTTCCGGCTCCCACCCATTTGTGTGCAAGTGCTGTTCAAACACAATGACGAAATAAATGTTAAAAAACAAGAAGAAAATGTAGGCCATTTTGGGGGAAACTGCTTTGAAAGACTTTACTCAAAGTTTCTTCATAAAGAAATAAAAATAGGAGTTTATTTTTCATTAGTGGTAGACCTTTTTGCAATATTTCTTTCCCCCACTCCCATTGTCATTTCAAGGATGAATGTGCCATTCTGAGGGTTTCTCAGAACAATACTTATGTCTCCTAGTTGATGGGAGGCAGGAAGTTGTATTTCGGCCTGCAAGTAGTTCCCACATTAGAGGTACGTAGTGTGGGTATGATTAGGATAAACCTGGGCTTTGG
Organism: Thermophis baileyi; assembly: GCA_003457575.1. NCBI lineage: Eukaryota > Metazoa > Chordata > Lepidosauria > Squamata > Dipsadidae > Thermophis > Thermophis baileyi. The sequence goes on along the minus strand of QLTV01012198.1, from coordinate 5,295,695 downwards.
TCATCTTTGGGCCATAGGGGCCAAATATGCCCACATGACTAGCACTATGCTTATCCTAAGAAGGTTACAGGAAGACATGATAGCTACCTATCAGAAAACAGGGCAGAATTGTTTCGGAAGACAAGAAGTCATCAGTTTAAATTACAAGAAAGCAGACATCATTTGGACATCAAGAAAAAATTATAAAATATAAGAACTGTTCCACAATAGAACAGACTGTCAGAGGATGTTGTGACTTTTGCTGGGGGTATTTCAACAAAGGCATGTTTGATCATCTATTGAAGATGCTATAATAGTAGATTCTTACACTGAACAGGAGATTGGACTAGATGATTTCCAAGGTCCACTCCAACCCTTATATTCTGTGACTGTATGGTAATTATCTGAGAAAAATATGAATTTGAAATAAGAGAGTCTATTTATATGTAGATGTATGCCAATAGAATGAACCTAAACGTAAAAACATAACTGGTTTATGATGAACTACTATGATAACTAATGAAAGATACAGGAGTGATAAGTTCTGAATGTGGGACAGATCATTTTGGCAATCTCAAGAAAATACATGTTTGAATTAAGAAGGCACTCACAGCTCATCCATACTTGCTCCAAAATACCTTGTTGCATTTGACTGTAGCATTAGAGAAACAAAATTATAAAAAAGCATTGAATTACAAAATCCGTTTTACATGAATGTGAAATTTAAACTTGGTTGCTGAATGTAGTAAGAGTGCTACAGATGATACAAGTAAAGCATACAAATGAATAAATGGAATGCTTAGGTATACCATTGAGCAGGGAACAAGATATATGCACAATGTTCCTTTCATCACTTATTTACAGATAAATGTGCAATGAATGCTTTTGGTGATTACAGATGTGATGGCTGGGGAGTTTTTATGCAGGTGATGCTTTGCTGTTAATGGAAATTTTCTTTTATAGCAAATGTTAGGGTGAATAATCCACTAAGGAGTATGCTTCTGAAAACTAACATATAAAAACATATTAAAAACCAAGGCTGTATTTAAGAGGAAAAAAATGGAATGAACCATCGCAAGTCATACCTAAGTATAAAAAAACTAGAATAAATCAATAAATTAATGGGCTTTGTTATTTAATAAGCTATTGCTTATTCAATAAGCTATTGCTTATTAAAAAAAGAAAACAGATAAATTTTAGGAAATGCAAATGTTGGTAAAAAGATACTGTAATGGGCAGTATGTTGTCTGTTGCAAGAAATAAATAATTATCAAGTGAGAGTTGGGTAAAAAAATGAATGATCACTATGAAAAAGTATGTTAGATGGTTTGGCATTCAGAGACAATGAATGAAGATTAGATCACAAAACAAATACACAACAGAAAAATAAACAGGTTGAGAAGAAAGAGAAGTCCAAAAAAGTTGAAGTGATGGAATTGCAACTGAAGTGCAGAAGAACGAAGAGGTAAAAAGCCAGAGAAAAGCAATGTATGAAGCAGCATATAGACAGATCAGAAACAAAGACAGAAAGACACAGAGATATATGGTGAAGAATATTGTTGTAAACTAGTTTTACTATAGTTCCTTTTCCTTTCTTTTTTAATTTCGTGTTTTAATTTCTTTGGCTTACTATTTCTTATTCCTTTTTGTATTTGATAGCTTAAATTGCCCCTTCCAATTCTGTATTTCTTTTTCTTTAATGGGAAATATTTTTAGCCTTCAATTTTCAGAATATAAACAAACATGTTAACAGGAGGGCTAACTTAATGCTATCTATACTTTGAGGATATATTTCCTTAAGAATTGGCACTCAATTCTATCAATCAATGTGGTTCTCTGTTACTGCCAGCCTCCCAGTTCCTTATTTTTATGTCTCACTTTATTCAGATATAACCATGCCAAAACTCCTGGGAATTTTAAACAGCATTTGGACAGACATGTGCAAAGGGAACATGGTAGAAGAGGCAAAGAGGGGCATAAGGATTTATGGCTAGTGGAGAAAGACAGGAGGTTGCAGCCAGGATTGGAAACAAGAGAGGGTGACAGGACAAGACAGAAAAATGATTAAAAAAGGAGAATGACAAGATAAATGATACTGGAGTTTGTTCCTGGTGAGAAGGACCGGAGGCAACAACTGTTGAGCAGAGAGACACAAGTTTCTGGTAAGCAACAGAATTAAGGAAAGGAGACCTACATGGTCATATTTGGCCCTCTGATATAGGAGCAGACCAGCTTTGACACAAGCAATTGTGATCTTATGCTCAAAAGTTTTTAGATGATCTGAATCAAGTGACCCAGAAAATACAGCTTTACTGCAGTCATTTATTGCAGTGTTACAGTATCACCTTTACAAAATTATCTATTTAACAACGTTATGGGTTGTAGCATATTATTACAAAATCATTTTAATGAAATATAAGATTCCTTTTTTGAAAATATCTTGTTTAAGCTGCACTGCAGGCTGCAGTCTTGAAGACAATAAACATAATGAATCTTTAATGCCTGTTTATGTCTCTGATAGTTTTACAAACACATCTTACAACTGAACAAACAGTGGTAGTACTTATTATTTTTCATTGATACTCAGTGCTTCTTTATATTTTAATGCAAAATTAAATGATCCAGCATCTAAGGCATAGTAACTGAGCAATTTTACTTTGGTAAGATGTTCTTAAAATTAAAAAGATGGCCAATGAAGCAAACAAAACATATTCAAGGTACAAGGTAAAGCAGAGATCTGATTTTTTTTTGTACCTGTATCCTTTGACGCTGCTGGTATTTTTTAATTATTTTTTTATGGGATGGCCTCAACCTGTTGTTGCCTTTACTTCTATTGAAGGGATTCTTTTTATGTTTTGATTTGCTAGCCCCTTAGAGCCTTTGAACAAATGGCAGACAAATCTAGCAAATAAAATTAAATCAAATCCAACCTTTCTGGTTCTACTGGTATACAGAGACAATTAAAAAAAAATAACTCAAATATTTTAAAGATTTGAAAAGATTCCTTACCAGCATACATGTGGAATGTAAGTCTCTCAATCAGTTTGACAACAGTTCCTGCCTTAATAATTGGGATTCCAGATTTGGGCTGCATGTTTTCTTCAAAAACAATATTTTCTGTAGAATCAGGTTCTGCAAATCTGTATAGCTCAGGACTTGGAAATCTCATCTGCTCCTCTTTCTCTTCTTGCAACATGGTTACATCTAACATGCGTTCCAGGGTACTTCTGTACTGTAAAGAGATCAAGGCTGCCATCCAATTGTTCTTCTCTTCAGCCGATTTAGCAGCAAAAATAACACTATTCTCATCTTTCAAAATGATTTCAAAAGCGTGCTTGTACTCATTAGTGTTATCTTTATCATTGATCTGTACCTTTCGCATAAGAAATTTCTCTTTCAGACGATATTCTGCATTGCTAGCACCAGGCAGTCTTGGTTGCCCATGATTTGACTTACAACAAATCATCAGACCATCAAAGAGAAATATATGTCTTTCATGTTTGGCACCCACACGTGTGAGAGTTCCCTCCATAATAAATTCATTGCAGCACTGTCCAATGTCTTTTCCTTCCCAGCCATCAATATTCTTCTGAATCTCGTTCATTTTCTTGATTGCTAGCTGCTTCCCCTTCATTTGTTGACTGTAGAATCGGCATGCAGATTCACTTTGAAAGAGGAGCAAGATGCTATTTATTTATACAGTAACAATCATATATTTAGCAGAAACATGTTTGTTGACAACTAATGTGCAAAAGAGTTTAATAGGATCTTCTAGAAGATGATCGAAAAGAAATCAGCAAGTTAGCTTCAACTATAAGCAGAGAATTTCAGATCTGAAAGTGCGGTCATGCTTAAAAATGTAATTGAGAAATCAACAGATTCCAGTCAGCCAGACTTATTTAAACTATCAAGTAGCAATTAATGCTATATTAACAAATAATAAAGAAAATATGAATATTACTTTCCATTCTTATGTATCACATTCCCCACATGCCCTAAACCATTACCAAATGAGTTAGTACAAAAACTGTTAAATGCTCTAATCTGCAAGCTATTTTTGTTTGGATAATAGTTAATAAAAAACTATTTTTTCTTTCTGCTTACCAGTAGAGTCTCAAGATGCATTTACTAGGAGCATGAAGGCAAACACACATACAACTTTAAAACAATAGCTATCCGGACTTTGATGTCACTTCCTCTGAAAAATCATATTGTTGCAAACTACTTTGTTCGTTGTTTACTAAGAAAGGAAACTGAGAAATCCAGATCTACAGCACAGCGCTCCAGGACTAAAACGTAAGGAGAATACAGAAGTGCATTTACCTAAGCCTTCTCTTTGCAAGACTTTTGGAGCAAATTCTTTCCATACTACTCTGAAGATTAAGCAGGGCTGTAATTGCTTGCTTCAAGCACTCTTTATCTTCTTCATCTTCACTCTTCTCTTCTAATTGCTATGAACAGGAGAAGAACAATTTATATAAGTATAAAATCTTACAGATCAGTTTTTATCTTTCAGAGGAAAGCATTTCTTTTTGATGTAGTTATGTTTGTAATAATCTAACAAATAATAATGCTATGAGAGGAAAGGGACAATTTATCTATGTAAAATTTCTTGATGTTTATATGAAAAAATCAATATTCTTCACACAGCACTGCCAGATACAGCCTTGAAAATGGATGAAACATGAGCAAATCTTTCACTACACCAGTTCCTTGTTGGCTCTCTGTCTCAAAACAATATATAATCAGATGGTCCACTTTTAATAGGCCAGTTTGAGGTGGTGGGACTTACAGGAAGTGAGAGATAACATTGACAAGGGAAAGGAATGGAAGTGGTGGTATGAAGGTGGGTAAGGAGGAGGAGAAAACAGCATTGAAACCCTCTCAATTCACTTTGCTTTGGATCTTTTTTCAAAATAATAATTTTATTAAAATTATATTGATAAAAAATTATACCAACTGAAAAAGAAAAAACAGAAGTTGCAGAAAGAGAAAACAAATAAGAATAAAGATAAAAAAGAATTATATAAAGAAATGACTCATGACTCAGAAGATTCATAACAAATATAAACAATTTTACTAACTTATCACCTTTTCTTAAAATACAACAAATAATCTTTTTCTTCCCATGAAAAGATTATCTGTAAGCAAATTCCTAAAATCTTGAATTTTCAGTCCTGATCAGCAAAAGGCCATTAAAAATTATCAGAGACAACGTATGTATCTTAATGTTGATCCAAAAAGCAACTTTATATTCCTCCATTTTACTTTTAATAATCTTTAGTCCTTCCAAATCATGTCCTAGAACTTGATTTCTTTTTATTTTTGCCCTTCACACAAAATTCTTTAAAGGTTTAACTTTTCTGTAAATCCAATATAGGAAATTTATCCAGGTCAGTCTCCTGATTTGTTATTTATATATCCCTTTTCATTATTAAGACATCAGCTAGAGTCTGTTGTATGTTGATCCTTTTCCACATCATTTTTGCAGATTGTCATTTTTAAATCCACTTTCAGGTCGGTCTAGTTTTGTCCAGTTAAACATGTTCCTCTTCCATAATATATTGTACGGAGATAGTCTATCTATAAAGGCAGATAACTCTTAAAATTAACTTCTGGATCCATTGTTCAAAAATATCCCTCAATATGTCAAATGTTAAAATATTTTGCCTCATTTTGTATTAGTAAGTCTAATTTAAGTGTTATTCTTCTTTAATTGTAATTGTAAGTTCCTTCTAATTCCCTCTAGTATCCAACCTTCATAGTACCATCCTATCATGTTTTTTTCCTAGAAGAATTAAAAAAAAACCATTTTCCAACAGGATTATTATAATTAATTCCAAATCTTATTTCAAATCATCTGGATATAACTTTCCAAAACAAAGTTATCACCTTTTTGCTGCTTATTCAGAAAAAAAAAAGTTCTTAAAAACTTTTGCTGAGAGTTGAAGGAAACTCACCAGTGTTTTCAGAGTTTGTGATCCAAAGATTCTTAATAGCTAAAAACAATTCAGAAGCAATTTCCAAAAGTGATTAGAAAAGAAAGTATGTAAATTCTGAAGGTGCCAATTATGGTTTGAACAAGGTGGCTATTTGTTGTCTGCCAGAATTCTAAATCCACCGGAGGCAGCTATCTTGGAGTCTCCTCGCAAGAAGCAACTGTCTGGAATACTTGCAGGCGATCTCAAGTCCTCTCCTTGTCCAGAAAGGAATTATGAAGACTCAGTCTACTTGCCGGCTCTTCATTCTGCCGATCCTTGGCTCCGCTTTTGCAGAGCTGTCTTTAATGAACCAATTCTTCATTGCAAGTTCACTTTACTTTGGATCTTCACAAACCTAGTAGTTTTTTCTGCAAATGCTTGTGTGTCTAAAAGGATTACTGCAAGTATTATTTTTACTGACTGCAACAGAAGAAATTCAGAGCAGTGGTATTTGTCTTATGAGGAATTAGGAGGAGGAATTCTGAGGTAGACAGGAGAATTTTGAAATCTACACATGGTCTGCCTAGCAGACATCTCCTTAATAAATCATGACGTGAGAGGGTTTTTTAAAAAATACCTTTGTTTCTGCAATCAACTCTCTAAATCAACAGTACAAAGTACTGTACATCAACGCTAACTGGTACCTAAATAAGAAAACTGCAAAAGTACAAAACAACTTTTAAAATAGCGTATAGTTAGATTTATAGTATACTATTTATTTTTCTTACATGTGGATTTTTTAGTTTCAACACAGAAAAGAAAGTGGTGTAAAACCGCTAGAGTAAAAGCAGGGAGATTTAGTGCTGTGGATGACTTTGGGCCAGTTATTTTCTCTCAGCACAATCTATTTCACAGAGTGGATGTTTTTGAGAAAAAATGGGGAAGGGTCTCATGTATTCCTGGATGAAAGGTGGAATGTAAGTCTAAATAAATAAGAAACAAACTCTGAATTTATAACACTGATAAAAGTAACATTTACCAAATTTTGAAGTCTTTAAGCAACAATAAAAAAGAGAGTTGTCTTTAAATTTTAGTTAATATGATACCAATCATAATGAGAAACAGCCTGGTTATATATGAAGAGAACACTTAAATTCTTCTTCCTCATTCTCTAGTTTATGAATTCTGCTACTGAACTAGCAGTATCAAGCTCAACATACATATTGAAATTCCTGAAAATGGAGAACTTCTTTAGGGATATACCACTGACAGTTTATTGAAAACTTCATAAATATTAGATGGAATTATTTTTTCTTACCTTTAAAAGTTCAAAATAGTGAAGACAATGGTAAACAGGTACTAGAAGTAGCCTAGGTAAAACATACTGAACAGCTTCTTTAAAACCATATCCAATTGACTGGAAATTAAAAAAGAAGTATTTCAGTGTTACAAGTAAGTCTTATGATACCTACAATATCCTTTATATAAATGCATTACTTAACATGAGCCGCCCAGAGTCCCTTGGGAGTTGGGCGGCATACAAATTTAATAAATAATAACTTAATAAATAATAACATACCTGCAAATAGAAGGCTGCTCCAGGTTTTGATAACTGGCTAAGAAAATGATCATGAAAGCCAGTCCGTAAAATATCTTGAGTATATGATTCATAAGGATCAAATGCTAGCTCCTAAAGAAAGGTTTCAAGAATATTTCAACTATCTCATTGCTTCAAATTATCATGTCAACATACATTCAAACATTCATGAATCTATATATCATTGCTTTAAATTAATCAAAAAATAGCCCTGTACTGACAAAGATATATATATTTAGGTAGGAAGTATTCAATGTACTGTATATATTCTTATTTCTACATAGAAAGTTATTGGTGTTTTTGTTTTTCAGTGTTTACAGGTTGTTTAAAGTGCTCATGATTACAATATTTTAAATTAAAAAATCTGAGCCAATAATAAACATAAAGCATTAAACATAAAACATGAAAGATTTCAGATATTTACTAGGCATTTTCCAATTCCAACAGTAATCAATTAAAAAAAAAATTAACTAAATTTGGGTGGAGGGTCCAGTAGCAGAGCAGAATGTGGAGATTCCCTTGATTTTTCAGACTTTATATAGAGAGTATATAAGAAGGAAGAGAATTACTGAATTCTGAAGCGATGACTTCCCCCCAAAAATGTGCATATAAAGAGGAATGATTCTTATCATGCTTGTGTGTCTAGCCTGTACCTTCATTGGAACTAAAAAGTTGCAGTTACTCTTGAGTAAACATTGATGTCTGGGCCCTATATGAGTATGTCCATACATTTTCCTTAGTGACAATATGAATCACTTATGTCATTTCTGGGATTATTTTATTTCACCTCCTGCTAGCAATAGCAATAGCATTTAGACTTATATACCGCTTCACAGTGCTTCACCCCTCTCTAAGTGGTTACAGAGTCAGCATATTGTCCCCAACATCTGGGCCCTCATTTTACCAACCTCGGAAGGATGGAAGGCTGAGTCAACCTTGAGCCTGGTGAGATTCGAATTGGCAAATTGCAGGCAGCCGGCAGTCAGCAGAATTAGCCTGCAGTACTGCATTCTAGCCACTGTGGCTCTGCTGTAGTTTTATAGAACTTTTACAGGTAGTCCTCGCTTAATGACCACAATGGGGACTAGAGTCTTGATGTTAAATGAAACGGTCATTAAATGAGATGCCCATGTGACTACTTTCTTCAACAAACACAATCCCAGGACTCCCTGTTGCAATTGTTAAGCAATCTCATGGGTCATTAAGCGAATGAAGTCACTCTCCATGCCTACTGCAGGTTCAGAGGTATTTTGAGCTCTGTGCTTGCTCGAATTTCACAGCCAAGGTCCATGCATGGATCTTGGAGTCCTTCTATCGCCGCCTCTGGAGAGACACAAGCAAGCACGGATCAGCAGGGAGCTCTTTCAGCCAGCCCGAGAGAGGAAAGGGAGTCTTCTTGACAGACAGTGGCCACTTGCAACCTTCCCTGCCAGCTTCCCCACAGACTTTCTGGGGAGGATGGCAGAGAACTGCAAAGGGCGATGATGGGGAACTTGGCACTAGTTGTAAATGTGAATAGATTGCCAGGTACCCAGATCACTATCATGTGATTGCACAGTGGTATTTTGTGACAATCAGAAGTGCTTCACAGGTCGTCAAGCATCCAAGACCATAGAAACTTTGAACAATCATTAAGTGATTGACAGTTAAAGTGAGGACTACCTGAATTGTTGATAGATTCCCATTAAAATATCAAGCAGATCTCACCTTGCTTAACTTTTTGGGCATCCAGCAAGGTCTGCTTAGTCTTAATATAGGATCCAGGATCTTTAACATCTTTAACAAAAGTCTCCATTTGACTTAATTCTGGTTATGAAGGATATTCAAGTGTTTGTTGGAATGATTTAAGAATGATATACAAATTTTTAGAAAATAAAATAAAACATTTCCTTTGGAAAATATAACTTGTTTATATATTTATAGAATAGTCTGCCCAAAGTTAATTTGGGATTAAGTGGCTAAAATAAATTTAAAAAAAAGAATATTTGATGTTCCTTGTTCTCTCCTACTTTAGAAGATACTATGATGAGGTGGAGAATTTGAGATAATTTATGTTTTTAGAAGTTAAGAGGTTCAATAAAAGAAAATTACAATGAATTACAATAGTAGGTAGTTAAAACAGCAGAAATTAAAATTAGAAGAAATAGAATGAAAAATTACAAAGATCTTTTTCCTGTTGTTAGAATGGTGTATGTGCCAATTAGATCTCTATAGGATCTGGAAATGGGTCTTCTGAGAAAGATGGGTGGTTTCTAAATCTGACAGATAGATAAATACAGGTAGTCCTTGCTTAACAACTATTTGTTCAGCAACTGCTCAAAGTTACGGCGGCACTGAATGAATTGTACTGATGCCCGGTTTCTGAAGTTACAATTGTTGAAGCATCCCTGTGGTCATATGATCAAAATTCCACCACTTGGCAGCTTACCCATACTAATGACCACAGAGACACTTCAAATCCCCACACCTGTCTATCTTCTCCCCATTTCTGAAGTAAAGACCTGGGAATTTCATCAGTCTCACTTGCCCCTGGGCCTCTACTTCAGTCCCAGTGCTGCCATAGCCAAGGAGTGCCACCTCAAGCCCCACACTGTGGCCAGTCATCCCAGTGCCAAAACCCAGCCACCCTATGATAGCCTGCACGTGATTTGAAGATCAGCAGGCACAATCTTCTCATGACTGTTGGAAGGTCATGAGAAGATGACTGTTGGAAGGTATCTTCAAGCCAACATAAATATAGCTCCTCTTTAGGATCGATACATTCAAGAGGGCATTCCGGAGAAAGGTAGGGGCTTTAACTGTGTTCCCTTTCTCTTGAACTCTCCATCAATTTGGACAAATGCCAGGAAAGGACTTTAGGTCTAGAAAGCAATGAGATACTAGAAAGCAATGAGATATTATTGTATTATTGTACAATATTATTGTATGATAACATTATTCAGTTCCCCTCAATAGCCTAGTCATGTGTTTGTACTAACTGAAGTTTAGTTATACACCATAGTAAACTAAATAGGATCACACTAAGACTTAACTGCAGAACTCTAGCTTCTCAAATGACTGAATGACTCAACACCTAGCTTCATCAAACTGAAGGCTTCAAGAAGTCCAGGAAAATCAACATGATCACACCTCCTCTGTCTTTCATACAACAAAAATTATTCCTGAGGGCAACCAAGATTGAATGCCTAAAACAAACACTAAATCAAAAACAAAAGTTTAACTTAGAGTATCTGAAAGTAATCAACCACTGTTTGACTGAAGCATTTTCAGCTTCTGTTAATAGTGTTGGGAAAAAGTTTGGAGATTCAATTTAAAGGTCATTTTATTAATCTCCAAATCAGATTAATCATCAAACTAAATCAGCCACCTTCAAATCTATTTAATAGCTTTTGCATGCCAAAGAGGTTTTTTTCTCTAAATAGAATCAATGTTTTATATAAGACTGAAACTGATTCATAAATCCCTGATAACTAACTTTTTTTGTGAAAATATAACCACAGGCAGCACAATCTGCTAAATACAGTTAAAAGGTATAGCAATGTCATACTTCAACCTTGGGGCCAAAAGAAACTGCTGACAACATGGCATTTTTTAAAAAAATGTATGATATACCCAAGTCAGAAAAACAGGAAAATAGAGCATAGTAGCCCATTCATAAATAATATTATAATATTACCTACCTCCGCTAAATCTTCAAAACAGCTTCCTACTAATGGATGGGGGCTGCCTTCATCAGTCATTTCTACTGTATCTTCAATATGGCCTAGCAACTTCACACTAAGTTCATGAATGTCTGATACTCGGCTGAATATATTTTCTACATCCTGCAAAACAAATATATTGATTTATACAAAAGTAGGAATTGAGATATTTAAATACTAAATTTGTTGATCATGGGACATCCTACATAGGAAATAATGAAATCGTATTCTACACAATGGGCCTTCATATTCAACTTTCACTACTTATCTCATTACTCAGTACATAACCTACACAGACACTCTTCTCATCTTAGGCACAAGGCTCTTCAGATTATCTTCTTTAATTAGATTTGTACTTAAAACTCAGAAAAGCAAGAAGAAGCAAAATAGAAAAGTTTTTTTCAGTTTGTGGTTAGTAATTTAACTTTTTTTTAGCCAAGAATCATAAATATATATATTCTGTTATAACCACCTAATGAAATTTTAGTACTGCTAATTTATAATTGGTACCACATACTTTTAACAATTACAGCTAGCCCTCGACTTATGACCATTTAACAATTGTTCAAAGTTATGACTGAGCTGAAGAAAGTGACTTACGACAAGTCCTTACACTTAGGACCATCATAGTGTCCCTGCAATTACATGATCAAAATTTGAGTGCTTGGCAACTGGCATGTACTTATGGCAGTGGCAGCATTTCAGGGTCATGTGATTCCCAGGGGGCTTTGACAAGCAAAAGCAGTGGGGGGAACTGGATTCACTTAACGACGACAGGAAAAAAAAAGGTTGTAAAATCAGATGGGACACACTTAATGACCACATTGCTTAGTTCCAATCGTAATTGTGGTTGTAAATCAAGGATTGTAAGGAGAAATACAAAATATCTAAATACTTTATTTCACAGGGTTTTTTTGTGAGAGTTACAACATTTCATAGACTGTTGTTATTTACAGATTCAGTTTTATTTATTTCCTACGTTACATATTAGCAAATTAGAATTATGAGGAAGCAAAAATGTATGGAATGTTACATCTAGACAGCTTTTTTTTACTGTATCTATAAGAATTACAGTAATTAAGTGTGTGTGTGTGTAAAATAAATACGTGTGTGTGTGTGTGTGTGTGTGTGTGTATTATACACATAGATATATAACGTGGAATAGATTTGAATGGCCTAATTTGTTGGACATTTTTATGTTTTAATGTTAAATACATTCTTGTATGCATTTATAGCCATTTTGGGCAGGAAATTGCCTCAAAAGAAAGCTCACCATAATATTTTAGTCCATTTACAGGATTCAATTGGCTCCTAATATTAAAAATCTAAATTACTATTCATAAAATGATATAATGATGTGTAACTTTGAAAGGTCACCAAATGAACTGTTGTAAATCAAGGACTACCTATACATGGAATGGACTTACAACCATTCATTTAAGGATCATTTGAAGTTACAATGGCACTGAAAAAAAGATTTATGACTGGTTTTCACATGACCGTTGCAGCATCTTCATGGCCACATGATCAAAATTCAGACACTTGACAATTGACTCATATTTATGACAGTTGCAGTGTCCTGGGATCATGTGATCACCTTTTGTAACCTTTCGACAAACAAAGTCAATGGGGAAAGCCAGATTCACTTAACAACTGTGTTACTAACTTAACAACTGCAGTGATGCACTTAACAACTGTGGCAAGAAAAGTCATAAAATGGGGCAAAACCCATTTAACTGTCTCACTTAGCAACAGAAATTTTGGTCTCAATTTTGGTCATAAGTCAAGGACTACCTGTACTAACAGTAACAATGCCTTGGGGCCAATCCCAAAACAACTGGAACACTATTTGATTACCAACTTTTACAACAGTTATTTTACTTTTATTTGTAGGCATTTTATTATTTTCTCCAGTTCTTTCTTTTCTATTTCGCTGTCTCCAGGTATTGCAATGTCCACTAGTCAGACTTATTTGTTTTTCTTATTAAGACTTGCAGGTAAGTGGTATTTCTTGTTATGCCTGTTGGTAGCCAGTCTACCACCTTAGTTACCATCTTGAATAGTTTAATATTATTCACGATTTACCTAGATATACTGTTCTTCCTTTCCTCTACTGTGAAAATGTCTTTTTTCAAAGGTTTTTTTGGAGGATGTTGTTTTTACTTTATAGTCTTTCTATAAAGACGTCCTCATGATATGAAGGCTATTCAAGAGCATTTGATGATGATTTTTATATATTTGTATGTTCAAAATGTTTTTAATAATGTCAGTAGGATCACCTCATCTCTATGTCTGTCTCAAGGAATTCTAGAAGCTTTATCAGACTTTTAGAAGGTTCAACTGGTGACTATATCTTAGCTCTAAAAGAAAGCTGGCATATATATATTATATATTACAGATATGTAGATAACCAACAGAATTTGGGGCTCAAGTGGCTAAATTATACTCTTAAAGCATATATATATTTAGAGCAAGAATGCACTTGATTTTAAGATGCTATGCTCATTATGTTTTTTCCTAATCTAGCACTCTAATAAAATACTTTTCCTGAATAATGCTAACAATATATAAAAAATAAATTCAAGGTACTTACATGACCTGAAAACAATTTTGGATTGGTAATAAAAGGTTCTCTAAAAACTTTTATTATGAGATTCAGTTCCCTTATATATTGTCGAACTTCTGCCATGAATGACTTTACAAGATCATAATAGGTTTGTTCTCCTGATGTGGAAGGTTCCTCATCAGATAACGTCAGGGTACTAATATCCTCTACATCTTGATGGAACATATCCATCAACACCTGTTTGAAAAAGAGAAAGATCTTAATACCAGATATCAAAAAGGGCAATATAGTGTATTGTACAATTGAATAATAAACTGTCAGTGTGAAAATTAACACAATATATAAGCAAGTACTTGTCTGAGAATCATATTGGCAGAAGGAAAATTTTATAATCAGCAATGATACCTTACTTTAAATAAGCATAACAACTCAAGTGGATATTTCATCACAATTTCATTTGACACTTAAGAAACCTGTTAATTATACAGAATTGTGCAACAGTCAGAATCTCAAGATTCTGTTAAAGAATTTCATTCAGAAATACTGATCAATACTGACCAATATCATGAACCACCAACTGAAGAATGGAAAGTGCAAAGGAGATGTTCATTATTTCCTCTTTAAGCTGCAGCCTTTTGAAAAATTATTGGAGGACCGAGATATTAGCATGAAAGATGACGCTAAGAGAAACAAATGAGAATCCAATTTCCTACTTCTCAAAAGCCCATGTCCATGTCTAAATTCAGCTAGTATCAAGATGACATAGCTATAAATATGACTGTATACTATATACCTTATCAGCACACATTGCCACTTTGATGTCCTGTTTAGTAATTTCATCATGTCTTATATTTCGTACATAGTTTCCAACCAATTTTAAAATATCTGCAGAAATGTATTCCAATACAGCTACAATGTAAACAGATACTTGATGGTCAACTTTATATCCCAGGACTTCCTGAAAGAGATAAACTTATTTTAATATTTCATTATACCCAGACACACTTAATAAATGTATACATTTAAAGGAACGTTGACTTACCTGAACGTCTCCGCAGCGCACCGCGAAGAACGTTCAGGTAAGCCAACGTTCCTTCTCCAGTGCGCTGCTTGAGAGTCCAAGGATGGGAGATATGCCAAAGATCAACTCCCAAGGGAGGGAACTGCGAGGTCCAGATGAAGAGAGGTGGAACAGACACGTTGAAGAACCCGTCTGCCAAAGGAGGCCTCAGCAGAGGCAAATGAGTCCAGTCTATAGTGCTTCACAAAAGGAGACGGCGTAGACCACGTTGCAGCACGGCAAATGTCCTCGACGGACGCCTGAGTAGCCCACGCGGCTGATGTAGCCGCACTCCGCGTGGAGTGAGCCGTCAAGCGACCGGGCACCGGTATGGCTTGGGAGTCATAAGAAGAGGCGATACACGACTTAATCCATCGGCCTATCGTCGAGGATGAGACTTTCTGACCCATAGACGTAGACTGGAAGGAAACAAATAACGCCTCAGTCTTCCTAAATGGTGATGTCCGTTTTAGATATATGCGGAGAGCCCTCCGAACGTCCAATTTATGCCATTGATGTTCCAATTGATGCTTGGGATCCGGACAAAAATCTGAAAGGATGACCTCCTGGGCCCTATGGAACCAGGAGTTCACCTTCGGAAGGAAGGCGGGGTCCAGACGGAGTACAACCCTATTGGTGTGAAAAATACACAAATCCTGACGGACCGATAGGGCCGCCAACTCCGAGATCCTCCTGGCCGAGGTGATAGCCACCAGGAAAGCCGTCTTGAGCGATAGAAACTTAAGACTAACTGATCTCAAAGGCTCAAAGGGAGGTGAGGTGAGGGCCTGGAGAACCAAGGCGAGATCCCAGGAGGGATAGCGATGGACTACCTGAGGTCTTAAATTGGTAGCCCCCTTCAGAAAACCCCAAACCCGTGGATGATGGGATAACGACTGGAGGCCGTCAATATGAATGACGGTCGACAACGCCGCCACCTGCCTCTTAAGCGTATTGGGCGCCAGTCCCTGAACAAAACCTTCCTGCAGGAACTCAAGGACCTGGCGGATCGATGGAGCTAAAGGATCAAGGTTCAACCTTGAGCAGAACGCACAGTAGGCCCTCCATGACGCGTCGTAAACACGGTTCGTGGAAGCCCTCCTGGAGGCCTGAATGGTATCGATGAGGCCCCCGGAAAATTGCTCCTGTCTCAGGATTTCCCCCTCAAGTGCCAAACGGTCAGTTTTAGCCACTGGGGTTCCGGATGGACTAGAACGCCTTGGGAGACGGAAATCATGTCGTCGGGAATCCTCCAGGGGGGGGGGGATACCGACAGTTCCACCAGATCCGCGAACCAAGGGCGGCGGGGCCAATGGGGAGCCAGAAGAAGCACCTCCGCTCCCTCCACCAGGATCTTTCGGACCACTCTCTGGATGAGAGGGAGAGGTGGAAACGCGTACAGCAGCTCTGGAGGCCAAGGGCAGCGTAGAGCATTGACCCCCTCTGCCCCCGGTTCGGGAAACCTGGCAAAGAACCTCGGCAGGTGGGAATTGAGCCTGGTCGCGAATAGATCCACTAAGGGCTGGCCGAATCTCTGGACTATCATATGAAAGAGGTCCGGGTGCAGGCTCCATTCTGAGTGGTCTATGGTGGACGTGCTTAGCCAGTCCGCCCGCACATTCGATACTCCGGAGATATGCTCCGCTCGAATGGACCTCAAGTTCTGCTCCGCCCACAGGGCTAGCCTTTCTGCCTTGTCCATGAGCCGACGTGACCTGGTGCCCCCCTGACGATTGATATGGGCTCTTGTCGCCACATTGTCCGTCAGGACTAACACATGGGAGTCCCGCAACAGATGATGGAAATGTTGCAGCGCTAGGTACACCGCCCGAAGCTCCAGGAGGTTGATGTTGGCCTCGGACAAGTCTGTCGGAGACCAACGACCCTGAGCCACATGTGAGCACACGTGGGCCCCCCAACCGTACAGGCTCGCGTCCGTCGTGATGGTAATCCTGGTGGATTCTTTGAACAAGGATCCTTTCAGAAGTGCCCCCAAGGTCCACCAGGCCAGGGAGCGAAGCACCTTCGGTGGTACGGCCATCGTGGAGTTGGAGTGGCTGGTGCGTGCACGCTGGTGCGGTAACAGACACCATTGCAGTCTGCGGGCGTGGAGCCATGCCCAGGGAACCACACCTATGCACGAAATGAGTTTCCCCAGCAATTGGGAAAGAAGAGCCAGGGAAACCCTCCGACGTCGATGGATCTGGCGCACTAAAGAGGTGATGCTGGTACGACGGTCGGGTGACAGGAACACAGTGCACGTTGTGGTGTCGATGATAGCGCCCAGATGGAGAAGCCTGGTGGTGGGGATGAAATGGCTTTTGGCACAGTTGACCGAGAAGCCGTGTGATCGCAGAATCTGCAGTGTGAAGTGAAGATCTTCTCGGGCCCGAAGGGCAGAGGACGACTGGATGAGAATATCGTCCAGGTAACATTGTAGTCTCACCGGACGAGCCCTGAGGAACACCGCCACTGCTGCCAGGATCTTCGTAAATGCCCTTGGTGCGGACGAAAGGCCAAACGGCATGGCGCGGTATTGGTAATGGTGCCCTGCCACACAAAAACGGAGGAACCGCCGCTGGGAAGGGCATACCGGTATGTGGAGGTAGGCCTCTTTCAGGTCCACTGACGTGAGCCAATCGTTCTGGCGGACGCACCCCAAGATTGAGCTGAGGGAGTGCATCTTGAAGCGTCTGTAAGCGATGTGGGCGTTGAGACGCTTCAAATCTAGCACCGCCCTCCAACCCCCCGATCCTTTGGGGACTAGGAAGAGTATGGAATAAAACCCCCGTCCCTCTTGACCCAAGGGGACCCTCTCTATAGCAGAGATGTCCAACAAATG
>QLTV01012198.1:5253784-5277547 GCA_003457575.1 Thermophis baileyi | reverse complement strand
GGCCGAACCTTCAGATGGAAGGATCGAGGAAGAGACTAGAGCCGTTACCGGGGGCTCAATGGATGGCAACTGCAAGAGAGACTCCATATCCTCTCCAAAGCCATAATGCCTCTTGTCATACGAGGAAGGGGCAGCAATGGACACTGGCTGTGACCATTGCCTTTGGATAGCCTCAAGGAATATCTTGGAAGACGGAATCACTTCCTTCTCAAGCACTGGAGTTGAGAAGAGACCTTCCGTAGGGTCAAATCCCACAGAGGATGGCGCCGGAGCGT
Organism: Thermophis baileyi; assembly: GCA_003457575.1. Classification (NCBI taxonomy): domain Eukaryota; kingdom Metazoa; phylum Chordata; class Lepidosauria; order Squamata; family Dipsadidae; genus Thermophis; species Thermophis baileyi. The sequence continues at coordinate 5,277,272 of QLTV01012198.1, read as the reverse complement.
CCGATCCTCCCATATTCGCCGTCAATTTGGCTTTATATAACAAGGTCTTAAATAAGTTGGGATTGAAAAGACCCTTGAAGACAGGCTGGTCAGGGATGCAACCCTCGTCTTCGGAAAAATCCATATCACGGAAAGAGTCCTCCGCCCCAACCGAACCCTCACCCCTGTCGGGCGAATGAGGGGAATACTCGGGCCTACCGTCAGCCCAGTTGTCCTGAGACACCACCTGGTGGTCTGGGGGCACCCACCTCTGCTGCAGCCCCACAGAAATATCTTGGATGGCGGAAAAAATCATGTCTCTAATGTCCTGAGGGAGGACCCTGGGTTGACCCTCCCCTGCGCGGAGCCCCGCAGCAGTAGGGGTAAAGGTAGCCGATGGGCCCGCCTCTCGGATGGGATCAGTTAGGGCAAGAACCGAAGCCTGTTCTACCCCCCGTGGGGAACATTGGCCCTATCGTCGACCCCAGTGGCCTGGAAGGAGACCCCACGGTCTGGAGACCAATCACGGGCTGCCCCTGGGGAGGAACCCTGAATGTCCTGGCCCCCCTCCTGGCAAGACATATCAGACGATCTAGCCAGTTCAAGTTGGCGCTGGGCTTTGGCAAACTCTTTCTCTAGCGCTTTGAAGCGGCGCTCAGCATCCTTAAGAGCAGCTGAGGAGGCCTTACTGGAAGAAGTGTCTTTAGCCCTGGAGGATCTAGAGGAAGTCTTAGAGGCCATGTCTTTAGCAGAGGCCACTCTAGTCTCACCACCGGAAGAAGCTGAAGCCATCGCAGCGGCCGCTGTGGATGGATTGGACGCCATGAGTAGTCTCTGAAGCTGTAAGGCCGATGAGGCGGTGATTGCAGTCTGTCCTGGTGTTAACACAGGTGGCACCTGAGCCCAGATGCAACAATGACACCAAATCTTCAATGGAGTTATATCCCTGGGGACAGTGACTCCACTCTCTTAGTCCTGAGAGCTGGATAAACAGGCAGAAAAATAATGAGTGTTACCCCAGAGGGCAGGGACTGCAGTAAGTGCCTGCTAATCAGCACTTCGCAAGGGGTGGCTATTAACCCGGATCCCCGGAAATTTAGCACCCGTTTGACAGGACACAGAAGAACAATCCGATCTGAGGGAAAATAGCTGTGGCTGCCTCAGATTCTAACACCCAGAAGACAGAAAAAAATGGCGGACGCCAGTAAAGGCCCCACCTCCCCCAGTAAACAGGCGGGCTGGAGACTGAGCTAGAGCACCTCAGTGATAGGCTCAGCTCCCGAGCCGTTGCAAACGGCGCGAAAAAAGCAATTGCAAAATGGCGCCCGCAAGTCGCCGGCTCCAACAGGCATTCAAAATGGCGGACGGAGCTTCCCGAAAGCTCCGACGAACAGCTGATCGACCAATGCCCCTGGGGGTAGTGACTCACCCAACTGTAGCCTAGATAACCAGCTCTCCGAGTAATGCCCCTGGGGGCAGGGACTTCCAAAAAAATTGCTGTGAAACGAACAGCAAAATTCGAGTAATGCCCCTGAGGGTAGAGACTCACAACCCAGCTGCAAAGCAGACGCGAGGAACGAGTGATGCCCCTGGGGGCAGTGACTCACAAATCCGCTGTACCTCGAAGTACGATCCACCCGGGACAGGAACTTCTGGAGTCACAGAGCCAGCGGAAAAGGCAAATAGCCAACAGTCCACTGAAGGCACAGCGTGCCAATTTAGGAATCCAGAAGCCTGCAAACTGCAGATCGCCCAGCTAGATAGGACCAAGGCTGGAGCGACTGATAAATATCCCAAAGGGAGACAAATAATCACTCAGCTAAAGAGTCCAAGGAAGAGAAATCAATTTCATGTCCCTACTCGCTGACTGAGTTAAAAGAACTGGTCCACAATGCACTGGGTGGAACAGAGGAGGCGTGGCCACACATATTTTAACTCAGTCCCGAGCTACTGACAGAGGTTAATATCCCATCCTTGGACTCTCAAGCAGCGCACTGGAGAATATGGAAAATTATTCAACCAAAGCACAAAGAAACATTGACAGGTGCACAAATTTATTCAGCCTCCTGTAGATACTAGAGGAATTATAGTGGGAGCACACCATGGGGTGTGTGTGTGTCAAAGGAGCAAAGGTGTACTTTTTATTTCTGAATGTCTGTTTTTAAAGTTTTCATAAAATGCCATAATACCAGCCACAATTTTTGGATTTTCCTTCTTTGGTTTCTACACCACTTCACTTATGAAGAATTTGAAGTATTCTAAAGCTTGCACATCTGTTATTTTGCTGACGCTAATAAGAGTATCTATTTATTTGAAACATTTACATGGCTACCCAACTCAGACAATGTGACTCAGATTGGCATATAAGAGCTAATCAAACAGAGCCCCGACCATTAAAAACCAAATAAACCAATAAAATGGTAATCAGAACTGAAATACACAATACTCACCAACTGGGAGTTGTGCTCATCCTGAATCGAGCACCCAGAGACAGATCAGATCTTAACTGACTTACTACAAAGTCAGGCCCAACCATTTGTCAATGGAGGTAGGGGTGGGGAAATCATTCCAAAGAGCAGGGACCAGCACTGAGAAGGCACACCTGGGTCCTACAAGCTGATGCCCAGAGTAAACTCTCTATCTTGCAGCATATGGGGTGAGCAGATAGTCTCTAATATAACCCAGAATTTGATTGTTCAGTATTGGATGCTGAACTATTTAATCAAATGTTTGGTATTAGTGTTTTATTGAACGAAGTATAGTAACTCAGATGACACATTGGTGATGATGACATATGCATTTTTAGAATTACATTGTATTTTTAGTTCAACACTAAAACCCAGCTTAATTCTTTTTATATATATATAATTCATGCATTTATACTGAAACATGTAACAACTAATTAAAATTTTCAGAATCCAGTGCACCTAAATCTTGCATTTAGACTGGCTAAGAATACATATTACTTTTCATCTGAATTGGTTATGAAAATAGGTTTAATTTAAATTATTTAATATTGCCACCCACTCCAGAAGATTCTGAGCAGCTTACAAATTCAATAAAAAGAACAGAATAAAACAGTTAAAACAAAACCTATATAATAGGCAGCCCAGACTAAGGCAACTAGAAACGATGCTGGCAATATGGAATAAGGCTATTATGGGGAATTGACCAATAGAGCACTCCTACATTAACACCATGCCTTGGAACAGAGACAGGTTTATTATTTCACTTCTTTCAGAGAAGTATCACAGAGCTGTCAACCAATAGACCAGGTTGCATCATGAAGGCTGCATCATTTCCCCTTCACTGGAAGTATTTAAACAAAGAATAGATAGCCATCTATCCAAAATATTTTAATAGATCCTCCACGAAACAGATGATTAGACTACATGATCTCTGAGATCACTTCCAATTCTATGATGTTATGAAAACTATAATCCTCAGTCTTTCTCCAGAGCTATGGAAAGTTTAGGTGTTCCAAGTCTCCAAGTATCATGTGTCACAGACACATATAACAAGGAAGAAATGCTTTTCACAACCTAAAGTAGGGCAGGGATAATGCCTGATCTTTGCTTTGCTGAAGCACCTCCGAGTTCTCCATCATCTAATCCTCATCAGAGTAATGGGAGCAGCAGCATATTGACAGTCAAACTTTCTGACTGGCTACTAATGCTAGTTAAAATAAGCAGATATCTAATTACAATGTTTATTAATTAAGAATGACAGATTGTTTAAACAAGTTCTAGATGGATTGGAAAATAAATTCTATTTATAAGTTTTAAGAAATTGGCTTCTCTTTCAAAATATTACTGGTTATTTGAAAAAAAAACCCTAATCTATTGAATTTGTAACATCTTATATATTGTGTTCATACTACTTACCTTTAAGAGTGGATGAATTTTTTCTACTGGAAGAAATAATGGATTTCTTCGCTTCCTCTTTTCAATGGCAGATTGCGCATCAGCTATTGCCCATTTATCAATTGGATGAGGAAAACTTTTTTGGACACGATCCTTGTAACACACAGAGGAAGTACAGTTAAATATATAAACAGTAGATAGCTTTTTGCATTACCATGTCCTAAGTAACTAAAGCTACTTTTGGGGGTGGGGGAGATTTTTTTTACTTTGTATTTCATTTCATCTACAAAGCACAATGTATAACATATACGGCAAATTATTTAATCAAAAAATATAATGGGATAGGCTCAAATAAACTATGCACAATTGATAAGATCTGTGGTGGTGCAATGGTTAGAATGCAATATTGCAGGCTAACTCTGCTCACAGCTAGGTGTTCGATCCTGACTGGCTCAAGGTTGACTCAGCCTTCCATCCTTCTGAAGTTGGTAAAATGAAAACTGATATTGTTGGGGGCAATATGCTGACATTTGTAAACTGCTCAGAAAGCGCTGTAAAGCACTATGGACCAGTATATAAGTCTATTGCTATTGATAGGCATTTAAAACAATTAAGCAAATAACAGTTTTATTTGACATCTTTAAAAAATAGTTATAATGGCATTAGACAAATATCCCTTCAGGGGAATATTTGAGAACTGCAATGTCACCAAAGAATGCCTTCATTCTACACTTCTCTTACAAAGATACTAAGAGAAGATCCTCGTCCAATTATTTTAATGCACAGGTGAGTTAATGGGGGGGATACTCTTAAGATCTTTAGGATTTAAGATATTTTGAATATAAAGATATGAACCATTATTTAGAGGTGCTCAGAGGTGAATAGGCAGCTGCTAAAATTTTATTCGGAATATGATCCCACATATTCAAATCAACTAACATTCCAACTGCAAAATTCTGCAGTAGCAAAAAATGCTGGTATTTAGTATATTCTGCAGTTGCAGATACCAACATACTCTAACAGGGTCAAACCCAATTTGCTGCTTCATAACATTTTATTTACTTACTTATTTTTCCTATTTCTAAACCTCCCATATCCCATACCCCTCCTTTTTGCCAAAGGAGTTTTCAATATAGCAGTAGAAACAAACAATGCAACATAGCAAAATTATGTCAAAATTTCATAACAATTTAATACATATTTTATACTCAAGTATCCATAAGTTAAAAATAAATTATGGGTATTTTTTAATACAGGTAGGTCTCTTTAGGTCTCTTGTGACTTATGATCACAATTGAGACCAGAATTATCATTAGAAGTCATAGCAGTCATAAATCAAATCAGACCTATATATTATATTGTTATATAAAATTTTATAACAATTTTTATAGCAGTTGTTAAATGCAGACACTTTGAGCTGTCATTAAACGAACAGTTTTAAGTTGAGGACTACCTGTATATCAACAAGAAGAATATGAATAATGTATAGAATTGGACAATGGACTACAAGTGGTACCTCTACATCTGAGAAACTTCTTGGTTGAGCTTGACACAGCATATTTAGTAACTGCAGAATTAACTCCTCAACATACTGCAAAGCATCTTCTGTAGAAGATAGTTTAGGATGGACTTGCATCTGGACCTATATTCAACAAATAATTGAACTTATTAAAAAATCATTACAAAAATGTGGACAGCTAAGGGCTTGGTGGTCCACAAAAAACATATTAAAAACCTTAGATTCAGACCGTAGACATCAAGAGTATTTAAACTGTAGAAAGGAAAAAGAGGCACAAAAAACGAAAGCAGCATTACGGTCAAGACAAACTGCATCGAAAATTACTGGTTCAGATTTATGAACCACAATGAACTCACTGGATGAAATTGAATACAAAGGAAAGAAAGTGTTCAGAGAAGTATAAAAACTTTGACTTGGTCATCTTAAACCAGCAGACAAGGTGATTAACACATTTCCTTTACAGAGTACCATTTCTGATTGCAATTCAAATGACTGAAACTGCATATTAAAAACTGCCAAAAAATCTTATTTCCTGGAATATTGAAGCAACAAGGGAAAAGGAAATTTGTAATTAACACAGATATCCATCTCTTTTATTATTTTAAAAATATGAAATAAGCTATATATAAAACATAGGTGATATATTATGAAATGTAAAGTTAAACTTTTATGTATTCTATAGTATATTTTAGTTTTTGCTGGGAAAATGGGCAAGAAATAGTGCAACAACCTTTTAAAGAGCGAAATAGTGGGAATCCTAAACTTCACCCTAAGTAATGCAGAAGTATTGAAAATTCAACAGGCTGACCAACTTTTAAGTACCACTGGGCACAAAAATATTATAAAGGATATCAATAATATGCTAATGTTGAGTAAGATGGGAGGTTTCTAAATTTGATGTATAAAATAAGTTTAATTTGATTTATCTGCAGAAAGCATAACATGAAGAAACTGAAGTAATTCTTACTTTAGTGGCAAGACTAAGAATATAAAGTATTTAGAAACAGCAGTAAATCTGAATATTCATTTATACTTTCCAAAGCATATAAACACCACTGCATTAATTCATTTTCCTTGATTGAAACCTATATTTTTTAAAATACCACCATATTCGCTTACTCAGAAAATGACATTGCTTTCAATTGTCAAGTTTCATAAATATTTAGAGATGTAAAAACCATATGCCTTTAGTTGTAAAGCAGACAACAAAAAGACTCAACTCATATTAGCACAATTCTTTAGGGTTAATTAGTTTATTAATTAATCAAATGGGTGCTAATTAATTTAGCACCCATTTGATGAAAAAGACTAGTATCTGAAGCAAATAATAGAATTAGATACTGATCAAACAACAAGATCTGATGCAGAATACCCTCCTCTTTATTTTATAAACAAAGGAGATTCAAAGGCTATTATTTGATTGTAGAACATGCTAAAGCCAGAATGTGGCTTGTTTGGTTTTGATGCTTATTAAATAGGCACCATTAATCGAAGCAAACCTTAGTTATCACATTTGAGTAAAAGATCCTCTAAGCACTCTGCCCTTAACAGTGGCCAGTCAGATATTGAAGAACTTTATAAGCAGGAAATAAAGGTCACGATTATCTGCTTGCTTGCCTCAAACAGCTTCTTGCAGCTTTATTGCCTCGATATATAAAGTCCTATTTAATTAACATGGTTTCCCATATGTGCATCTAATGGCTAGGTATCCTGTACATACATACATATATACATGTCAGATCTTGTGAGTTGTCAGTATGAGAACTCCAGAAATCCCTAGACCTCACAAATTTCAATCATTTAATGTGTCCTAGAAAAATATTGTGCAATAGCAGTCGTCACCTGAAAATGTTATTCTTCTCTACAATTCTTCTCTTTTAAAAGCTATCTAAGAGTGCAGCCCTAAATTTCTGTTGCCTGGTGAACATGAGTAGGATATTGCAGAGGTGTGAGTGGAAGATGGAGGCTCCAATAATACAGCATATTTCATTTGCCAAGAATTTGAAAAGATGGAAAGTTCTGTCAGCAATGGTTGGATGAAGGGTACTTTGGTAATTGGGCAGCTTAGCTGAATTCAAACTGTTGGACTCACCAGTTATGCCAATGGTACAGTTAATCTACAACCCTTGCGTTCAATGGGAGGATGCTTAAAATACAACAATGCATAGAGCTGAAAAGTTCGAAGTTGTTCTTCATTTACTGCCTAGGTCAGCAAATACCAGCAAAGCTGGGAATAAAGGAGACTTACTTTCCAAAGCTATTAGTTCCTTCCTTTCATGTTTTGTATACATTATTTTTCTATACACAGTTCAACAAATATCATCTAGAAAACTAGAATACAACATAGAAATCAACACAAAGATAATTCCAATATTGTATGAGGTTAAAACAGATATAGACCACAGCTTGTGGTTTCATTTCCTCCTCCCTTGCCAAAGTTGATCTGTGTTTGGGTCTTTTGTCCAAATTAGATACTGAGGCTTAATTTCTGAAATCCAAAAACATCAATTACACATTTGTTTATGAGTAGGACTTACACTAAGATTTCTAAATAAGCATAGTAATCACATTGAGTGATTTGGCTAGCAAATAAAAGGAGATAACATTATTAGCTAAATGTGAAAAGAGCAAGTAGTTTAAATATATGTACAAGTATTTGTATTTGTGTGTGTATAGACATATACACACACACACTTTTGAATTACAACTAATTACTATTGCAGAATTAGATTAAAAAGCTATTTCAATAGTGTAAACATTCAATGCAACACTACCATATAGCCACCACTGTGTAAATTTAAGATGTTGGATAATGATTATGAATTCAACATTTAGCCATAGAGGTTTTATTTGGTGACTTGGGATGATCATTATCTCATCTCATCTATCTCACTCTATGTCATAAGAATAGTATGGGGAAAAAATTGGAGGAGGGACTGCAGTATACCCTACATTGTACTCTTGAAGGCAGTAAAGCTAACACATAAACAAAATACAGATACTATTGATAGTAACACTTCCTTTAATTAAACTGTAGCTTGCAGTAGTATTCAACTCACACATTTCCAGTACACAAACTGAAGTAGGGAAGCAGCTGCAAAACCTTATCTTACCTTTTTCAACCAGAGCATAAAAGTTTAAGCACAATCATTGATGTAACACAGACATATTTAACTCTCAATTGCTCTGAAATGCTTAATCTTAAATCACTGCTCCAATCAAGAAAATGCAATGCATGCAGCAATATACAAATAATATACAGAAAACAGTCATTCTAATAAACAAAACAGCAAAAACCTATAACTTTTTCATCTTCACTTAAGTTATATATAAGAAATCTGCAATCAATGCTAACTTTAATTCAGAGTAATCTGCCTTAAAACTAGGCTAGCACGTGCTAGTTAAGAGAATTAGAATTATAATTAAACATGAAGCAGGTTTGAAAGAAAAACATGCATATAGAGTGGAGTAAAATATATGGCTAGGCTAAGACAACATACTCATATATTCACTGTACAGCATTATCCATTTGATAGATTTAAATAATGCCTTTCATCATAGCATCCAAAATACCAAATAAGATTTCCAGGTGGTCTCCTATCCAAGCACTTAATCCTGAATTATTTATTTTCAGCAAAATCCTTGATTCATGTCCATTCAAATTAAAATAAGAGAATACATAGGAATGGCTCTAGGAAAAACAAAGCAGAACACCAGTTTCTGATAAACAGTTGAAGTAGTCTTTCTTCTAATATCTCAAGGCTATTTAACTTTCCCAATACTCTCTCCTCTAATATGCTGAAGTACTTGTGCATGTTATTATGAGCAATCTGAATTTTTTTGGGAAAATACTCTTTATATTGTCTTCTTGTTGTCTGTCTCCATATTCTTTTAGTTACTTCAATTTTTTTCTCTCCCTTTCCACTACTTGTCTCTTAAGCATATACAAGAGACTAATGTATTTTATGGCGAGCAACTGCTTGGGCTATTTTCAACACAGTGCATGGATTTCTACTGCAGTCTAGTATACATTTTGCAGAATGTGCATGCTGATTTTTCCCAAGGCAAATTATGCAGGTACCAAAAATCACTGACATTCGATTATCACAATTCCCTGGTGTATATCCAAGCACAGTAATTAGGGAATAGGTATAGGTTCTCCCATGGAAAGTTACCTAATACCTCAACTAAGTGCCAACAGTCATCAACCCCAGGCGCTAACTATATAACTGTATATCTAATCTTCATGCGTTATCTAACATGATCTCTAATCTGTACGCATTATCTAACCTTCACGGTCTCATCTGCAAGTCTTCTTCTCGAGGTATTTGTAAATCCAACGTGCGCTGGAAGGATAAAGCCTCTCACCTTTTTTAGGGCGGCCACAAGCAGACCCCGCCACTTGGGTGCATTCTCTTCACTGAAGAACTCGTACTGCAGCGGAGCCGCTTGCATCTTGCCTACCCCGTCCCGCCCCCTAAGGGGTGGGGGGGAAACGACGGGAATCACTGCCGAGGCAGAGCCCGACGTTGCTCCCGGGCTTGGAGTGAAGGTCGCAGGCAGCGACCAGAACCACCGGAGGAGGACAGCGGCAGCGGGAGCCGCCAAAGGCGGCAGCGGCAAAACCCAACGTCGGGGGACGGAGGCGACATCCCTTTCCCGGTCACCCGCCGCCCGGCCTGGCCTTGTCTCACTCAGCGCCGGGACTGGCCTGGGACAAGACACCACCGGACATCCTCTTGACAGGTCCGAGACTGAAAAAGGTCCGAGGGGAAACCGTCCACGAGAGGAAAATGACGGTTACTCTGGAGAAGAAGGGGCAGGGTCTCGACTGCAGCTTTGAACTCTCGGGATTCTTCCCTTGTCCTGATGGTTATAACCGCCGACGCATGCGCAGTTAGCGCGAAGGCTGATTGGGCATGCGCACTTCAGGTTCAGTTACTCCTCTTTTTTTTTTCTTCTTCCCGAAGCGTCTTCTTTGGAAGTTGTTCGCTTTGCTTTCCCTTTTCCTCTTCCTCCGAAGTGCGGAAGTGAGACTGTGAGCTAATCAAAACCTCTGCTCGATCTAGGATCCAGAATCGAAAACCGAATGTTTGAGCGAAGCTGTTTTGAGCTTTGGAAAGGGGATGGGGAGGCGAGATCTGTCCAAGCGCCGCCTGTGGCCTGGAGGACTCATGACTCCGTCGTAGGTCTCTGTACTTGAACATTCAAAACAAAACAACGCGGGATAATACTAGATTCCTTCATATAATTGGTTTGACAGTAAACGAACGTTGCGGATTCTGTGGAATTACAAGGAAGCTGAAGGCGTGTTTTCCCGTACAGTTACGAAGATGTGTGGCGTTATGTTGGCGGCACAAGAATAACTGATTACTCAAGAAAATTAAATTCAGGTTCTCCAATTTGTGCTGTTAACATTTTCCTTGAAATCCCCCCCCCCTAGCTTTGAAATATATGCAGTTCAGGAATCAAGTTTAAAATATGTTTAATTTTGTTTTCCTAAGCTGTCTGGAAGCTGCCTGATACCATGAACTGCAATAATGTAAAATAGTTTCTTTGGCCTCCGTAACCCAAAATAAAAAATGTACAGGAAGGAAAGTCCTGGATGAGCCTCTGAAGGATGTCTCATAAAACAGTGTCCATTCACCTGTTTGAAATTCCAGAAGAATGTCATAAACAAAAGGGCCATGCTGCCTTCCAGGGCTTACAAATGGGAGACAAAGACAAATCTTTCTCCTGTCTTTGTTCCCATGCAAGCAATGTTTGGAGATAACATTGAGTCAAGGGTAGCAACCCCTGATAGCAATAGCAATAGCACTTAGACTTATATATCGCTACAGTGTCAGCCCCCCACAATCTGGGTCCTCATTTTACTGACTTCCTCCATAAATTTCTCATTCCAAGGTAGTTATTCGTAGGTAGATATTCTTCACGATATCTTGTGGATATTCCATGGATTATGTGCTGTTCTAAAGTTCTAATTAGTGTAATTGAATGCCCCCGTTCCTAGTATTGAGGGGAAAAAATTACGGAGAACGGCAGAACAGCTTTTTTGCAGTGCTCCAGAAGACCTCAGATTAGGAAAATTCTACATCATTCACCCAGTTTAAAGAGATCTTTTGGGAATTCATCATTTTCACTTTCTACCACCCTATGTAGAGTAGCTGTAGACTTAGCCAGCTTACTGCTTATTTCTAAATTATGACAATTTGTAAGCAAATGACAGGAAAAGGGGATCACATGACCTTGGGACACAGCAACGGTCATAAATATGAATCAGTTGCCAAGCATCTGAATTTTGGTCACATGACTTATGACAATTGAGCCCAAAATTTAAGTGAGAAATTTGAGCTTTGCCCCATTTTATGACCTTTCCTGCCACATTTAAGTGAGTCACTGCAGTTGATAAGTTACAGAGGTGGGTTCCTGCCGGTTTGGACTGGTACTATAGAACCGGTAGCGGGAATTTCCCCCCCGCTCACTGAACTGGCAGCGATGACCAGCTGGACACGCCCCCGAACCGGCGCTCTCAGCGGTGCCATAGGCACTGCCATCGTTTTTTGCTTCTGCGCATGCACAGAAGCTAAGTTTTTAGCACTGCGCATGCACCCATGCGGCACGTGAAGAAGCAAACCGGCAGCGAGGTAAGCCAGAACCCACCCCTGATAAGTTAGTAATGTGGTTGGTCGAATGGCCATTAAACAAATGGTTGTAAGTCAAGGACTACCTGTAGTTATGTTACTGTAGATTTTAATTGTGGTTGGAACCAGTTTGGTGTAGTAATTATGGCACCAGGCTAGAAACTGGAAGCCCATGAATGCTAGTCCTGCCTTAGGCACAAAGGCAGTGGGTGACCTTGGGCCTGTCACTCACTCTCAGTCCTAGGAAGGAGGCAATGGCAAACTACTTTTGAAATCTTGCCAAAAAAACTGCAGGGTTGTCCAGGTGATCAGCAGGAATCAACACTATCTTGAAGGAACCAATAAAAAATGTAGTAATATGTGTAATTTACTTATATCTACTTTACTGTGCCATTGTGGCTGTTTTGCTATTCTGTAAGCTGTCTGCTTAGATTTGATAGGAAATAAAAGCTTTCTCATAGTGCAGCTAGTCAATAATTACTAGCTTGGCTTTTCAATAAGACTTCTCAACAGGTATGTCTGCAAGCTTTCAGAATGTTCATTATAACAATAGCTCATCCTATTACAACACATGTATAAAAAGTGGAGTTTGCATTGTAAAATTATGACACACACTACATCATTTCTCCTTGTCACCTGGTGGATGTCCATGTATACAAGGGTTGCTATATGTGGCTCTGTGCTAAAGAACTTTAAAAAAGTGTTTATTTAAAAAGAAAAGGTTTCAGATCAAATAGAGGGGAATGTGCTCTACGGCTGGAAAGCGAATAAGCATGAAAGGTTGGACTAGAAAAATAAAATTCAAGCCCGTCAAACTGGCAGCCTGTGGACTAGATACACAGGCCACACCCATCCAGGCTCCACAAATGCAAAAAATGTAGCAATATGTCACGATCCGTCCACAACGTGATCGAGTTTGACACCTGTGGATTAGATGATCTTTACGATCACTTCCATCCCCACAATTCTTTGATCCTACCCTGTTTCCCCCAAAATAAGACATCTCCTGATAATAAGCCCAATCGGGCTTTTGAGTGCATGGCAATAAGGCCAAGCGCTTATTTCAGGGTTCAAAAAAATATAAGACAGGGTCTTATTTTCAGGGAAATACGGTATGAATTGCAAGCATAGTGCAAGTCTTGGAGCTCCTCCCACCACCATCGCTGCAATGGAGCAGAATACAATTAGCCAGGACAAGTCATGGGGGGGGGGGGAGATTCAAAAGCCAAAGGACTCTGTAAGAGTAAGAGGACTTCTTTAGATACTAATAATATTGTAAGACGTACTTATGCTGCAATAGTAACTTTGTATTATGCAGTATAATTTAAAGGAAGTCTATTTATTAGGCTGTCTGATTTTTTTTTTTTTTTGCAATCAAAGCTGATTTCGGTAAAAATATTCTTCCTCAATTAGCAAGTGCTTAATTTCATTGGAAAATTACTGCAGATACTAATCCATATGAACAACAAACATGTTAAAAACTTTATTTTACATTATATACATAAGGAAATATTCATTACCAACAACAATACAGACCATAAATCAGTTTTAATGTACTTTGTTCTTACTTTATATCACAGTATAAAGAACATATACAAAAAAGTATGTATTTTCCCTAAAACATGGCATCTACATATCGCACTGAAAAGAATCAGAATAGTTTTGTTCAAAACTAAAATTCCTGTGATGTGTTATAACCATTTAATTTTGTGAGGTAGTAACTAAATAATTCTGGCTAGGTGTTAAGACATTAAGAGAAAAAATGTGACAACAGTAGTAAGGCAAAATATTTTTTAAACAAAAGCAAAATTCCTTAAAACAGTTGCCCCACCTAGTATCACTTTTTCTCCAGAACAGGTAGTCAATATATGGTGTCCTTGATGGCAGTGGGTTGGAAGCATCCTTCTCTTCAGAAAAACATATGTGCATGTTGCATGTTATATATTAGTGCCAAGAAGCTGTTATCCTCTACTAATTATTAATATACTCTAGTTTCCCTCACAACTGGCCTTTAGAAGTTGTAACTCAGCATCACAAGGAAGGTCATAATTTCACCACTCCTGTTGTTATGGTGCATATGAGTTGCTGGCTTTCCTTCTTCCTGAACTGAGAGGCCGGTCTACATTTGTTGTGAGGTTGGGAAAACCAGTTGCAATAAGCATTTCCTTTTTTTAAGAAATGCTTTCCTTTGTTACTGATTTTTTGTTTGAAAACTTTGTTGCTATGTCTGAGGAAGAGCAAAGATCCTTGAATGTAATTTTAAAACCATTGATTCATATTCCTCGCTAAAAGAAAAGCTTCTGTCTACACATGGAATCCAGCAGGAGCCCTATGGCCCTATCATCCTATAAGAATCAGAGAGGAGCTCTGCAGATCCAACAGGGTACAATGGCAATTCATTAGTGATAATCAATCTCTTCTTAATGAAGGAAAATGTATACGTTGTTTTAATGCAAGTGCTAATGAATATCTGCAAAGTACTGCATACAGTACTAAGGCCTTTTGCACATGGCTATCTGGATCTAACTCCAAATATTTAAACACTTCCACAGTGTGGAGTGCTGTAAATTTTTGCATGATATAGTAGCTAGTAAGACTCATCATAATAAAGCTTATATTATCATTGTACACACTTATAATTACACCAAGGTACCACTATTGGATTTATTTCCATTTCAAAATAGGTATTTTTTTTCTCCAAGCATAGAAAATAATTAAGAGAATTTTCCTTAAATATAAAAATATAGGTGTTCAATTGGCTGGTTTCACAAAGAGAACTACCTAAATAAGCTAAAATTATGACGCCTAAATTATTTCCACAAATGTACTTTTGTGACTGAATACATTACATATTAACACTTTGTGCAACCAAAACACCAGTGTACTTGCATAGAACTAAAAACAAGATTGTAATAGGATTACCGCCTTGATTACAATGTCTAAAAGATAAGATTTATTTATATTAGTAAATTACATAATAAAATACAATAGTGTTATTTAAATGCACTGTGTTTATCAATAGCATCCCATTAGTCCTTAAAATAGTACCCAAACACAGCTTTCTGTCCTCAGCAAACTTTACATATCTGTACAAGTAAAACATTTTGTTCATTATCTACAGAAAAATCAAGAGAGGCCTCCAGTAATACACTTCAACAAAAAATACTGCATATATGTACAAACATTACATAATAGTGAATCAAGAGTTCTGTAGAATGTGCTAATCATATGCATATCATTCGGGCAAGCATTCTTGTTCTCACTCATACTCATACACTACAATAAATTACAAAATAACTGTAGTTGGGATCCTTTCGCTTTTGTGCAATTGCTGTCAGATGTATTGAAGCAGTAGTGTTTCCTTATCTTGTTGCCTCTCAGTAACTGTTCTCATGACCTGCTAAGATGTACAAGTTGCTATTGGCAGTAGGGTTATCTGTTGGTCTACTCTCCAGTACCACGACTCTGGGGGGAAAAAGAACGTCCCAAAAACAATAATTTTGGCAAATATATAAAACCTTTATGAAAGCCCTTAATTGGGTCTTGCTTTCAGATTTGGGCAGGATGGGGCATGTGACACAACAAGCCAGTTGAGAGTCTTTTTTTTCTTGATCTAATCAAGTATGCTTTTTCTCCTTTATCCAATCACATCTTAAATGAGAGAGCAGCTGCCAGGGATTGGTCACTTGCCCAGTGAGGTGACTGAATGGCAATAATGCACTGGCCAAGTTCCTTCCCTATAAATCATGGAAGGATTTGAGTCTCTAAAGTCCAATACTTAAAGCTGTCCAGAAGAGAAAGACAAGCAAGAGAATTGTACATAGCAGGTCTAGTGATTCCTGCTTCTCCTCAGCAAAAGAATGAGTTTGGCAGCTACTAATGTAATGAGTCCCAAGCCTAATAGATAATTTATTCCAAAACTACTCCTTCCTTATATGTTGTGATTATGATTGATCATACCTGTCAGATCCAAGGAGTCTAAATATTCTTGTACTGTCAGAAATTTCCTGGGTGATCTATTTGAAAAATCAAATATTTAAGAGAGTGAAAGTGCATATAACAAATGCTCAATGAATCAAACTTTGCAAGCATTTCACTTTGCAATATTAAATAAAATTAACTGAAGTCATATCTAAATTGAATAAATACATACACACATACATATACAGTGGCTAACTAGGGCTACCAAATCTAGCAGCAATTTCTGGACATCTATTAGATAGAAACAAAACAGAATAGAAAACCTAAGTCTTTGTACTGATTGTCTCAACATAGGCAAGATCTAGCAGCCCTACTTTTAAGTATTATTACAGTATTTCAGGGGAACTGAAATTAATTCTATAATACACAAAGTGCTAAGTGACACAAACTGTAGAGTTAAATTTATGGTATATGTTATCATTATTCACCTCTTTTCCATATGGGGTGACTAAGGCTAAGGGAGTACTTTAGGTTGAGTGAGCTCACAGAAAAGCCAATATTTCTACTGAGATCTACTACTTAATATCTTGGATTGCTATGATTCTCAGCCATTTCTATGAGGGGAAATGTATTTACAAATGTATTTATACCATAGTTTGCAAAATAATCTGAAGTTTCAGCTAATAAGAATACTAAAAATTCTCATTTTGTTTTCAGATTATTTTTCAAGAATTAAATATTCTGTTTCATCTCTCAATATTTACCTCATTTGAACGAAAACTCCTGCCTTGCATTCCATGCTTCCAAAAAGCCAAAACGCTATCTTGTAAGCAAACTGGCAGGAAAAAAAACACAAATTAGATTTTTTGTGACTGGGTTCTAAAAAAACACTTCCCTACTTAAACTGTATTGATTCCATACATTATTTAATGAATGAAGGACTGAAGTTTAGGGTGCAAGAAGTTTTCATCTTTTTCTTATATGTGACAAACTTGTTTCCTTCCAGTATTCTGAACCTTCCATGTGATATTCGAAGTTGGATGGGCAGAATGCTATAAAGCAAATGCTATTTTGGGATTATATTATCAGAAACACTGAGTCCATGGACAGTAATTATCTCACTACATTCTACCTTGATCAAGGCCTCACTTGAAATAGTGTCCCTGAAGCCAGCATGGAGAACTACCAAGATGGTCTGGGGACATGAAACCAAGTTCTCTGAGGAATAGTTAAAGGAACTAATTAATTTTAACTGGCAAAAGAGAAGATTGAGGGGAGATGCAACAGTAGTTTTCAGATATCATATGGTGGAGAGAGTGAATTTATTTTCTGTCACCCAGGAGGGAAGGACCAGAACCAATGAATGAATTTGAAATTCATTCAAATTACATGGAAATAAGAGTCAGGTAAGATATTAGCAATAGCAATTAGACTTATATACTGTTCCATAGCGCTTTACAGCACTCTCTGAACAGTGTACAATGTTAGCATATTGCCCCAACATTCTGGATCCTCATTTTACCAATCTTGGAAGGATGGAAGGCTGAGTTAACCTTGATCCCATTGGAATCGAACTCCAGACTGTGGACAGAGTAAGCCTGCAATACTGCACTCTAACCACTGTAAGGCGTGTGGGACACCTTAAGGAGCATGGAAGGCCTCATGTATGTTTTAGTTATCTTGATTTCCAGGGATATTAAAACTTTAGAGCTTCATAAAGAATAATCCAAGTTTATAGTCAAACATTTTTGGTTTTCCCTTGACTATGTTTTGGAAGGATATGATTGTCCTAATTTTATATCTGTTTTTAACAATATATGAAATGACTTGGCTTGCCATTAGAGACATTAAAATTGTGCATGCTGAGCATCTTTCTACCTTCAAATTTTCATCTATATAATGTAAATTTTCATTATATAATATAGTGAAGTATTAGAATACTTAGCTGACTAAAAGCTAGGTTCATTTTTACTCACCTATTGATTCAATTTGGAAATCAAAGGTGAGTTCGGAGGACAGTTTTCGACTAGATTTTAATCTGCCTTGCAAATTTACAATTTTTATACAGCCTGAAAAAGTAAAAACATTTATTACTCAGCAACATTTCACAGTGCACCTTATCCAAATATTTATATATGGATCATAGTTATCACTTACAATCCAGACAGACTAAAATGGTATCTCTCTCCAGTTGTGTTACATGTACAACAGTTGTCTGTGTAGTATCTATAACAAAAGAACCGAGTTAACATTTTTAATATAAATATCAAGAAAAGTATGTAGTTAAGCTGTATCAACATCCTAATTTTGTGTGTGTGTGTGTATGTGTGTGTATATATGTGTGTGTGTATGTATGTATGTGTATATATATATATGCACACACACACACACACACACACACACACACACACACACATATACNTATATATAACATTTTTACCGATAAAGAAAGAAATACATACATACCGTGTTTCCCCGAAAATAAGACCCTGTCTTATATTTTTTTGAACCCTGAAATAAGCACTTAGCCTTATTGCCATGCACTCAAAAACCCAATTGGGCTTATTATCAGGGGATGTCTTATGTACGTATGTTAAAGGATAATTTTTCTTCTTAAAAAACATACTCATGCTACCTGCTGATTAGTTTGTAAATAAGATAATTTTTTTTAAAAAGGTGATGAGATGCAAGCTATCTTTTAAAGTGGAAGAACAGAAAATAGCTCAAGAATCATACTTTCCTCCAGCAAGCCTAAATAACAGCAGGAGATGGGGTTTCAATTAGGAAGCCCATGCTTTCCCTAAAATGGCTAAAATGGAGCATTTTCTATTTCCTATTTTCTTTTGCTGATGGAGCAAGATGGTTCATCCCTCCCACCAAGCATGAAGGAGAAAGCAAGAACTGACATCTTTAATATGAAGATAATGCTAAACAACAAAGAAGACAGAATTAAAGACAATGAGAGGGGAAGCCTGATAAGTTCCCTTTGACCCTTGGATTAGAAATTCTCCATCTCTCTTCTAAGCACCCAATGTCTTCCACAAAGGCAAAGAACAGATAAGAACAAAGTTTAAGTTCCCTCTCAGGGTACAACTCTGATCAGAACCATTCTCTCATAATATTCAGTGGCTGGAGAAAAAGAACAGCCAAATAGTATTTGTCAAGTGATAAGACATTGAGTGAGCCAGATAGAGGGTCAAGCCAAAGAGCAGTAATGACTCCAAAATATATGTAGTTTAACTATTAAACCATCTTGGAATGGAAGTATTATAAACCTGGAATCTGAAAGTACAGAAATCAAAAAATTAAAGCACAGAAATCCAGGAAATAGTATAGAATCCATTAGCGTGCAATTTATGGAATTATCATAGGAAATAACAAACCTGTTTCTGTAAACCATGAAGAGGTAGAATTTGGATTGATAGTTTCAAATTTCACTACTTGGTTGAAATCTCTCCCTTTAGTTACACCAACACAAACCAAAGGGAATTCCTGTTCAGGCACTACAAGCATTTCAAACAACCTCAGTGGACATGGTACAGGAAAGTCTATGTGCTAAATCAAGAAATATGTTATTCACAAAGTAATTATCAAAGTAGAATATTATTAAATTATTTCAACAATATATTACAATAAAATAGGCTTTAATTCTGTTAAGTTTTTTTTAGTAAATTCAATCCTCCTTTATGAAATAGATCAATAGGTAACATTCTAAAAATAAAGTCTTAAAGGAGATTGTGGTTTTGCTGTTAAAACAAAATGTCAATTATGATGTGAGGTATCTGAGGGGTAACTTTGAATTTTTAACTATATCTCAAGTCTATGGACAGTGCAAATGTGGAAGCAGGGTTGAATCCATGCTAAAAAATCCATGCTTCCTAAATGTGGTGGATTCCTACCAACCAGGGAAAAGGTGGAAGAGCAACAGTCTTCCCTAAATGCCACTTTGGGAACTGTCCTGTGCCAGTGACAATACTGGAAGAATATTTTTCTCTTTTGGACAACATGTTGGAAAAATTTAGTTTTATATCCAAGGTAATTTTTGAACACTCCCCAGAAAATTATCCCTCCACTTTGCTAGCCATCAAATCCCCCCCCCCCAAACACTGATATAGCTCCAGGATCTTTATTCAGGCTGAATTGCTGTGAAGATGTTTTAACCTCATCTTTGTTAATAACATTGCAACAACTGCTGCTGCTACTAGTAATAATCTCTCTCTGTCCCATCCACCCACCCCTCTCTTTTCTTAGAATTAAATTGCTTTTAAAGGAACCTACCTTGATTAACATGAATTTCTGCATTGGTTCAACCCATTCTAGTAGAATAATACTAGATTGTAGTGCCCCAGAAAGGTATTTGTGTCCTGTATAAGGATTCCTCACTGGGGAAAAAAATGAGCAGTTTCCTTAGAACAAGCCTTCTTAAATCTTTTGCTATCCCTTTACTGTAATCTTAATCTATACAACTCCTCTAAAAATCCAAACACCAAAATGAACAGAAATGATCAATGAAAAGGTACAATGAAAGTTTGAGGAAGGTAAATTCATTGTAAGTGTACAGCTAAATGGATTTTCACATCTTCCTTGGACTCTGTCTTCACCTCCCCAAGGGAGGTAAACTTCAGTTTAGGGAATCCTGATTTAAGAGTAAAGCATGGACAATGTATAAATTATATATTATGCAACACTAGAGAACTGGGTATCTGCATAAAAAGCTAACATGAAACTGTTGTTATTCTCCAGCTGTAGCCTTATTAGACATGAAAGTATTATAAAAGGGTCATAAAACTATCACAATTTCTTTTCTATTTCTACTGTGAAAATCATACTTCTGAAAAAAAAATCCTAGGTAGGAATGAATATTTTCCTTCCTTGTCTGCTAAGACAATTACCTGCATGGAACCAATATCTCAAGTTCATGTGTGCTTATCATAAGATATTCTATATGGAATATATAGAAAAATATACAGGAAGATGTACACATGTGCTATAACAGTGTATGCTAAGGATAGGGGAATAAAGCCCTATTGCACAATTCTAAATTTCCCAGGGAAACTCAGAACCAAAAGATTCCACTCCTACAAATTCTTACAGCCTCAGAAAATTTTATTTTGCACCCTGTTCTGCAAAATGTTTCTTCACAGCATGGTGCAGGTACATCATCAAATTGCAACACAGACATTAAAATAGTTATTAAATGTAAAATCCAAGCCAATCATTATACAGGTGTATATTATAAAAAAGACACACGCTGAAATGAAAAGGTATCGTTACTTACCCACACAACATTTTTGACACCATTTGGTATCTGGGATTTTTGTAGACACTGCAAACTTCCTAGAATGCATAAAGAACAATGGAAATTAATATCATATCTTCCTCCAGATATGATCCTACTACCTGAGCCTTGATTTTGCTCCAAATCAATTGCTGGAAATAGAGTGATAGGAAGGTACAGTTAATTGTAAACGTGTACTACACAAATAAAGCAGGTTAATTCTACTCTGTAAAATATTAAACCACTAGCCCCAATATTAAAGACTAAAAGCCCCAATCTTATAGTGCTACAGAGAAATTTAAGAAAACCTCAACTGAACTTTATATGAGGAAAGAATCTAAATGCCATTCCTTATGCTGTAATTGATCTGGCCTTTCTGTGCAATCCTTAATACAGGGGTGTCAAACTCGTGTTGTCACGGCGGCATCATGTGATGTATCGCAACTTTTTTCCCCTTTGCTAAACCAGGCGTGGTTTAATAGTTGTGTTTTCCAACTTGATGGCTGGGGAATTCTGGGAGTTGAAGTTTACATATCTGAAACTTGATGAGGAAACAGGCCTTAAGAGGACAATGTTCCCTCAACTTTTTTTTTAAATTAAAGCCTTTTAAGATATTCCTTTTCATGCCAATGGAAGACAAATTCTGCTTTTTTTCCTGTTAGAGCATTGGTGGCGCAGTGGTTAGAATGCAGTACTACAGGCTAACTCACTGCTCAGTCCAGGAGTTTGATTCTGAAGGTTGACTCAGCTTTCTATCCTTCCAAGGTCGGTAAAATGAGGACCCAGATTGTTGGGGGCAATATGCTGACTCTGTAAACTGCTTAGAGAGAGCTGTAAAGCACTATGAAGCGGTATAGTGCTATTGCTATTATTCCCTAAACCATTCTGCTGCCTAAGTTACAGTCCAATCCATTCAGGAAATTATCTTAAACTTTGGAACACTTTTAGAGGGTAAGGAGGAGGAAATTCCAACTTTTTTCAGTCCTCTTTCACTGGCTGTTTAAATGAAGTTTAAAAAAAATACAATAAATTGTTCTCATCTACAAACACTTGTGACCCATTTTAAGGACTCCATTAAAAAAAAAACACCAACAAGATACAATCCAATACAAACAATATATTTACCTGGGAAGTATTCTGTCAGGTAGTTTATGTGCTGGTATAGCCATTGGTAACTTCTGCATTTGCCGTGCATAGTCAAATAATCCTGGCAAATTATGAGAATAAAGCTGAGAAGCTTTACCTATAAATAAAAGGGTAAATAAAATTACTTTACAGACCACTGTACTAATATTTACAAGGTAATATTTTTTTTAATGAAATGACCTACCAGATATTGACAGCAAGCAGTTGTTCATTACATATAGCCATGTGCATCGTCGGGGAAATAGCTGATAAAAGGAAGAGAAATAATTTTGAATGAGATAGATAATATACTTGATATACCCTGTTTTCCCCCAAAATAAGACATCCCCTGATAATAAGCTCAATCGGGCTTTTGAGTGCATGGCAATAAGGCTAAGCGCTTATTTCAGGGTTGAAAAAAATATAAGACAGGGTCTTATTTTCGGGGAAACACGGTAGTAAGCTGTTATTAGACATTCTGTCTTACACTTGCTTAGTGCACATATTTTCTTGGTTGTTTATTAAACCTATAATCCACCTTTTAATATACGGTTCCAATAAAAAATAAATGTACAAAGTGTAAAGTTAAATAGTTGTGGTTGATTTGTTGCTAGATAGCCTATGGGACCTGCAGGAAAGCCATATGCGTAAGGTATAAACCATGTTTATTTATTTATTTATTTATTTATTATTTTTATTTTATAAAATTTATATGCCGCCCAACTCCCGAAGGACTCTGGGCGGCTTACATCATAAAAAATAAAACATATAAAAGCAATTAAAAAAAACATCTATATTTAAAATAAAACACTCACACAACCATGCATGGACCAATCAGGGCAACTATTGGCCCCAGGCCTGCCGGAAAAGCCAGGTCTTAACGGCTTTACGGAAGGCCAGTAAGGTGGGGGTAGTACGGATCTCGGGGGGAAGTTGGTTCCACAGAGTCGGAGCGGCTACAGAGAAGGCCCTCCCCCGTGGTCCTGCCAGCCAACACTGTCTGGCCGACGGGACCTGAAGAAGGCCAACCCTGTGCGACCTCACTGGTCGATGGGAGGAATGTGGCATAAGGCGGTCACGCAGATAAACTGGTCCTGAGCCATGTAGGGCTTTAAAGGTAACAACCAACACCTTGAATTGTGACCGGAGCGCAAGCGCCAAC
>QLTV01012198.1:5229061-5247533 GCA_003457575.1 Thermophis baileyi | reverse complement strand
CGGGGTGTGTGTGCCCGCGCCTCTCGCTTGCTCTCTCTCTCTCTCTCTCTCTCTCTCTCTCCCGGCCGGGAGTTGCTCTTTTTGCGGCGGGCACTCTTTTGGCTGGGAGAGAGAGAGAGAGAGAGAGCAAGCGAGAGGTGGGTGCATGCCCACCCCGCGGGGCTGCCTCGGCTCCTCTGGGCTCTGCCTCTGGCAGCGTTTTGAAACGCGCTCCTGCCTGCGATGGGGCGGCGAGGCCTCCTCTTCCTCGGAGGCAGGAGCGTGTTTCAAAACGCTGCCATAGGCAGACCCCAGAGGAGCCGAGCCAGTCTCGCGGGGTGTGCGTGCACCCACCTCTCGCTTGCTCTCGCTCTCCCGCCAAAAGAGTGCCCGCCGCAAAAACAGCGGCTCCCGGCATGCCCCCCCTTTCCCTGGAAACTAATGGGGGGGGGCTATTTTCGGGGGGGGGGAGGCTTATTTCAACACATGTCCCAAAAAGCCCTGTTGGGCTTATTATTGGGACATGTCTTATTATAGGGGAAACACGGTATAATGAAAGTAAATTTAACAATTAGTGTATACTCAAGTATACTGTTTATTGGTTTGGCACTAATAATATTTTGATATAGATAAACTATTACGTCGTCTGAAGTTTCATTATCTATTTTGGATAAAATCCAAAGTTTTACATAGACATCCATTTCTTTTTCTGGATATTAAATATCTATTTTATTTAGATCAATTAATAGCTAGCATCTCATATGATCACATGTAGAAATACAGACATTTAATAAGATATAGCTATCTTCATCTAGATAGATAGATCTATCTTTATATCTGAAAAATCTGAGTAATTTACATTCTTTTTAAAAATGTTTTGGAGGTCAGTGTACTCCATCTAGTGATAACTGTAGCTGTCAAATATCTACCCCCAAACTTGACAATTTTCAGCCTTAAAAATAAAGATCTGATCTCTTGGTAATTAACAGAAAAATGTTTTAGGCTGTATTGAGAAAATTATTCACTACTACATTTGAAAACCAAAATCTGAATACACACCTGTTCCATTGATGTTTCATGAAGCTCATTAAGATTTAAGGTATAAATACCTTCCTCAGCACCAAATATTAAGTACTGATCTACAAAGAAATGCAGGTACTTAACAAAAGTTTTCATTTTATCATACAAAAGTCTCTCAAAGCAATACCCATACATTTAAAATAGCATAGATTAAAATATAATACTTAAACATAGGGCAGATATATGAATGAATCCCTTTTTAAACAAGCAATTCAAAATATCTTGAGTTACATGGTAAGGAATTACAGATTATACCATGCATGGTTGGAAAATCCATGCTGAAACAAAGCAGATTTGGTTAGTGCCTGAAAGCCATTTTCTTTCATTGATTTGCATTGCTTAATGGAACTGTTATACATAAATCATCTTTATTAATTTTTGGGTGTACATTAAGAGCCGACTACTTGGAAGTCTGAAACAGCCCTAAACCTCCCCACCCCCCATGTAAGGGAGATGGATGATTTAAAAATGTGATAAATAAATAAAAATTAAATATTTCTAATTATAAAATATTAATTGGCAAAGGTTTATATTTTGTCCTAGGTCTATTCAGTTGCAAGTTTGTGCAGAGGTTACAATTTTTTTCCCAGGTCAATGCTAACTTGGTATTTCTAAGACTTTATCAGTGGCAAATTTAACATCTTTGTAAACTTTTCATCTCAATGCCACTCAGCATTTAAAGGGAGTATGTATAAGTTTGTAAGGAGAAGCTTTCTTTTCTTTTTGATGGCTCCATCAAGTTCTCTCTGCATAAATGAAGAAAGTTCAAGTTTTTATAATTAGAAAAACTGGTCCATGCTTCATTCCTTATCATATGATAACAACTCCATGGTTGATTTTCAACATCTAAACCAGAATAATTCTCTGTTGAGAGCTTATATGCAAAACAGGATGGACTCCATGGAATCTTCCATCTCTAAGTGAGAACAGAACATTGGATACTTAGTATTAAGATTACTTTTCATTTGATGTGAAACATACAGAAATAGGGTAATTTCCCCTATTGTCCAAGAAATGTTTTTGTCTTTAGATTTGGCAATGCTAAACCATACTGTTTCATTATGTCAAATAGCATTCCCATGAGGGATGAAGACTGGTGTGCCAGCCTCATTACAGGTAGCTGACCCTGCAGTCTTCCTTCCTAAGAAGGAAGAATGTGTCTTCATATGCAGAACAAGATGACAATACGGCAAAATGGCCTGTACTATTTTCAGACTGTGTGTGTGTGTGTGTGTGTGTGTGTGTTTATGTGTGTAGGAAGCTTGTTGCAAGTAAAAGAGAACAAAGAAAGCATATGAGCTAAGCTAGAACCAATACCTGAAATACAATTTTAATAGAATAACAGAATTGGGAATAACCTTAGAGGTCTTCTAATCCAACCCACAGCTCAAGCAGAAACCTATAGCATTTCAGACAAATGGTTGATCAATCTCTTCTTAAAAACTTCGTGTTAAAGCATCCACAACTTTGGAAGACAAGTCTGATTAATTGTTCTAATTGTTCGGAAGTTTCTTCTTAGTTTAGGTTTTTCTCTCCTTGATAAGTTTCCATCCATTGCTTCATGTCCTGCCTTCTGGTGCTTTGAAGAATAGGTTGACCCCTTCTTCTTTGTGGCAGCCCCTTAGATATTGGAACACTGCTATCATGTCTCCCCTAGTCCTTTTCATTAAACTAAGCATACCCAATTTCTGCAACTAGTCCCCTAATCATCTTTGTTGCTCTTCTCTGCACTCTTTCTAAAGTCTCAACATCTTTTTTTATATCGTGGTGACCAAAACTGGATACAGTATTCCAAGTCATTATAAAGTGGCACTAACACTTCATGTGATCTTGATTATATCGCTCTGATTTTTTGGCAACTGCAGCACACTGCTGGTTCATATTTAAGTGATTGTCCACTAGGACTCCCAGATTTTAAAAGCGTAAGAGCCAGTTTGGTATAGTGATTAAGGTACCAGCAACAAACCAGAAGACTGTGATTTCTAGTTCCACCTAGGCACAAAACTAGGTAGGTGACCTTTAGCCAGTCTCTCCCTTTCTCTCAACTCTAGGGAGAAGCAGTGGCAAACCACTTCTGAAAAACCTTGCAAGAAAACTGCAGTGATTTATCCAGGCAGTTGCCAGGAATCAAAGGCATAAAATATTAAAAAACAAAAACAAATAAGGGTGATTTGAAGGCATGACTGAATAAATGAATAAATAAGGTTGACCAGAGGACATGCACACATGCATGCATAAATAAATAAAGGTAACCTCCTCCCCTTGATCTGCAGATGACCCTACCGCCTTCAAATTTAGCTATTTTGTTCCATTATCTGTGTAAGACTAGGTCTTATCTGTATAATCAAGATTAAGCAGAATGATGAAAGATTCACAGAGGATCATTAGCGTAGATAATAAAATCTCAAATCATATGAAAAGCCTCAAATAGTTATCTAGTGTGATATTAGGTTTAAAGAGAAAACATGTAACTTGGTAGACGACTTTCATTCTGTAAAAATGTTTAACAGGATTATAGTTATTCCAGGTATCCATACTAGGTCAATAAATCAAATCCATGTTCCATTGGGATTACTTCATAAGTTTGCAGATAATTACTAGAACAACCAGAAAAAAGTCACTTGGATGAGAAGGGGGTATAGAAATGTGATGAATGAATGAATAAAATATTGACTAATAAAAACCTTAGAAGAGAATCTTGCTAAAACTTCAACAGAGATTACAGAGAACTATCCATCTTTTAGGGGAAACTGCCTGCCTCAGTGTATAAGCATTCAAGTGGCAGCCAGAACTCAATTCCATAATACAATGCTTTTTATTAAATATTATTTTTAAAATATTATTCAATCCTGGTTCAGAGCAAATACATAATTTTAGGAGAAAGTTTGATGAGACTATTACCTCTTGTATCAGGATTTATCCATGAAGTTGCACAGTGAATTTTCAAGGGGCATCCATTGAAAACCTTTGAAAAACAAGCACCCATCTGTGTAAAATAAAACCACACATAATTTAGAACAATGAATTTACGAGTGGCTCAAGAACTTTCAATTTTCAACTGAAAATGAGCATTTTCAGTGAAGTGAAAGATCTACATATCACATAATGCTATAATATGATTTTGCCTTAATGTGATTACAAATTGTAGGAGAGCAGTGTTAGTCTAGGGTGGCAAAATTAAAAGGAGTCTAGAAACCCTTTTTGACTAACAAAAAGAAACCATTTTTGACACTAACAAATTTTGTCTCTCATGTAACTATCTTCCACTCCATTCTTCCCAGCTCATTTCAATTGATGAGCTAAAGAAGATTTCGGTTCTGAGTGTCATTTTATTATTTTAGTATGTTTTAATAATAGTTGTATGACTATATTTTTTTCCTTGAATGCCATCTAGAATCACATGGTCTGAGCCGGGCAACCATATAAATGCTTAAATAAATAAATTTTAAATCCTACTTCTTAGAATTGAAATCCTTAGCCACTCCATGCACCTGATGAAGTGAGCCATACTCACAAAAGCTTACACCATTTAATAAAATGTTTTACTCTGAAAAGGTGCTCCTACACTCCTCCTGGTTTGTGATATATAACTGCAGCTGCTTAATAAGAAAAAGTTTATTCTGGACCAATAACAGAAATTATGCTCTATTATAGCTATGACTTAGTTATTATTTCAAAACCAAAAGTATCCTTTTATTTCCTTGGCTGTAGTTAAAGCTTTGTATCATTTTCTTGCCTTTCTTTCTTTTTGATTTAACTTCCTACTTGATTAGCTACACTATTTTGTCGAAAAACACTGACTGCACCTTTGTTATTTTCAATTTTATTTCAAACACAATACATCTGGATCCTCAGAGAGTTACACCTACTCTGAAATTATTTGTTGTAACAGGCATATTGTTAATGCAGTACATAAATGTAATTTCTAAATAAAAATTGTATTCAACAATGCTGTTGGATAGTATTTCAATTTTATTAAAAGGAGTTTGTCAGGTTCAGAATGAAATACTTACATGTACTTTTGGTGTAGGAGGAAGACCGTTACTAATTGGCTTCTAGGAAAGAAAAGAAACATACATTTAAATACTGGCTTTGAATTTGAGCTGAAATAGCTGGGGAAAAATCCGTTGAAGTGGGAAGGTATGTGCTCATGGCATCAAAAGGGTACCCTTAAGTATGATGGGGAGACCTAGCTTTCATCTCAAGACTTGCAGAAGGGGCCTATTAATTAGATTTCTATACTTCAGCAAAACAATGAAGGCAATGTTCTTTGCTAGGTTCAACTTGGAGAAGAACCAGAAACTTAAAGACAGTCCAGAAGGACAGGTTGTTTCACGAATGAAGGCGGATATAAGTATCCCAAGATAATGTTGCAGGATTCAATCTGGGTCAGTCACCGGGACCAGAGGTTTAGTCTTCCGAGCTTTCGGACTCCTGCTGGAGTCCACCCTCAGGGAACTTCTCTCTAGCAGAGTGCGTGCTTTGGGCTATTCTCTGTGTGTTATCTGAACAGGTTGTTTCCCTGTAATTGTGATTTTCAAAGAAGAGAGGCGCATAAGTTTGAAGTAGAAAAAAGATAGTGGGTTATTTAGGTTAGGTATGTATTTTTGACTATCTAGTCTAGTACTATCAACACTGATTTAAAAGCTTAGGTTTTCTCTCTGGTTTATTTTAATAAAAAATATCCATTGTATTGGGTTTACATAATAAATGAAAGTAATTAGAGGGAGTTTTGCATCTGTAGCCTTTGGGATGAATCATCATTGCATATCTGCAGCTAAACCATGATTAGAAGCATTGCCATTGGATTTAGAGGACAAATAATTTCTTTGTCTTCCTATTGCAGTCTAAAGTGATCTTGAATATGCAAGAGCAACATATGCATTATATTCTTGTGTAAACAGAACACTCTACCACTGGTAATTGATTATGAGAATCACGATCTTCCATTCTATGCTGAATGAAGTCAAATATCTTTTGTTTAGAAAAACATGTTCAAGTAAGAGATATTAGTCCCAACACTGCACATAAATTATGCCCCCCACCCCTTAGTCATTGTCTTATTTTGCAGCTTTTGGAATATGATCTGACTGGTAGCAATTTTGCTTTCATTTTTGAGTGCCTTCTTTTTGCATTCTTACAAAAGGCACTCACAATATCTGTTAAGACTGCCAACCTTACAATTCCCTCCACCCTTATAGCTCCTGAAAAGTTTATTTCTGGTACATGGAAAGTACAGTTCAGACATTCACTGAGACCTACATTCCAAGTTTGTACAATAACATTAATAATGGATTTATTATTTTGCTTTTCTTTGCAATACAAATGCTTCAATTCACTAGCATAAAAATAGTCCAAAAATACAAGCAAATCATATGATGCGATAACCTAAAGGAATTTGCATTGAGTTTTTCCAAAAATCTGAAAGAACAAAGCAGAAACATAGCATTACCTACCAATATTTCCTTTCTTTCTTTCCTAGGATTAGTGTGCCTATTCTCACTTGGTTCTTGATGAGGAGAACTTTCCTTGTCACCATTTAATTGCACAGAATTAAATCCATTACCTTCAGAGAAAATGTTAAAGGCAATTAAAGAATGCATCACAAAAACACTTCAATTCACGTGCATCATTGAAATCTCCAAGGTCTATTGAAAGCATTTTCAGATTTCCAAAAAGCTACAAAGGATTGTTGAAATTAACTCTCATTTACAGAATTTAATCCCATTCTCCAAGCTGGAGAATATTTCAGATTCATAAGGGATGGTTGCCTATGCTGGCTTTTGAGCTAAAGGATAAGTTTGAAAATAGTGAGACATCCCAACAAACTGATAAAAATACTCTGTTCCTATTGAAAGCTGTTTCTGTTACCTGCCCTGAACTTTCAAAGTAGACTAGGCTTGCAAAACAAATTTGCAAATCTTCTGAAACAAAACTTCTTAATTGGCACACATATCAACTTGGCATACTTGAACCCAGTCTTGACAATTGTAATTTATTTGCACTTTGAGCTACAAAAAAGTTATGATGAAAAACATCAAACTGACACCATATACTAATTATTTTTCTTCCATTTGTTCACTCTAGAATATACTGGGACCTGCAAGATTGAAGTATAATACAGCATTACAAATAAGAAGGATTAAAAGACAAGATAATATATTACAATTAGTGGTGGATTATCAATGGGCAGCCAAAGACTGCCTAATTTTGCAGACAGTATAACAAAGAGATTACAGTGGACTGAACCAATAATAGCAATTGTACATAAAAAAAGATTGGTGTTTCCTGGTTATTTTATCAGGTGTGGTGTTATGAGATGTGTCTGTTAGTCCTTAGAGAAGGAACAATATAATAGGACATAAGCTGTAGTTTAGCTAGCCCCTTGTCCGCAGAGGCAGTGTCTCAGCTCGTATGGAAGCAATTTTTCTCAATATGATTCATTACCTAAAATGTTTGATTTCTGTGGAGGTAACCGAGGGGGTGGTGGTCTAGGAGGGACTTGAGTGTTTGATTTTGCAGGACTCTCTGTAATAGGACATCTTTTAATAGTTCCTTGATTATCATCCCCAGAAGTATGATTTTCCTGTGGAACGTAGATGGATTTAGGCTAAAAAAGAATAAATCATTATTCTAAGATATCTATGCAGTTATTTATCTAGAACACCTATCATACTACTTTCATCTTAAGCTCTTACACCCTTACACTTTAAACCTAAATCTGTAAAGACCAGCTGCACTTACTGGTAATGAAAGAAAGGAACTCAGTACTTTAAAGCACATTTTCTTTATATCTGTAATGAGAACAGTAAGTTTTGTTCTTTTACTTGTTAATGATATAATTTAGTACAATTACTGATAGAGAGTAAAAAATATTTTGTTTTAGCCTTATATCCAATTCTATGTTGAATTCAAATATGACAAATCCTTATTATAGGAAGTTACATCCCTCCTGCCCTCATTGAAGCTATCTTAGTTCCTTAAATCAATCAAACTCCCACTCTGGAAAGCAAGGAAAACCTATAAATAATCTGGGCAGAAAGAAAAGAAAGCAAAGAATTTCTTCCTGGTCCAGTAATCCACAACTTTAAAAAAATTCAGCATTATTACAATTGGCTTAGCCAATATATTCAGCTGGCAGAGTCCAGGAGACAAGCCTTTTCTGTTGTAGCTCCCACCCTCTGGAATATTGTGTTCCTCAAGGTGAGATCTGCCCCCACCCACCAGGCCTTCCAAAAAGGCCTGAAAACCTGGCTTGTCGAATGGCTTGAAACCCCAATGGGGGCATCCCACTCTTGAGGTGGTTAGTATATTAAGAAGAACCCATCTCCACCATATTTATGCATTGGTTCCTTTCTTATCTAGTTTCTTTTGTAACTTTTAATGTTTTTTAAATGTTTCAACATTCTAATTATTATTTTTATATACTTTTAATTTTATTTATATATATATTTATAATTATAATTTTATGTTGCTGTTTTATAAAGTCACCCAGAGTCACTCCACAATGAAATGGGTGTCATATAAATTTAATAAATAAGAATAATATTCCCTTCTAATAGGAAGTGAGAATCCTTCTTACCTTTGGTGGCAAAGGAGGTGGCACCTTTGCTTTCATGGTTGAACTATGAGAAGAAAACTAAGTATTAATTATAAAAAGTAAGAATTCAGTATGTTAAAATAATCTAAACAGTGCCATGTATTCCAAAAGCTGTGGTTCACTTTATTATAGCCTGCAAATCTCCAAAGATTTGAGAACAACTTAGCATCCATTTGCCTGTGTAGAATTCTAAAGACTCATGTATGTTACATATAAATAAAAATAATAATCCCCATCATCCCCATCCACAATTGAAAACACAATGACAATGATAAATAAGGTTCAGAAACAAGAAGAAATTCTTTGAATGGGACAATCCATATGCTACATGCTTCCAAAATCTTCTAAAATCAAAGGGACAAATAGTTATAAGCTAACTAAAACCGACCGTTTCAAAATAGCAATTGCAATAGCAATAGCACTTAGACTTATATACCGCTTCATAGTGCTTTTACAGCCCTCTCTAAGTGGTTTACAGAGTCAGCATATTGCCCCCAACAATCTGGGTCCTCATTTTACCCACCTCGGAAGGATGGAAGGCTGAGTCAACCTTGAGCCAGTGAGATTTGAACTATCGAACTGCAGCCAGCAGTCAGCTGAAGTAGCCTGCAGTGCCGCACTCTAACCACTGCGCCACCTCAGCTCTTATGTGCTACATAATTTTGAACATATTATTTAAAAGATTCCTAGTTTCTGATTTCATCTTCTAAAATACATAACATTTTATCTGCCTTAGGTGTATACATACAAGCATATACCTAGATGGATACTTCCAAACAGGCTCATGTCTTTATTCAAGAAAAGCCTGGAATTAGAGCTTCAGACAATAAAAAAGCACCTTTATTTATTAAGGGTTTGGATTTAAAGTAAAAATTTGACTCCCTACATACAGTCGAGGAATCATATTTTGTCTACTTGACTTTTTATTCTCATAAAAATTTTCCCCTTAAAGTGTGGTCAGAACATTTGGGAACAAAACAAAACAAGACACTATCATAATCAGATATATAAAATTGAATTTGTTTTACTGATATCACACCAACATAGATGGTTCACAGCAGTGTCTGATTCAGTATTAAACATGAGGTCAACTAATAAATAGCTGTAAGATCTTCAAGGTTTTTTAATGTGAATACTTATGCTGGTTTTTGACCATAAAATGATGAGAATTAAAATTGTCTATTGAATTGGCACTTCACATTCTGGTAAAACTGTGATGAGGAACATATACACTTTGTACAGTGAGAATAGAAGTCATTACCATTCAGGGTCTTCTTACAGCTGATCCTATTTTAACGAGGTGGCAAGCATTCTATATTTGTATCAGAATGGCCTTTGGTGTGAAATATTATTATTTTTCTTCACCATGGCCCCAGGGAATATGCAATCATAACAATTTTGGGGAGATTTATCTACATTTTCTAAAGAAAAGCTTGTGAAAGCCTTTCACAGCTTGAACTCTTGAAGGATGGCAGGAATTGTAGCTCAAAACACATTTTGAAGGTGCTAATTTAACCTTTAGTATCATTTTCTAAATCCTGGGAAATCAGCAAAGGGACACCAGGCAGTGCACCTCTTGATTAGCTTTGCCTGCTTTCTAGAATCTTCTAGAAGAAGAAAGCCCCCTGACATAATATTCTACTACATAATATTCTACTACTTCTTTTGAAGGGGAAAGAGCAAAAAGGAAAGCAATAGCAATAGCACTTAGACTTATATACCGCTTTACAGTGCTTTACAGCCCTCTCTAAGCGGTTTACAGAATCAGCATATTGCCCCCAGCAATCTGGGTCCTCATTTTACCCACCTCGGAAGGATGGAAGGCTGAGTCAACCTTGAGCCGGTGAGATTTGAACCGCTGAACTGCAGCTAGCAGTCAGCTGAAGTATCCTGCAGTGCTGCACTCTAACCACTGCGCCACCTCGGCTCTTAAGCAGTATTTTTCTAAATACTGAACAATAAATGTTTGAAATTAGTATAACTTACTGTTTGGAATCATCACTGTCCACTTCATCTTCATCTTCTAGATGTGCTACATGTCCCCTAAAGAATTAAACAGATAGCACAGCTAAACAGAATAGTCAATTATCAATGTGTTCTTTGTAATCCTGCTGCAGGATTGTAGTAATACAGCTGCAACTCAGACAAGCAAAGGACTTCTACAAGCATTTGACAAGAATATAGCTCATAAGCACTTGACAAAGATAGGAGACACATGCATACCTCTTTGCATAAGAGAAAGGACTTTGCAATCAAGAAGAAAAGAAATTTAACAATTACCGCTGATGTAGTTCTTCTTCAACTGATTTTAGAAGGCTCCTTTAAAAATAGAAGTAAAATTCAAGGACAAGACACATTTAGCGAAGCACATAAAATCAGACATATTTGTAAATGATTTCACATATTAAAGCCATGCAATACGTTATATCAAGTATTAGAGATAATACATGAAAACTGAATTGCAATCTGAGGCAAATGATTTTTCAGCTAATTACAGATTTCTATTCAAGTGTATGTTTATGAGCTAATTATTGCACCTGATAATCAACTCAATAGGACAGGAGGAATACAGCTTATTTTTATATGTAGTTATAATTATTATTATTATTTTTTAAAACAGAGGAAAAGCCATCCTCAAATGATATAATGCAATGCCATAAGAAAAAAGTTTGACAATATCTTGGATGATCAAGAAAGGATAATCAAGAAAGAAATTTAGGTGCATTAAAGTACATGTGTAGAAAATAATATGTTACAATGGCTCCTTTTTCTTATTCTGGAAGCAATAAATATTCAATTAAAATAGTTTTACAAGTTGATTAACATATAGTATGCACATATATACAGACAGGTACATTTTATGACACAGATGCATACAAGGAAGCTACATTTCTATATGGAAAAGGAAAAATTCCTTAGCTACATATATAAGCACAACAAATAGTGTCCTCTAGATGTATTAGACAATAAGACCCATTGGACATGCAAACTGTAGATAATAGTGGTTGTAGTTCCAATCACGCTGGAGGATCAAGTTTGGGAGAAAAGCTAATGGTTTTAAAATATCTACTGAATTCACTTAAATTTCTCTGGTGTCATTATATAAATGTTACGTTCTTGAAGAAGTAAATCAATTAATATTAACATTATTTTTTAATGATTGGTTTTTTTTATTTTATCAGTATTCAATTTATTTTGTTTTATATTTGGCATTTTTGTTTTTATAACTACCTTCAGTGTTGGAATACATAAACAGCATTAAATAAAAATAAAGCACTATATTAACATCATTTCTAAAGTGTACTCACTTATTTGCACCCAAGAAGTAACTGCCTTGAGGACCATGACCATATTCTAGCTGCAAATCCTATTGAGAGAAAACAATAATTACAAAAAAGAGCAATTGGGTCATGTTATCTTGTGGCCTTCCCTTTTTCCGAATTACAACATGGGCTTTGCTACTGTTGTTCTTATATTCAACTGAAATAATTACTGTCAACCCTTTCTACAGGAAAGGGTTGCATTATTATGTGAAATGTTTGCAACAACAAGATATGCAATTCCAGGATAGCCTGGTGCCCTATTTTGGTTTGATGATTTCTTCCTTCTATTGTGATCTTTATACCATATCCCATTATTGCTTAGACCAAAGTCTCTCAACTTCAGATTGAGAAACACCGGTTTAGAGGGATTTCCAACACTAGAAACAAACATTATAGAAGCACAGAAGTTAAAGCAAGGATTATACGTCATCAAGTTGACTTATAGCAACTACATAGATATTCTCCATGAAGTAACTATTTAAAAATATGAGAATACTATGATCAGCTCACATTGCCCATATCTTTTCTGTTTTGAATAATTCCATAGAAACACTCAAAACTTTTTCTATAGAAACCATGAACACCTTTGTCATAGAAAGCAATAGCTTTATCATATGCCTGCATTTTCTTTCTGAAAAATGAACACTTTGCATGGTATGTACTATCCACCTTGGGAAGCATTCCCAAGCAAATGTAGACAATTAGCCATAAGAGAAATAGGATATATGAAATTGTAATATTTGAGTACTACATAATTATGTACATTACTGAGTATGGAATTTGTTCTTCTCTTTCTCCTTCCACTGGCCTAGTATTATCTTATATTTAAACATATGCCTTGGGTGGTGCAAGATATAGTGGTTTTGATTTTTTCTTTTTCTTTTTTTGCAATTTTTGGATGTTATTGGTCATAGACCATAATATACATTGATTGATTGAATGGTTATTATTATGCTCAGCCCAAATATAATTTGTGACATATTCAGTTCCTTTTTTTATTTTACCAGTTAACAAAAATGAGAAATGGTGAGCGCTCTCTCTCTCTGAAAGCCCAAATGTTTTGTGCAAAAGAAAAAGAAAAAAAAAGAACACATCATAGTTTTGGACACCACCACCAAACAATAGATACGTAGGCTATATTAGCAAAATTAGAAGATCAGGACAGAATACCTCTTATGTACCTGCTCTATCTTATGTACCAGCAGTCTCCAAGCTTTCTGCCCCGGCGAACCGGCTAAAGTGGCGACGGGAAGGGGGGAAAGGGATGGTTTCTTGTGCATCATAGCACTGCTTTAAGAAATGCAGCTGTGTGCACACTCAAACACCACTTCTGCAGGCCGGTTTCGAATGGGTTGTGGACCAGGGGTTGTGGACCCCTGTTATATACTATTACTATATGTCCAATCCAGATTCATACCTCACAGACAACATCAAAATATTCAGACATGGTTTTTCTATTCAGAAAACACCTGCTGAGTAAATCTCACTAAATCAGATTTAATTGATGAATTTTTTGGTCAGTTCCAGCTTAATGAGTCTTAACTACTCAAAGGAAAGCACTTGAACTTTCGATTTATAACATCAAGAGTTGGAATAGGCCCATTAAACCACTGGGTTCACTTGCTACCAAGCAACCATTGCTCTTATGCCCAGCCAGAATGAACAAGTTATTGATGTTCTCAAATAATTCTAAGCAATAATTAAGCACTTCATATCTAAGTGAATACTATATTATCTTCTGATAGTTCTGCAAAAATATGTTGCAAATCTCTATATTAAGATATTTACAATAAAAGTTTGCACACACTAAAGGATTTAGGTGTTTTATTTTTTATCAGAGAATGTAAGGGTTGGAAAAGACCTTAAAATAGTCCAACTGTTTACTCTTAAACTAAAGATGATGAAGAAAGCCACAATATAGTTTTAAGCTTACAACTGTTGTATTCTAGCATGTCAGGAATTACTTTGAAGTACTGAACCTCATTGATAGAGAATCAAAAGAATTGTCGAAAGCTGGAATCGTTGGGGAACTCTGTTCTAGCACTAGAAGATGAAGTTAGATCAGCATTCTGATCATTACTAGGTTGGAAGACTTCAGGAACTGATGGAATATTCAGAGAAATATAGCAAGCAACAGAAGAAGAATCAGTAAAGGATCTACCCGAACTATGCAAGAAAATGTGAAACACAGCACAGTGGTCAACAGACTAGAAGAGATCAATCTATGTTCTAATAGCAAAAGAACCAAACTTTAAAAAGTGTGCAAATATTGTACAATATCCTTAATTTTACATGCTAGCAAAATAATGCTTAAGACCATCAAACGCAGATTAGAGCTCTATATATATATAAAAAAAGAATGCCAGATATTCAATCTTAGAAAAGGACGAGAAACAGAAGACATTATTGCTGATGCATGCTGGATAATTTAGAAAATCGAAGAATACCAAGAGGAAGTCACTATGTGGTTCATTGATGAAAGAAAGGCCTTTGACTGTGTTGATCATGTCAAACTGTGGAATTTGCTCAGAAAAATGGCAATTTCAGAATATCTCACTTTGTTTATGATAAAGTTATATACA
This sequence comes from Thermophis baileyi, assembly GCA_003457575.1. Lineage (NCBI taxonomy): Eukaryota > Metazoa > Chordata > Lepidosauria > Squamata > Dipsadidae > Thermophis > Thermophis baileyi. The sequence continues at coordinate 5,232,969 of QLTV01012198.1, read as the reverse complement.
AGCCAGAAAGCCACATTATAGACAGAACATGGCAAAACAGATTGGCAAGGAGTATGACAAGGCTTTGTACTCTCCCCTTATTTATTCAATTTATATGCTGAATATATATTAAGGAAGACTGGATTGGAAGAAGATGAGAGCGGTTTTAAAATTGGAGGAAGAAACACCAAGAACCTGTTCCAGGCTGGTGACTACTACTACGATATCTGAAATAGCAGTGGCAAGCTCTAGTAAGAAAAGCTAAGGAGCATAATGAAAAAAATGAGTCAAAGATTACATATAAAAAAGACCTAATTGATGACAATAGGTAGACAACTAGCCTTAGAACTGACAATGAAGATATCAAAGTGGTGGATATTTACTTATTTAGCGTATAGCATATCAGACATGGACTAGCAATATAAATATTGCCTTTTAGGATCAACTATCATCAGTAAAGGAAAAATTGAGAAATTTTAACACTTGATAGAACAACCATGAAAATCCAGAAAAAAATGTCATGAGGTCTCTATATTGACAAAGATCAAAATAATGCAAGCAATGGTATTTCCTGTGATGCTCTATGGAAGCAAAAGTTGGACTTGGAAGTAGCAGGATAGAAACAGTATTGAGGCATTTGAACTTTGATGTTGGAAAAATGAGAGAAGTTATGTAATTTCTCACACTAACTTCTTTTAAACAGAAATTTATTTTCTGCAAATTTCATGAAGCTGAAATGTTATATACGTGTCATGTTCTAGAATTCCTTCTTTTTTATCTATTTATTTATTTTGAAATTTATTTATTGCCCATCTCGTGTCTTACAACATAAAAACATTAAAATCATCAATTATAAAATAACACAGCAGATAAATTCATTAACACAAAATGGCAAAGAAGGGAACCGGACACATGGGGAGGTGAGGTGAAATTAGATTTTAATTAGTCAACCACTTCCAACGTGAAGCTCCCCCATTGAGTCCCCAAACCATCTGTCAGAGCCAGGTCTTAAGGCTCTTATGAAATATCAGGTGGGTGGGAACCAATCTTACCTCAGGGAGGAGGATATTCCAGAGGGCAGGAGCCATGGCAGAGAAGGCTCTTCTCCTGGATCCCTCCAGCTAAAATTCCTTGGCTGACTGGATCTTTTCTAACCGCTTAGTTATTTAAATGCTTGTTTTCTTCTGTTCAATCATGTCTGATTCTCAGAGACTGCCTAGACAAGTCCCTGCAGTTTTCTTGGCAAGATTTTTTTAGAAGTGGTTTGAGACTGCCTCCTTCCCAGGGCTGATAGAAAGTGACTATCCCAAGGTCACGCATCAGGCTTTGTGCCTAAGGCAGAACTAGAACTCATGTTCTCCTGGTTTCTAGTCTGATGTCTTAATCACTACACCAAACTGACTCTCATTTAAATGCTAATATATAATAATTTCTGATTATTTCAAATTGCTTTATCTTAATATGTGAGATTATACAGCCCATTATATAAAAATCAATATTGTTACACATTAAATGTATAATTTTATGGTTGAACTGTTTAATGAATTTGACTACAAATGGTGAAAACAACACAAGAACTGGACAAAATATTTCATTTTTAAAAACAACACACACATACACTGACAAAGAAAAAGCAATAGATGAAAATACCAGGTTAGATCTTGCAGTGTAGTATATTTCTTCTGAACTGTCCAAAAAATCGTTACTGTCAGGCTGTTTATCAGATAAAACCAGAAACTCAAGTTAATTACTTCTAGACTAAAAGCAATCCAAGTATAAAGGGATATTTTGCATAATAGTGGACTTACTATTTAGTAGAGTTTTTAGAAGTCTACACAAGTAACAGTTGGGTAAGTGTAATATCAAAAGTGTAGTTATGACTTAAAACAAATGTAACAGCAGATGAAAAGGATGTAATTTCATTTTTATCTCTTCCCTCCCTCTGTTCCTCCTTTCTTCACCTCCCTTCCCTAAATTTAAACATAGAAGTTTACTGAATAAAGCAGATGTGATCCTCACACTTAATTATCCAAATATGTATGACTTCAAAAAGCTATTGAATGAGAATAAGAAAACGCTTTAAGACCAAGCCTGAAGCTAGCGTTTCTTGGGGGTTTAAAATAAGTAAAATAAAAATATCAAATTGGCAAAAGGCCAACTAAAAAGCACACCAGAACAACTAGACACAAGAACAGTTTTTCCCCGAACGCCATCACTCTGCTAAACAAATAATTCCCTTAACACTGTCAAACTATTTACTAAGTCTGCACTACTATTAATCTTCTCATCGTTCCTATCACCCATCTCCTCCCACTTATGACTGTATGACTTTAACTTGTTGCTTGTAGCCTTATGATTTACATTGACTGGTTCCTAATATGATTTGATTGCTTATTTGTACCTGGACTATCATTAAGTGTTGTACCTTATGATTCTTGACGAACGTATCTTTTCTTTTATGTACACTGAGAGCATATGCACCAAGACAAATTCCTTGTGTGTCCAATCACACTTGGCCAATAAAAAATTCAATTCAATTCAATTCAATTCAATTCAATTCAATTCAATTCAATTCAATTCAATTCAATTCAATTCTATTCACTGTAAAATGTGTCCTTTATTGGAAGCTGATTCCATATACTCTACCTGAAGTTAAGTCCTTCCACAAATAACTTCCATTTAAATTAAATCATAAGTTTGTTAATAACTTGGTAGATTGTTAACATCTAAACTGCCTTTCAAAAGGAGAATGAATCATGTAAAAATCATATCTATGGTTTTTTGTTTTTTTTTGAAGAACTATACCTTTAATTACAGGAGCAGAAAAGAGTGGCTTGTTTTTCCTTAAACAGTTTTTTCCCCCTAATACAGACAGAAACTATCAAATACTATAAATAGTTATAGAAAGTAAAATAGTTTCCATTTAGGTTCAATACTACTTCTGAATGTCCTAGGCCACAGGTCACCAACCGGTGGTCCGCGGACCACTGGTGGTCCGCGGGAAAATTTTGGTGGTCCGTGGAGAAATCTTGGTAAACTGCATCCGGTCCGGGGAGCAGCCGGAGTTTGTGGACGCAATGGACACTTGCCTTCTGAGGTCAGTGGCCCTTGGTGGAGACGCAGCTACTGCTGCTCTGGGGCTGAGAAGGGGGGAAGTGGCAGCGGCAGGGCTCCGGAAGGCAAGTGTATGTCCCGGGGCTGCACATGCACTTTCAGACCCCCCTCGGAACCAGAGGAGCAGACGCAGCAGCTGCCGTCAGCTTCTCAGGGGCCTCGTGGTGGGGGGCTTCGCTGCAAGCCGGCGGGCCTGCCTGACCCGGCTGCGGGCTTTGCGACGCCCGTCCTGGCGCTTCCCTTTAAATAAGTCACCTTTTCCTAAACGCTCAGCTGGGACTCGAAGCCTCCCGAGAAAAGCAGACGGTGGAAACCGCGCGGGGCTCTTCCCTCCTTGAGCAGCCACGAGCCCCCATGGCCTGGGCCAAGGGAAGCGCCGGCCGTCTCCAGCCCGCCCGGTCCGCCCGAGAGGCTGGCGGCAGCTGTTGCGGCTGCGACTGCTCCTCTGGTTCCGAGGGGGGTCTGAGAGTGCTGTCTCCCCCTTCTCAGCCCCAGAGCAGAAGCAGCTGCGTCTCCACCAAGGGCCACCCACCCATCCACTGGCCGCCAACCTCGCAGGGAACCAGGCAGGCTAGAGACCGACCAGCACTTCCCTTGGCCCAGGCTATGGGGGCTCATGGAGGCTCAAGCGGGCATCGCGAAGCCCACAGCCGGGTCAGGCAGGGACGCCGGCTTGCAGCTAAGCCCACCACCATGAGGCCCATCCGCGCAATAGGCTGCGCTGCCCCGGCCCCGCTCAACTGAGCTTCTTAGCTGGGCGCTGTAGGCAGCTTCCAGGCCATCTGCCCCACGAGCAAAGCGGGCGGCGTGAAGAG
>QLTV01012198.1:5207037-5221359 GCA_003457575.1 Thermophis baileyi | reverse complement strand
CAGAAGGAGAGAGGGAGGGGGGGGGGGAGAGAGAGAGAGGGAAGAGGGAGAGAGAGGTCAGAGAGAGAGAGGAAGAGATGAGAGAGAGGGGGGAGAGAGGTAGAGAGAGGAGGGAGAGAGAAAGAGAAAGAGAAGGAGGGGAGAGAGAAAGATAGAGGAAGAGATATGAGAGAGAGAGAAAGAGAGAGAGAGATGTCAGAGAGAGAGAGAGAGAGAAAGAAATGAGAGAGAGAGGGAGAGAGATGAGAGAGAGAGAGGGAAGAGAGAGGGGGAGAGAGAGGGGGGAAAGGGGGAGAGAGAGAAAGAGATGTCAGAGAGAGAGAGAGAGAAAGATGAGAGAGACAGAGACAGAGAGAAGGGGAGAGAGATGAGAGAGAGAGAAAGAACGAGAGGGGAAGAGAGAGATGAGAGAAAGAGAAANTCCTCTTCTTTACTCTCCTATGAGAGGGAAAGAGAGAGGGAGGGAGGGAGCGGGAGGGCGAGGGGGAGGGAAAGAGAGAGGGAGACGGAGAGAGAGGGAGAGAGAGAGAGAGGAAGAGAGGAAGAGATGGGGAGAAAGAGATGAGAGAGAGACAGACAAAGGGAGGAAAGAGAGAGAGAAAGAGGGGGGAGAGAGAGAAAGAGAGAGGGAGAGAGAAAAAGAGAGGAGAGAGAGAGAGAGAGAGAGAGAGAGAGAGAGAGAGAGAGAGAAAGAAAGAGAGAATGCCTGAAGGACCCCATCCCGTCACTGGGAGTCCAGGCGCTTCAGCAAGTGGCGCGCTGGATTTGTATTAGTGGTCCGCGGGATTTAAAATTATGAATGTAGTGGTCCCTGAGGTCCAAAAGGTTGGGGACCCCTGGTTTAGATTAGAAGATATAGTTTACAATACAAAAAGCTTGTATGCTTTTCCCAAAATGATTTCAATCTTTCTAGAAGTTTGCATTTTCCAATTGTTACAGGATGCAGTTGCCATACACCAAATCCCATCCTCCATCCACATTGCTTTCCTACCTCCTATACAAAATAAAGCTTCAACTTTACAGATGGCAAAGGAGAAATATTCAATAATGGAAAGACAAGATACAAGTTAACTCCTCTTTACTAACTCAAAACTCTATAAAGTGAACAGAATATTTATATTGTGTTCTAGCAATCTTGGTAGATGCTATTAAATAATTTAAGACACAATAATTATGATAATGGCACCTCCTGTTTTTACTGTATTCTATGCTAAAGCAATTGAAAGAAGTGGAGACAAGAATGGGAAAGCTGAGGAAATTGCCCTTTCGAGTGGCAATACTTATAGCCATTGCTGATTAAATTTTAAAATTCTCAGACAATACATAAATTCCTCAGATAATTCCTTAATAATTTTGAGGTCTTATACAAATATATCCTATAGTGAACAAAGTACGTAGTTCAGAGATCTTTACAGATTTCACCATTCACATATTTTAGAGAAGAAATCTAATATGGTTGCATTACTTACGAACTCATGATGTGGCTCTGTCTCTTTTCTTAAAGGAGGATCGAATTTTACTTGACCAACTATTAAAAAGAATAAGTGATAAGAAATGGTTATATATTCTCCAATTGATTTTCCAAATTATTGAATTGTTATTCTTGGGAGCACTAAGAAACACAGAAAAAAAACAACAAGAACAAAAACAAAATAGAAGCCCAGATGAGCTATCTTGGCTATAAATAACAACAAAAACAACTCAAAGCTATAAAGATGAAGCCTGGTTGAAAAAACTATGAGACTCACATCCTTTCTTCCCCATCAGCATATAAACAAATAAAAGTATCTCCTTAGTTAGCTCTACCACTTTTGACTGCACAAAATTAATAGGAACTGACTACTGCCTTTTCACCTAAGAAGGTGATTGGTGAAAAGAACCCATGCCCATAACTCACAAGAGGGGAGCAAGGTTTAATATACTTGCTAAGGGAGTAAATCACACAATTCAGCAATTCTTACTTCAAAATAATAAACATACATTTGATTGTGTTGTAAAGGTAGTTAGTCAAAGTAGATCTTTGAAATATCACTAAACTTATTTTTCTGCCCCCCTTTTCTTGTTCAGTGTAATGTTATGTGGGAATGACCTTGGAAGACAAGTGGAAGAGCTGCAGACTAGGTAACATTCAGACAAGCAGCACCTGAGTCTACAGAAGAAATGTAGGTGTGGCAAACCTCTCACAAGGCTTCTTGGACTATAAAGGTGAGTGGGGATATACTTTCAGACTTAGAAGATTCTGTTACCGTAGTATTAGAATAAAGTAAGAACTTGTACTTCTGGGTGTACTTCTTTTCTGGACTACCTCACAAGGCTGGCACTCACTGTTTGCATTTCAATATTAAATATGCAATTGGGCTAGAATGCCTAATCAAAAAGAGATGGCAAATATCCAATATGAACTAGGCATGCAGATATGAGTAGTTTACTCAGGTTAGTTTACAATAAGTGACTCTACTTACAGTTTATTTCAGAGCGTGTTTTTTCTTCTCTCACATTTCTACTTGTTGAGTGAATTCTATGAGGTACAAGAGGCTGGGAAAAATATTGTATTAAATATTCATTAAAAATGAATAAAATGTTCCCCACTTTAAAAATCACAGTACAAGATATTTTTGTGATCCACTGAAACTCGAATTTAAAATCAGTTTCAAACAACGACATTTCCTGGGATGGAAGAAATAATTTTGATTTTCAGATTAAAATCTGCTTCAGATTCTGCTCCAAAATTTACGTTAATTCCCAGCAGAAAGTCACACTTGATTTAAAAATTCTATCTTATATAACAAATATTATCCACTGGGATGTATATGGCAAAATCATAATTCTTATACCTCTATCCAATTCAAAGCAAGACTTTTCAAGGGGAAAAGGGGAAGGTGTTATCTTTGGATTTTGAAAGAACTAACCTTTATTAGGAAAGCATCTCTTCCATTGTTGTCTCTAATCTACCATCAGAACTCCCAGGACAAGTTAATTAAATTAATTTCATGAAAAAAATGAAAACAAGCAGGTGGGCAGCAAGGGAAGTTCTCTTCCTCTCTTCACAACTATTTGTTCATTCTTTTCTAATTATTGTTCCTTTAAATAGGTTCATTATAAATTAGTGAAAAATTACAAGTAAATGCTATTTTGGACATTAAGTTACAGTATCAAAGATAATAAAAGTAATAATTAATATCTCCTTTAATTGATACTTCCCAAATTTGAAAACTGAAGATACCTAATAAAAGTTAATTCACTTTGGAAACTGCTCCCTGCACACATCTTGCACAAGGGGTAGTAGTTTTAACCATTCTAAGAGCAATGCTTCATTGATGCACTCTTGCATTACCTCAGTACATTCATAGCTATTTAAGGGACTAAATTTTTGTTGTTATCCTGTGGAGATTTGTCCTAGATTTTTTTTTTTAAAGCTAATAATAACCTAAATTTACACTGCGTATATATCAGGAATTTTAGTCAGGATGTTTTAATTCAACACTTGCCAAAAACCTGGACAAGAATTGTAATTTAAGAATTATCTATACTTTGTCAAGTAAAACACAATGTATACATATACAGGACATGCATCAAGCAATAGCTTTTAAAATACTGAAAAAAACTATAAACACTGTGGTTGCTATGCTGGATTAGAACACTTCTGGTATTCTCATGGCTACTGCATGTCTGTGTACTTCCACAGAACCTACTGGATCTTTGTGATAATGACAAAAGAGACTATCCTAATTATTAGGGTTTATTTGAAGATTTTATTCTTGAATTCAGCATTATAAAACACAGATTGCATAGTATTCTTTCAAACAAAATCTTTTTTCCTAACAGGAATTCAGTTTCATTATTGTGTTTCCCCGAAAATAGGACATGTCCTGAAAATAAGGTCAAGCCTGATTTTTGGGGAGGGCGTAAATATACGCCCTCCCCGAAAATAAGCCCTAGTGAAGGGGTGGGTGTGGCCAGCACAGGAGGCAGCCCTTCCCTTCCCTGGTCACCTCAAGGCTGCTGGGCCCCTTAACCTCGGCCTGCGGATCAGCTGATACAGCGAGGGCCGGAAGTTCTGTTTCCCCGAGCGCCTGGAGATATTTCTAGCGCACTCTTGCGAGCCCCAGCTTTGCCCACAGCACTAGGCAACCTTGCAGCCGAAGGCCCCTCTGTTCTGCAGCTCACCTTGTGGCTGTGGAGCAAGTGGCGACCACGGCTTGCGCTCCGTGGGTGTTGCTTAGGCTCCTGCTACAACGAGGCAGAAAGCCATGTGGCCCGTCGGAATCACACCCCCCTCTACTTGGCTGCTGCTGCTTGAGAAAAGGACAGGCAATTGTGGGAAGCGCGGGCTTACAATAGAAGCAAAGCGCAGCCTGTCCCTTTCAGCGATCAAATGTCTCTCTGTGTGAGAGAGAATGAGAGAGAGAGAGAGAGAGAGAGAGAGAGAGAGAAATGACATAGGGGAGTAACAAGAATTGCAGGCAATGCTGTTTGAAAGGGTTTCCTCTCCGCCGTTTCTCTTTCTCTCTCTCTCTCACACACACACACACACACACACACACACACACACACACGATGAAAACGGCAGAGGGCAAGCAACCGGGTAAGGAGACTGACCCTCCCCCGCCTCCAGCTCGTTGCCTGCTCAGGGTGGTGCCCCGCATGGCCAATGTGAGAAATGGGCTCCCTCGCAGCGCCTCCTCTCCGGGCTTCACCTGCCTCAGAAGCCAGGGATCCTGCAGGCATCCCAGCCATGTAAATGCTGCCGAAATCCTCGGAACCCAAGCGTGCCATGCAGCTGCTTCACCCGCCTGCCCACCCACCGCACCTGGGCCTGCCAGGCACCATCCGCCCCAAACCAAGCGGCGGGCTTATCCTTGCAAAGTTTAGAAGGAGGGGGCTTCTAAAGAGCCTCGCGCTTCACGCGTCCTCTGAAGCACGAAGCTGAGCAGGGTCCCCGGAGAGAGAAAAGGGGCAACTCAGCAGTGACGGCGCGCTCCCCCACTGAAGTTAATTCTGCACGACAGCCCAGAAAAGCAAGAAGAGCCACTTGGCTTTTTTTTCCTCCGCTCCCCTTACCTTCGCCAGCCTTCCTTGCGCAAAGTTTGCCAGCCGAATACTGGGGAGGGGCTGTAGTATCCCCGCCACCACTTAGGCGGAGACACCGAAGCTTTTCCTAAAAATAGGGAGCGTCAGCTTGGGGTCAATGGCGCGGCACAGGCGGGGTGGAGAAGGGTGACTCTGGCCGCCGTTGCCCTCAAGGTCGCAAAGTTGGGTTGTTCTGAGCCCGGGGGGGTTCGTGCGCCCGCAAACCTGTGGCTGAGGCACGGTCCCGGGGGACAGCGATCCTGAAGCTGAAACGTTTGCTGCTTCGCTGTCCCAGCTTTTAACCTCAGAATATTTGCGTTTGTGGCAGGTATGCCTTGCAGCTGATGCCACCCGCAGTTGGCTTGCTCCCTATTTTTAGGAAAAGCTTTGGCGTCTCCACCTAAGCGGTGGCGGGGATACTACAGCCCCTCCCCGGTATTTGGCTGGCAAACTTCACGCAAGGGAGGCTGGTGAAGGGAAGGGAAGCAGCCAGGCTGCTGTTGCCATTGGGTCGGGGTGGGATGTGTTGGGCCACGAGAAACGCGTCCTACCCGAGACTTTCAGCTCCGTCGCGTTCCTCGCCGTTGTGTCCAGGAAAGCACGTTGCAAAAAAAAAACCACCTCGCGAGTTCGAGAAGTTTGATTGAACTCGTGAGGTTTTTTTATTACAACGTGCTTCCCTGGACACAACGGCGAGGAACGCAATGGAGCTGGAAAGGTAGACACGCGTCTCGCGCGTCCCACCCCAATGGCAACAGCAGCCTGGCTGCTTCCCTTCCCCGCCATCTCTTTATCGAGAAGGGTGGCAGGTGGGGCGGGGGAGAAGCGAGACGCGTGGAGTGAGACATGGCTCCCCTTGCCGTCTCTTCTCCCCTCCCTTGCCAGGCATGGCAGGGCTCCTGCCCCTTGCTTAGCTCCCCACCCCCTTTAGGGATGCAATTTGGAGGTGGCAGGTGGGGCGGGGTGGGCTGTGAGACGTGTATCTTACCTTTCCAGCTCTGTCGCATTCCTCTCCATTGTGTCCAGGGAAACACATTGTAAAAGAAAACTTCTCGCGAGTTCGAGAAGTTTGATTGAACTCACGAGTTTTTTTTTTACAATGTGCTTCCCTGGACACAACGGCGAGGAACACGACGGAGCTACAAGTCTCAGGTAGGACGCGCGTCTCGCAGCCCACCCCGCCCCACCTGCCACCACCAAATTGTGTCCCACCGATGGCCCAACACGTCCCACCTGCCAGAAATAAGTCTTTGTGAGACTTGTCGCGCCGCCGCCGCCTTGTGGAGCAGGACTCTGCAAGGCTTGTTGTGCCATTGCATGCACGAACAGCAACACTACCGCAAGGTTTGACATACCAGCGCAGCCGTGAGTGGCAGGACGCCAGCTGTGCCGTTATGATGAAGTTCGCAGCAGTCCTGCAGTTCGTGCGTGCAACAGCACAACAAGCCTTGCAGAGTCCTGCTCCACGAGGCGGCGGCGGGGGGACATGTTAGGGCAGCGCTGGCCAGCGCGAAGAACAGGGAGGGGAGGTGGCGGTGGCAGGACATGCAGTCCCATGCTCGCCACCTCCTGCACCCCCAAAATAACCTCCCCCCCGGATAATAAGGCCAAGGACATTCGGGGGTCAAAAGAAAATAAGATCCTGTCTTATTTTCGGGGAAACACGGTATTAATTCTGCATTTACAAACAGATTCTCCACTAAAGAAGGATGCATAGCATCAAACAGAAATATGCACATAGTTTAAAAATGGCCTTTTTGGCTGAGGATGAAGGGACTGTAGTCCAATCTACATAGACTGTGCTAACTTAACAATTATGTTAAATATCACATGGATGTAAGTATGAGGACAGGAAATCTGGTGCCCTTCAGATATATTATATTATAATTCCCATTACTGGCAATGCAAGTTGAGGCATATGGGTTTATAGCCAAAAGCATTAGAAATATGCTTTGTAATAGGGTGTGGTGGGGTTGGGGATTGTTATTTTATTATTTTTATTTGTTATTTTTATTTCTTTTATATTGTGTTTTTATTTCCTGTAAGCCACCTTGAGTCGCCGTGAGTAGGCAGCAATATAAATTTTCCAAATTGAATTAAATATGCTAGGTAATTTAAACTTACTGAAGACGACTAGCCTACTTGCTTGTGTGCCTGCTGTAAAATAGTATATTTTAAGTACTTATATCAGATTGGTTATATAGCCAAATGTTTAACTATCAAAGCTATGTTTAAATGATATTTATGATGTAAGCCGCCCAGAGTCCTTCGGGAGTTGGGCGGCATATAAATTTTATAAAATAAATAAATAAATATTCTTACCTCAGGATCGTCATCATCAAAATCATGATAGGTGGAATGATCAGGATTATTCATTTTATCCAATAGTTCAATAGCAAGAGTCCGACTTAAAGGCTGGGTAATAAAAGGGTGCTTAAAATACAAAATGCAATAGGTAAGTATATGAAAGATACTTGCATGATATTTTTTGATATGGGATGTATTTTATCAATGGCTAGACAATAGAAACAGAAATTAGAAAGGAGGAGACATAAAAAGAGGAAATGTTAATATGGAGAGTTAAAGAAGATAATGTTAAGTACTATATATTATTATATTATTAATATTATTGTGATGAACACTAAAACAAATACGTGGATTATGACTGTTTAAAAACAACTGTACCCAGATCACACACTGTTTGATGGAAATTGAATGTTATATAAATAAAATAAATGAAACATGAAAAAAGAAAGAAAGATACTTGCATGATAATTTGAATATTGTAATTTTATTTATTAAATTTATATGCTGCCCCTGTCATTGTTGAATTACTCTGGTTGGTTTACAACATCATAAAAACATTAAAAGCATTAAACAAAAATTAACCTTAACCCTTAATATGAATTGACTTCTCAAAACATTCTGGATGAATTCTAAATAGCCAACAGAGATATTTCAAAACTTTCCATGCTTTGCAAGATAAGCCAGCAATGCTACCTCACTTTTCCATGTTTTTAACTATGGGGAGGATAAGACTAAGGTACCTGACCATATGGTAGTACCAGGAAAACTATTAAAATTATTATTGGCAGGAGAGACTTTACAACACTGTAAGAAAAGGGATAGCAGGTTAATACTATCAATATCAGTAGTCAAACCAAGTTCAAATGATAGCACATATGGCTCCCTAGCCTACAGATCCTGTTTTTTAATGCCCGGTTGGTTGCTGGTTAAACACCTATCATCCAGCACCTGGAACGTATCACAGAGAGCTGATTTTGGACAAAGGGATTCTGCTGGTATATCACCTATTGCACTGCCTAGTAGTATCTGCACTGACCGAAAACCTAACAAGGAAAATCCATCCAACTAACAAGGAAAATAAGCAGCCCCAACTAACGTGTCTAAATTAGATGCTGAATTTTTCCAGCACTTCCTATTGAAAGCTTTCTTCACACAACAAAAGTGGATATAAAGAATTTTAAAACAGTTTGGAAAAGGATAGAAAAGTCATTCATACCTGTAATAGTTTTTCAGCTGTAGGCCTTTTTTTAGGATTCTTTGTAAGTGCCATTTTGACAAAATGATGAAAGCTATTTGACCTGTAACACAAAATTATAGTTTTTAGAAAGATAGCTAATGTTCACAGTAACTAATACAATGCAACTATATTGATGTAATATTTACCATTTCATTTTGTCCTTTAGTTTAGGAGGCTGAAAGTTGCTTTTTGACATTAAAAACAGTGCTCTGAAAAAAGAAAAAAAGTGGTTACTTCTACAAAATTCCTGTCATAAGTTGACTTGCATGCAGAGAAGCAACATTGTGTTTGCCTTTAGATAATTCTCAATGGACCACTGAAGATGGAAAAGAGAAGAAAAAAATTATTTTCAGCAAAAACTACGCCAGCAGTCAGTCTTTCTTTTAAAGAAATCTGAAAAAGCTTTGATAAATTAGGATAGTTAGGCTTCCTTGAAACTTTATGACAGTGTTTGCATGCAGTATTATTTCTTTTCATTTCATGAATTTGTAAGATTGCCCCAATCACAATTTGCGACTCTGGATGAAGCATATCATTAAACATAAAAAAAAATCAAATTATAAATAAGTAAATAAATTTTTAAAAATCCCGTGTAACACTGAACATCTTATAAAGGTCAACATGTAGCTGAGGGTAGGTACAGCAAACTTTCACAACAGAAGAGATTCATCTACCATCTTGATCCAACAAATAAGAGAAAACTCTGGCCTTTACAAATCTACAAAAAGCTAGCAGGGTCACTCAAATCTTAACAGGAAGTTCATTCCAAAGGGCAGCAACAGAATAAGCTCATATCCTAGTTCTTATTAGATGATGCTTCAAAGGAAGGACTTAGAATAAATTTACCTGGACAGTCTTGTGGGATACGCAGAAATTAATAGGACATAAATGGTCCCACAAATAATCTGGTCTGGTACCAGCACCTACTTTATAAGTGATCATCAGCATTTGAATTATACCCAGAACTTTTAGGAGCCAATGCAGTTCGCTGAGTGTTACATGGGCATCTTGAGGTGCACCAATTGCTACTAATGCCACTGTAATCTGGACCAGCTGCAGCTTTTGGATGTTCTTAAAGAGCTACCCTATATAGAGTGCACTGTAGAAAGTGAATCAGGGGGTGACTAAGGCCTGAGAGACCATATGCAGGGTTTCCCAATCCAAAAATATATTTACACATGTTTATCCAGCTGCTCTGATAAAACTACTGCCACTCATAGTCTAGTAGTTATTATCTAATCTAGCGTTCCACCACCTTTCCGGGTTGGGGATCTGGTGCGGGGGGGTGGGGGTGGTTTTGTGTGAATGGCAACTGCTACTCGAAGGAGTGGAGTGACGAGCGCCAGCACCCGCTGCTTGTGTAAGTGGTGTGACCTGTGCATGCATGCTCACCTGCCTAATCTAATCCACTACCATTTCTAGTCTAGGCTTTTATGGACTCTAAATATGTAAGATACCTTTTCAGTCAAGGTCTGATCTTCATTTTTCCTTCTGTCTGGGGACCTCAGAAATATTCAATGATATCATATGTACCAGATGACCAAGGCCAAACATTTCAGCCCAATGTCAAAGCAATTTCTAAATTGTAGTGTTTTCAAGCCAGAAATTCAAGTGTCTTGCCTCTATGAAAATTAGTCTATGCATTTCCAGCATGGGGTGAGGTTCCAACAGTACGCTGATGACACCCAGCTGTATATCTCCACCCCTCGTCAATTCAGTGAAGAAGTGGATGTAATTGACCGGTGCCTGGATGATGTAAGGGTCTGGATGGGAGTTAACAAACTCAAACTTAACCCAGACAAGACTGAGTGGATGTGGATATTGCCTCCGAAGGACCATGTTGATCATCCTTCCTTGGTTCTGGGGGGGAGAAAACTAATCCCCTCAGAACGGGTTGGCAGTTTGGGTGTCCTCCTGGACTCGCAGCTGAGATTAGATCAGCACCTGACAGCTGTGGCCAGGGGGACCTTTGCACAGGTACGCCTTGTGCACCAATTGTGGCCCTATTTAGATCAGGAGGCTCTGCTCATGGTCACTCATGCCCTTATCACCTCTTCTCCACCAGTCCACTGAATGGTCTCCTTCCTGGCCTTTCTTCTCTTGCAACTCCAGCTACAGATGGCTCAGGACCAGTTTATCTGCATGACCGCCTTCTCCCACACTCCTCCCAACAACCAGTGAGGTCGCACAGGGTTGGCCTTCTTCAGGTCCCGTCAGCCAGACAGTGTCGGCTGGCGGGTCTGTGGGGGAGGGCCTTCTCTGTAGCCGCACCGACTCTATGGAACCAACTCCCCCCCCGAGATCCGTACTACCCTCACCTTACTGGCTTTCCATAAAGCCGTTAAGACCTGTCTTTTCCGTCAGGCCTGGGGCCAATAACCTATGGATTGGCCCATGAATGTTGGTGTAAATGTTTTATTGATATTTTTAAATTGTACTTATTATGTTTTTATCGGTGTTTTTATTCATGTGTTGTGAGCCGCCCAGAGTCCTTGGGAGTTGAGCGGCATACAAATTTTATTAATAATAATAATAATAATTATTGTACTCCCAAATACCTAATATCATACCATTAATTTTGATGCAGGAAAGATACATACATACATACCGTGTTTCCCCGAAAATAAGACCCTGTGTTATATATTTTTGAACCCTGAAATAAGCGCTTGGCCTTATTGCCATGCACTCAAAAGCCCGATTGGGCTTATTATCAGGGGATGTCTTATTTTGGGGGAAACAGGGTACATACATAGATAATCATTTCTAGTTTTTAATAGAATAAAAATAGCCAGAAATCGCACAACTAAAATTTGTGGATTTCATTTTAAATTTTGGCGCTTAGGTTAAAAAGCTGGAGATTATCCTTAATATATTCCACATTCTAGTATTACCTATTCAAATACTTTATTACAACAAATACAGTCAAAGATAAACTATATTTTTAAACTGTCTTTTTTTCTTATCTGTTATATATTAGGTATCTGAATTCATATCCCTCTGCCTTTTCTGAAACCTGTCTATTCATTTGGTGTTTCTCTCTAACACTCTTATTTGTAAGATCTTGAGCAAAATTTGGTTGTATGAGGAATAAATATAATCAACAGTAGCACTAATTTCAACCTCTAGAACACACCCTCTAGCCCCAGAGTTATTAGAGCTTTCTATTACTTACTCACCTCATGGGATGCAAATCAAACATTGGAGGCTGAAGTTCTGCTAGTTCTATAGCAGTAATCCCAACAGCCCAAAGGTCACAAAGTTGATTATATCCACCTTTCCTTTCAACCGCAGCAACCTCAGGGGCCATCCTAAAACACAGAAAAATGGCTTGCAAAATGGATTCTTATTCCTAGATTTCAAAACATCATTCCATCCAAACATTTTTCAATCTATTTGTGTAGTAGTTAAAAGAGTAACGACTAACAAAGAGGCTAAGATATATTTCAACCGCTCTTCTATCTCCATGAATTCCAAATCAAGCTGCCAATGTTCCTCTCCATCTTAGAAAAAAGCTTTTCCTTTGTTGTATCATTCTTGTTAAAGGTATAAGAATCATTCTGTTGTATCATTCTTGTTAAAGGTATAAGACCAGACTAATACTTTATATTGATGTTGTGACAGCACTTTACAATTACTGTTAACGGTATAAATCTATTTTGCTTCTGAGCAACAGGCCTCCCCTAATATACTGTAGGCTTCCATATAACTGTAGGCATCCATGCAAGGATATTAGCAATAGCAATAGCACTTAGACTTATATACCGCTTCATAGTGCTTCTACAGCCCTCTCTAAGCGGTTTACAGAGTTAGCATATTGCCCCCAACAATCTGGGTCCTCATTTTACCTACCTCGGAAGGATGGAAGGCTGAGTCAACCTTGAGCCGGTGAAATTTGAACCGCCGAACTGCAGCTAGCAGTCAGCTGAAGTAGCCTGCAGTGCTGCACTCTAACCACTGCGCCACCTCGGCTCTATATTATCACATACAAGTCAGTTAACAACATAGACAAAAATGGAAAATGGACTTGAATTTTAGTATTAGATTCCAGGATATCTATGGAAACCTCTCTTTGTACCCAGAATGCTTCTAGTACTTTGACTTGTAAAATGTTTTAAATATTATTGTAACTGTAAACAAAATTTTAAAAGAAGCTGGTCAGTTGCAAAGCAATGCACTAGGTCTCAAGAATTATATTTCTTTCCAATAATGTTCTAGGGCCCTCCATCATCTCTCTCTATACTGTATATAACATAGGCATTCCTAAAAAAAAATAAAAAAATAATATAGAATGAAAATGAAATGTAAAATAAAAATGTAGTAACTGGCTTTATATATTGGCAAATCTGCCCTCCACCAAAAAAAGGATGATAGATAATGAATATCCTGGGCCGGTAGAGATACTAACGAGGAGTAACCCTCCAAGTTTGTTTCTAGCAAATTGGTGTTTTGCAAGTGTCAAATTTTTAATAATGTAGCATTTGTAATTGGCAAACATTTTACTAATTATAAGCCTCGCTTACTCATTTTCTTTAATAGGCTCTCAAAATATTAAATGTTCATTAGTTCAAAAATGACAGGGGATCCTTGGAATAAAAGTTAATTACCAGTATGGAGTTCCAATGAAAGATTTCCTTTTTGCAATTGTAGCTGTTATTTGTGCTGCTACTCCAAAATCGGCTATAAAAGAATATGGAAGATAATAAGTACATATATTTATAATAAACAGAATATTTAAAAACTGAAAGTCTTTGTATAGTTAAGATTTTTATTAAAACAATTTTTGAAAACTTTTGTAATGCTCTTTTCATGTTTCTGTTTCAGCATCATTATTTTCCACAAGGTGCAAGTATTTATTAATGATTGGTTAACCCAGTTTCACATCAGCTCATATTTAATGACAGAAGTCCCTCTTTCATTAGATCTTATTTACAATAACTATATTAGGTAATTTATTGTCATTTTAGGTAATTGCATAACTGAAGAAAGAAATCCAATCTGAAATACACAGCTGGGACTCAAAACTGCCACTTGAAGTTCTCACAAACAAACTATCTTGACAGGAGTCTTAAGGCATATTAAATGTTAGCCTGCATAAAACTGAATATATATAGAAGTACTTACCCAACTTCACATGGCCGTTATCAGTTAAAAGAATATTTGCTCCCTTAGGGAAAAATGGTAAAAGACATCTTTTTAGATTTTTAAAAAATATTTATATTAGTACAGGTATCAGTAGAAACTTATACTACATGTTATAAACTGTGTAAATCTTCAAAATATCAATGTTAGAAATGATTTTCATTACAATGCTAAACTTACAGTGGGGCAAAAAAGTATTTAGTCAGCCACTAATTGTGCAAGTTCTCCCACTTAAAAAGATGAGAGAGGCCTGTAATTGACATCATAGGTAGACCTCAACTATGAGAGACTAAATGAGAAAACAAATCCAGACAATCACATTGCCTGATTTGGAAAGAATTTAATTGCAAATTATGGTGGAAAATAAGTATTTGGTCACCTACAAACAAGCAAGATTTCTGGCTCTCACAGACCTGTAACTTCTTCTTTAAGAGGCTCCGCTGTCCTCCACACATTACCTGTATTAATGGCACCTGTTTGAACTTGTTATCAGTATAAAGGACACCTGTCCACAACCTCAAACAGTCACACTCCAAACTACACTATGGTGAAGACAAAAGAGATGTTGA
>QLTV01012198.1:5195596-5206216 GCA_003457575.1 Thermophis baileyi | reverse complement strand
TGTGAAGACTTACAGAAAACGTTTGACCTCTGTCATTGCCAACAAAGGATATATAACAAAGTATTGAGATGAACTTTTGCTATTGACCAAATACTTATTTTCCACCATAATTTGCAAATAAATTCTTTCCAAATCAGGCAATGTGATTGTCTGGATTTGTTTTCTCATTTTGTCTCTCATAGTTGAGGTCTACCTATGATGTCAATTACAGGCCTCTCTCATCTTTTTAAGTGGGAGAACTTGCACAATTGGTGGCTGACTAAATACTTTTTTGCCCCACTGTATGTAGACAATAGGCAAGACATCTCAAGATAATGCTGTACCAACTAAACTGCCTATCAATATAGCAGACAAACAAGAACAAATATTGAAAAATGACAGTAAAATAATAATTTATTTTATTAACAGAGATATCTTCTACTTTAGAAGATACAATTGGAACAAAACAGTATACTCATAAAATAGGCATGAAGCTATGTTCAGACCTACACAGTGGCAGTAAGAGTGACAAAATATGTGTACTTTTATTACGTCTGTGAATTCTCACCCCATGGCTCAGTCCAGGCTGTCCAGACCTTGTTAGGGAAGAACGGGTAGATTGATATACTTGCAGTATACTACAAGTTTTCTGCAGATAACTCATCTTCACTTGAGATTGAATGACATTTAGGAGAGTTACACAAGGGCATTATTTTAATATTGCAGAATCCAAGGAAATGGACAGAGTCCTCAATAATACAAGTTCCAGCATCTGAGGAATAGATCCATGCTTCGAGAGGTGATAAATGCCTCTTTGAGGGAGGGTGATGTAACAAAACCCTTGAGTTGGGGGTGCAACTTTTCTTGAACAGCCTCTCTCTCAATCCAGCCATATTAAAACATGCTTTACAAAGGCTCCCATCTTCCATTTTGGGGAAAGATTCTGAGGAATCATTTGCAGAGGATCCTAGGTGAAGCAGTTTATCTAAATCCCCTTCAATCAGATTTCAGACCTGAATATGTGATGGAAACAGCATTGGTCACTGTGGATGACCTTTAAGCCTTTGTCCAGTTTCAGCTGGTGTACTAATTGCAGCTCTACCTAAACCAGGAAGCCCTGATGATGCTGACTCACAACCTCATTATCATGTAGCTCAACTGCGATGTGCTCTATGTGGGGTATCTTTAAAGATAAAAAGTCCCTTCAGGCATATGAAACAACATATGTAAGCTTATGTAATAACAAAGTCAAAAGCAAAACAATGTAATAGAAAACTCATTCAAGTCAAAAACATTGAACTATATTAAAGGCAAATTCAATTGAAATCTAAATATTACCCATGGAAACAATTCATGGGAAGAGTAAGCAGTTTCTGCATGAAACTTATTAGATTGCCTTATTCAAAAGTAAACTGTGAAAAACTAAGGTAGACACTTAACAAAAACTCTGCCAGGAGGGACAGAACAGAGATCAAAATAGGATAGTGAAATTTCAATTTTAGAATAAAAAGTGTAAAACTGACAAAAGGTACTACAAAAATGTAACCTGGATGTGCTTGTTTGCCTAATATCCCAAACACAGACAAAAGGAAAAATATTTTCCAAACTGAACCAATTAAAACAGAGAACTGGTCAAAACTTGGGAAGGGGGAGAACCTACATTTTGCATAACTTGTTCCATGCATATCTTCTTGAATATGGATGTTTTTGCAACATACATTGTTTAATTAACAATGTGAAATAACTTTAACTTAGTTGGTTCAAAGGAATCAAAGCTCTATTATAATTATTACACCATCTTTCTTGTTTGTAAAAATATTCCTTCAGATAAGTCATTTCATATTATTGCAATAATAATCTCATGGTCACAGTCTTACTTTATTTTATAAAGCTCAGAACTGGGAATTTTATGCACTTTAAAAATGATTTCAACAATAATCCTACCTTTATATCTCTGTGCATTTTTCCTTTACTGTGCAGGTAATACAATCCCTGTAATTAAAAGAAAAGGAATAAAGTTCTTAGAGAAAGACAGGTTTTCTGTGAGTGTATGTTCTATATAGTAAAAAATCAACTAGATTTTTAAAAATTACAAAGATGTAGCTCTCTTATGTTTGAAATAAATATCACTGCATGACCAATCCATGCTTGAAGAAATGACAGAAAGAAGGAGATAGAGAACTGTTACAAAACAGCCGACTTTCATCTAAAAAATGTAATCCTTCACAAATGGTTAATATATATTTTTATTACTAAAAGGCAAGCATAAGCAATAAGCACACAGCTTCATTGAAGCCTGTCATCTGAAATATATTGGTGTCAAAAAGAAGCACTACTGTAATCAATTACTGGTCCCTTCTTCTGATAGAAGAACTATACTTCTTCTGTTCAGGATCCGGGTGCCAAGCATTTCTTCTTTCTTATGAAACCTGCCATATGAGTGAGAAGTCAAACAAAAATCTTTGTAATCATCACAGCCGCTCACTTTGTACCTAAATTTCAAAGGCAAATTCTCTGCACAAGACAGGTTTAGCTCTCTGCAGCTCTGTAAGCCAATGCACACAGATACACAAACAGATACCTAAGGGCAAGTGCAGAGGCTGCATTTTGTTTTGGTGGTTAAAGCTCAGCTAAGAAGCATTATTTTAGGGAAATGCATATCTTACAATTGTGCAGTTCTACACTCACCCCCTCTCCCATTATTCAACAGAAATGTCTGGTATCTTTTTTCTATCCTAAAAGCCAACAGTGTAAAAATTGGTTTACCTGCAGTGTCTCTCTGCTTACATAAGCAATCTGCTGTTCTGAAAGTGGTCCAGTCACTAAAAGAGAATCCATCCAAATTAAATAGAACATCTACTATATTTTCATTGCTAACTTTGAAAAACTCAAATCTCTTGCTTGCTTTTATGTACATATACTATATCCACTGTTCATATTCTGAACTTGAAATAAACATCACAGAAGAAAACTTTTATATTCGAGTTTTGCCAGAAACCCAAGAAAAATATAGAATAAAAAATTTCAGCTGGAATTCATATTGATGCCACAAGGATTAAATCCCCTTCTATTGTGCTATTATAAATTAACCCAAGCCTGCTACAATGTCTGACTAGCAAAGGTAGTTTAACTTAAAAAAAAAAGATATTTGTAAGATAAATCATGTGCAATGTCTGAACTGCCATCTATTTTCTATGTTCTACGCCTGGACTACTGCAATGTACTCTATATGAGGCTATCCTTGAAGAGTATCTGGAAGCTTCAGCTGGTGCAGAATGCAGCTGAGCGGGGCAGTTCTTGGGACTCCAAAGTTGGCTCATGTTACAATGCTGTTCTGTGAGCTGCAATGGCTACCAGTTAGCTTCCAGGTCCATTCAAGGTGTTAACACCCCACCTCCTCCCTGTACACACTTTGCTCCTTCCCACTCCATCCTGGTCAATTTTCTTTTAACTGAATTTTAAATTTAAGATCCCTATGTATCCATATGTAATTTTGCATTTGTCCTTGTTGAAATTTATCTTGTTATTTTTTGGTCTAATGTTTTTAAGGTCTTCATAAACTTAACTGTGTACAGTTTCTAACCCTTCATCCAAGTGTTTTATAAATATGTTGAACAGTATGGGGTCTAGAATAGATCTGTGTTACACACTCCACTCTTCCTCCCAGCTTAATACCTTCAATGAGTATGATTATTCAACCAATACTAGAGTCAATGCTAGCCCCCTTGTTGATATTTTTTTTACTAGACCTCATAGCAGACTTTATTGAACACTCTGCTGAAGCCAAGCTATGCCAATCTCTTGGTCAACTAAATTGGTTACTTTATCAAAATAATAACAACAAAACAACTGGTTGGTTTAGCATGATTTATCTTTGTTCCAGGTTAGCTTCTGATAAACAATGCACTCTTCTCTAAATCCTACAAACTTAATAATCTGGTCCAAATTTTTGATTAGTATTAACGTCAAGCTGATTAGTTTGTAACTATCCAGATCTCTCCTGTTTGAAGAATGGATCACTATTTGCCCTCCTCCAGGTCTCTTTTCACCTCCAAGATTGCTGAAAGATTACAGAAAGGGGATCTGAGATGATACACACTGTGGTTCTGATTAAAGAGGGGGGAAAAAGGGTGGGACACATAACACAGCTAATTGCTATCTGGCAATACCCCATACTTGCCTCTCTTACTTGCTAGCCTGTTTTATACAATTAGTTTCTAAATTCTCAATTAACAGGAGAATAACAAAATAATATAGTTTTCAGAAGAACTTGTATCTCCAGCAATTAAAACTAATGAAATGTCACATTATTTTACATGTTTAGCTATTATTTTGTGGTAGACCCATGGACAAGAGTTATTGTATTCTTTTATGTATGTATTCAAGATCAAATTAATGAAAGAATAGAACCATTATATTTGAACTATATATTTCCAACATAACCCTACATTTGCCAACTTACCATGGTAAATGTCCTGTAATGAACCACCTCCACAGAACTCCATGCAAATCCATAATTTATCACGTCTAAAAATAAAGATTTGATCAGTTTTGCATACTTATAAACACTTAATGCAATCTTAACTATGAAACCTCATGATTTTGCAATATATTTGGAGGAAAACTAAGCCTTGAATATTTTCATCTTTCCAAAACAGAAGGCTATTTCACCTTCCTCTCACTTCTTCACGAAATTCCAGTACCAACAAATCCTAATCCTGACTATTGGAAGCAGATACTTACATAAATTCTAAATTACTATTGAATTCTGTATTTAGAAGACTTGTTGAAAAGTATGATAATTCATTTTAATGAATTAAAATCTAATGTTTTGCTTTGTTTAATTTGATGTCTGTCTAGATATTAGAGTTTGTCACAGTTTTGACATCAGTATTTATACTTTAAAATAATATAAATTAAATGGAAAATTATATGATTCAATATACTTCCAAAATGCAAAAGTTGCCATCATAGTAATTTTTTAAATAATGGGTATAAATAAAGAGATGCAAATCACTCCTCAAAAATATTAATAATCTTTCAAAAAGTTTTGGGCTAACTATTCTAGTCTTTTTTCATTCAAAATGATAAAATAAGTACTCAAGATTTCTTCTATTTTAGGAAAATGCTTCCAAATCATATACAGAAACGATTATCTTTTCTACCTCATAATTCAGAAATTTATATTAAAAGTTGGTAATGTTAAGTACCAAGTATGGAATTAAAATCTTAGCATTATATAAACATATTTTCAAACCTATATTTCCTGAGGTTGATTGAGAGACAACATAGATAACATGTTTTTTTTTCAATTTAACATTTTAAATTAGAAATTTAATAACTGAAACTAAATGGAACTCATGAACAATCTGAAACAAACCCAAACTAGACTTGGTCTCACATACCATCATCCTCATCTTTTTCGACCCTGTGGCCAGGAGTTAAAAATGGCAGACTATCTACTGCCAATAACATTTCATTTGTTCAATTTAAAGAAAACATATATGTAGCTGTAATATGTAACTGGGAAGCTATTACACTAAAGAGTTGTGACTCCATTCATTATTTAGTAATAAGAAACTCACCATTTTAGGTGATAAAACCTATATTTTACATCAAGTAAGACATCTTCCATTTTCATACACATACAATATTCCTCTATGTCTAATAGCAGAGGACATTCAAACAGAAGAAATTATTCCACAACTGTAGTAAGAGATCTGCCTGGTAACTTTCTGCTTCCCAGGCCAAGGGGCCTTACCAGGAAAAACAAACAAACAAAAACCAAAACAGCAAACAGCAACTATATTTTATTTTATTTTATTTTTTAAATTTTGTATGCTTCCCATTTCATTGATACAACATCTCTGGGCAGCTTACGATCAAATGAAATAATTACAGGTTTTTACAGGAATACAAAGTGAATACTGAGCAGGGCAATAACAAGATTTATTTAATTGAGGAATTTCAGTATTAACTGATTACAGGAAATTCTCGACCTACCACCATTTGATCAGCGACGTTCCAAGTTAGGACGCTGCTGAACAAATGCTTGTTATGATTAGTCCTCAGAGTTCTGGCTGTCCCAGCATCCCTGCAGTCATGTACTCATATGGGTGCTGGCAACCCATTCACACATATGACCCCGTGATAACCAATTGTAATCACTAGAAAGTCAATGGAGAAGCCAGCAGGAAAGATCGCAAGTGGCTGGGATAAGTCTTCCTTACATGCATACCTTCCCCCAGCCCCTCTCTGCTCATGCTGCCCCCTCCCATACCCTGTGCACCCTTCCTAACCTGTGCAGCACTCCTGTGTTGCAGTCCCGACCCCACATGACACCTCTCATGCACCCTCTTATTCACTCCCCTATCCAGCAGCAGCTACTAACCTGCCTGCAGGCCTGGAACTTGCAACTTCCTGCTAGCGTCTCCACAGACTTTGGCTGTGGAAAGCAGGAAGTTACTGCATTTAATGGTTACGGGATTCAGTTAACAATGGCAACCATGACTGCAGGAATCGCTGTTGCTAAGCAATATGGTCACTCTTTATAAGTGTAAATTCCAGTCCCAATTGCTATCCTAAGTCAAGGACTACAATACAATAAACAATTTAATCTCTGAGCAAAAATAGTATGAGGTCGTTGGAAAAGGAAAAGACAGGGAGTTTGCAAAGTTGGGAATAAGAGCTTCCTCAGCTGTTTTCTGGAACAAACATTAAAATGTCTCATACAGACCCAGGACAAGCAAGAAGTCTGAAGTGATGTGTTAACTGAAATTAGGCAGTAGACAATATGAACTTCCTAGGGAGTATAGAATGCCACAGATAATTAGAAATCCAGGGTCATACTAGGTCTTATTTTTGAAAACAGTGAACAATTTTTACATTCTTATTTTATGTACATCATAAAAATTATACCTGAGATAGCTGCCAAAATAAGCAACAATGTTTGGATGTTTACAATCTTTCATCATAATGATTTCCTGCTGCACAACAGCAAAATCTTCACCTATGAAAAAAAGCATGTTTAGCTTATGCTTGTAGAAAGAATGCCCCATTACCAACTTACATAAAAAGTACTTCCTTAAAATTAATAAATCAATTATTTCCCCATTATATTTAATTACATGTCACTCCATTTTTGAAGTACATGATATCACACAATAAAAAGTTAACATTAGTAGAAAACAGTAAAGAAGTATAATCACCCGATATGCCAGTATTCAAGTTATCAATATTTCGCTAAAAAAACAGGCTCATCTCTCATCAGGAAAACATAGATTAACTGTTGATATTATTTTGTTAAATAGACAATATTAGGCATTTAAATATAGAGTTACAAATAGGATTTGGTGATTTAAATTTATTAGTTATGTTGCCACTGTTGGAAATGGCTGATCTGTGCTAAATTCTCCCACACCAAATTTAAAACATGGAATATGGTCCTTCAGAACTCTAGGTGTTACTGATAAGAGAATACCATAGGAAACCATTGAATAAACTTCCAGCAACAGAAAGAACAATTTTTTTTAAATTTTTTGCAATGTTATACAGGAAAACCAGATGTACCTACCATCAAAGATTAATTACTATATATGTCTATTTTGCTATGGATTGGGAAAGTGACACCAAAGCTATCCAAAACAGATTGTGACGACATTGTTCATCTTACATTTAAGGATACAGAACTGGGGGCATGTAGTTAGTACGCATTTACATGTACACTGGGAGTGAAACAACAGGAACAGAAGCTATGAACCAGTAGCTGTGATAAATATTACAAATGCAATTACTGAAAATTCTTTAAATATTCATTTTTGTCATTTGTAACCAACATTTCTGACTGCATTACAAGTTTTTCTGTAAATCAACAAGCAAGAATATCTGTAGTTAAAAATAAAAACCTATGATCTCGATAACATCTAATAATGCCTAGTCTGCAGAGTGGTATATACAGTATAGCAGTGTAACGAAAGTTGAAGAGATGTGCATAAATTATGCAATCAATAATATACACTTATTTATAATTTAGCTCAAAAGTCTACAGCTTCCAGGTATGTTTACCTAGGTAGTGAGAACACTAGAGTAGGCAGTTTGCTCTCTGTTCTATATCGTACTGTGTTAGTCTCTAGATATTCTGTTAATTTATAAAGGACCTTGAAATACAGTGAAAGCATTACCTACATCTATCTTTGCTTAGGTCATCTTCTGAAATTAATACAGTTACATTGTAGTGCAACCTTATTTCAAGCCTTGTACATACTACCAAGAGCAAATGCTATTGGATGTGACTCTGCAATTGCCTGGTTTGACAGCAAATTGTTAAATTATGCCAATCTTATTACCATTTCTTTTCTTTTTTTTAGTTTTAATTTAAAAAAAACCCCAAAACAAAACATTTTAAACTTTTGGATGATTAAAGCAACCAATTAGCGAGCCTCATTTTTTCTCTTCCACTAGCTAATTGGATGCCTATGCAATATCCTTAGTGCAACATCTTTCTATTTATGATTGCAGAAATGTGCTGTAGTTTAACCACCATGACTATTAACCACTGATTACCTTAATACTTATTAGTTATTCTAATAAGTAGTAAAGCATTCCTGTTCACTTTCTCTACGTCACATAAATTCCACATCATTTTTCATTTCACCTTTCCCCAGATGCCTTTTAAAAGGTAAATACTTTTTAAGTAAACATTCTTCATAGGGCGTGTATCTAGATAAATAGAAAAGTAAATTCTTCAAAGTGTTTCCATTTTTATTTAGATGTAATCCTGCTTTGCTACCAACTGCACTCAAAGTATCTGACAAAACATATTAAAAATAAAAGTAAAATATGTTTGAACACTGTCAATAACATATGCAAAGGAAAACTGTAGTAATAGGAATATACACACACACTAAAATTAACATTTCAATAGCAACTTTTTTCAATATGCAAATTTAGGTGGAATTAACAACTTTAATTCTAGTTTTTAAGGAGGCCCATTTATGCATCTATCTTATTTTGCTTTCCTAAGCATTACCCTTTCATGATATGGAGGCTAGTTACATATTACTTAAGCATTCTGATAGAAAGGCAATTTTTGATTATTTAGGAAAATGTACAGCTAAAATTACCTATATTCTACTGGATCATTGTATTATTTAAAAAGAAAGAAAACATAAGATGGTGACTCTGAGCCGCCCAGAGTCCCTTGGGAGTTGGGCGGCATACAAATTTAATAAATAATAATAATAATAATAAAAAATACAGGAAATAGAAATCTTGAGATTAAAAACTGCTTACCTGGTTCTAATTTTATTACTTTAATTGCAGCCAGTTCACTTGTGTTAACATTCCGAGCCTATTTTTTTAAAACAAGAAATTGAGTAAATTAAACTCTGTTTTAGGAACATTCTAAAAGCACAAATCCAGAGACTCATTTTCAAAATTCTGATAGGAAGACATTAGAAATAAGTACATCAATTGCTTGGTCATATGCAATTCTATTTAAAAGATAAAAACATCTTCAAACTGAGCTCAACTTGTAGTGATGAGGACTTCGGAGCGAAAGAGAGAGATCCCCAAGCATATACAATGGGGACTTCCGGAGATAGATGGGTTAAAATACCAAAACATCATAATTGTATCCTAATAGTGGTATAGGTAAAGGTAAAGGTAAAGGTTCCCCTCACACATATGTGCTAGTCATTCCTGACTCTAGGGGGCAGTGCTCATCTCTGTTTCAAAGCCAAAGAGCCAGCACTGTCCGAAGACGTCTCCGTGGTCATGTGGCCGGCATGACTAAATGCCAAAGGCACACGGAACGCTGTTACCTTCCCACCAAAGTGGTCCCTATTTTTCTACTTGCATTTTTACATGCTTTCGAACTGCTAGGTTGGCAGAAGCTGGGACAAGTAATGGGAGCTCACTCCATTATGTGGCGCTAGGGATTCGAACCGCCGAACTGCCGACCTTTCTGATCGACAAGCTCAGCGTCTTAGCCACTGAGCCACCGTGTCCCTATAATTATTTAAAAAGAAATAGTGGTATAGGACTGTACAAATTATAAAATATAAAAGTCCTTCAGATAAATCTCACTTCTTGATTTTCTTTGGCAACAAGAAGGAATTTCCTATTTTATCTATATTTTATCTTTATCTATAACAATAGTTTGATGAAATAACGTCCCATTTGCCACCAAATATTTCTGCCTTTGAATAAAACTGCCAACAGCAGAATTAAGGATTCATACAGTACAGTTTAAAAGCCAAAACAGACAGAAAAAGTGCAATTCAATTTTGCCTCAAAAATAATTACCGTATTTTTCGGAGTATAAGACGCACCGGAGTATAAGATGCACCTTAGTTTTGGGGGAGGAAAACAAGGGGGGAAAAAATCTGCTTCTGCCTCCCAGCAATTTGCCTCCCAGCAAACAGCAAACAGTACAGATGATATAAACTGTTTGCTGTTTATTTCTGTGCATGTGTGCATGACAAATAGAAATAGCAAAGAATTAGAGAAATGTACATTATGGCAGTATATTAATGCCAGAAATTTTTCTTTAAATGTAGTCACACTAACTCCTCCCAATTATTTAAATAGATCTACTCCAAACATGACTAAGTCAGGGTTTAACTCAGCTGCCTTATTTTA
>QLTV01012198.1:5157130-5177952 GCA_003457575.1 Thermophis baileyi | reverse complement strand
CCCCGGCCCTTCCGGCAGGCTTGGGGCCGTTGATCTCGCCTCTCTCATTGGCGAGGTCCGGCCATGTAACGGTATGCATGAGTTTTTAACTGTTTTTAATTGTTTTTATTATGGTTTTTTTTTAACGGTTTTTTATATTGTTGTGAGCCGCCCAGAGTCCCTTGGGAGTTGGGCGGCATACAAATTTAATAAATAAATAAATAAATAAATAAATAAATAAACTGATACTGCCTGAATTGCCATCATTTAGCAATATAGTCATGTAACTTTGTAGTTGGTGATCACATTGCTTAGTGATGGCAATCCCAGGCCCAACTGTTGTTATAACTTCAGGACTACCTGTGCACCATAGTAAAACAGTTCCACTGGTCAACCTAGGGAAATGGAAGTCTAATTTATTTATCCCAAAGAGTTGATGAAAAACATTTAAAAAATAGCATATAAATATATGTTTCACTTTCTGTACCCAGGGAGTGGGGAATATGTTTTGTATTAAAATGTAGAGACACTTTCAGTAAGTTCCACTTCTCTTCAGATTATATGCAATTTTTGCATTTGGATAAATGGATAGATTGGCTGCACCCATTGGACTTTGTGAATAACCCCCCACTGGCAGTCCTGCGAGAGCCTCCAGCAAATACCGTACTCTCAATATTGAAAGGTCTCCACAGCACCCAAATGGGTGCCTACATCTACTGTGCAAGATGTTTCGGTGGATATTTTACACCTAGTGAACTGAAATCCACCCGTTAACATATAACTGATAGAATGTTTTTGGAATTGATCACTTTCTCCTGCCTACAAAATACTAATCCTATAACAGCATGAGGCAATGCTAATGAAACAATGAAATCGTTTGGCATTTTCACATGCTGTAATAAGCTCTATTCTCCCACAAGGATTCTTGAGATGCATTCCATTTCAGGTTCTCCATTCCTAAGTAATGAAAAGGCTGCAATAGAATATGCTTATCCTCATGGAATTCCCTCCAGTTGGACTAACTAGAATAAACGAGAACACGCATAGTATTTCCTCGTTAAGACAAAGGATCCTCGGCCGCGCAGCCTTGCTCAGCCCTCTCCCAGTGGGCCGAGTTGGCTTCGCGCGCTTTCTTGCTCCCGGGCGTCGCTGCCGATCAGTTGAAGCTAAGGGCGGCCATCTTGCTCCCCCTGGCGTCTCCCCAGCGGTACTGCAAGACTCCTGGGCTGTCTTTTGTGTAGCGCGACCCACCCGTGGAGAGTGAACAATGAACGCGGGACAGGCGCCGCCGTCTACCCAGTCGATGGCTTGATTATGCGACCGAGTAGAAACTGGAGGCTCCTGGACGCCCTTGCTGTCCCTCGCGGCACCATGCGCGGAAGCCCTGAAAGCAGGACGGGCATCCGTTGAAAGACACTGCGTGCCAGGCGAGGGGTGCCCGGGGGAGAGTCATGGGCGGCGCGCGAGCGCGGGTGCTCAGCTTGTGCCTCAGCCTCTGCTCGTTGGCGTTGCTCGTCACGGCCATTTTCACCGACCACTGGTACGAGACTGACCCCCGACGCCACCGGGAGAGCTGCGAGGACCGCGCCGGCAGCGCCCACTCCCCCGACCAACGCCGCCGACTCCTGCCGCTGCCGCACCTGCCCCTGCGGGATGCCAAACCACGGGTCCCCCGCGGAGGCAGTGCGGAGGCAGTTCCCCCCACCGGGACCCTGCTGCTGCAACTAGAGAACTGGAGAACGCTCCTGGGGCTCCGGTGGCTGCAATCTCGGTGCGGCCGGCCGCTCTTCGCCACTTACGCTGGTCTCTGGAGGAAATGCTACTTCTTGGGGGTCGACCAAGATCTGGATAACTTACTGGACAGAGGTGAGGGGGCGACCTCGGGCGGGGTTTGCAGCTTGCATTCTCCTTTCCCTCCGTTCCTACTTCAAAGTGCATCTTCTTCCCAACTGTCAAATAGAATAGGCCCCACCATAATTTCTTCACTATATCGATACATGGTGTCACATGATATATGCATATGTCTTTTTATATGTGTGTATTTTTCTTTTGTATGTGCACCTCCTTTTCTTCCCCAAAAGTCTGTCACTCCACACCATAATTATGTGAATTCCATCCTGAAAGCTCCTGGGTCTAGAATGAATAATCTCTCACAACTGTTACTATAATGCACTTGTCATCTCCAGGTCACAACTCCTGAGAATACACAAAAATACGCCTCTTGCCAGCACATCTAGTGCCATCATCACACAGAATCATTAATCATGGCATTGTCTCTTTGTTCTTTCACTTCTTTCCTTTACATTGTTATGGTTGTTGGTTGTCATCACTGTGCTAGTCATTGTCCTCAATAGTCCTCTTCTGCCTTGCAATGCTGCCCATAACTTTCTTGAATACTAGTTGTGCTTTCCACCCTTCTATTTTTCTCAGAGTTTTCTGCAAATGTAATACTAGATGGATGGAAGAAAAAAAAAACATCCTGATGACTATGTGGATATAGAAGCGCATTCTCCAATGTGGCATTTATGCTGCATATCACCAGTAGAGTGTATTTTATTAGTGACCAAGGAGCAGGAGAATGCATACTAATTTCCTAAGCATTATTATGTTCATCTGTTAATTTGCAATAACCTTAAGTTAACTAAGCAATTATTCAGCATGCCATAGCATCTAGTTTGGGTAGCTACCAATCTGTTTCAAAACTCCCAAAACAGAGTGATACATAAGACATCTGTTATAATAGTGAATATTTTCTCTTCAATATGCAAGGACCATCCACTGGTTACCATTTCTTTTATTTCATTGCACATCTTTTAGGCTGTGCTTCAAGAGTATCCTTTCATTCTGAAAATGCTGTGCCATTAGGTGCCATTACACCTAATAAAGCAAAGGCAAGATGACCTTCTCTTTTTGATACATAATAGTCTGTCTTGCAGAGATTTTTTCCTTCAGCTGATAGAAACTACTAATCATATTTCTGAAATAATAGAACACATGCCTTCTTCACCCCAGAAACTAGCATTTTGACTTTTTGCTTTTCTGTTTATATTTCCAGGAGGAAAACTGTCATGTCCTCTATATTTTATATATAAACATTTTACATGAGGCATCCTCCCAAGTCTTCATACTAGCTCCATACCAATGGCTCCAGATAGGGTAAATGGACTTTCAAAATGGCAAAAGCAATTTACTGTAAATTATTTTACACTCTAAACTTTCAGTCACTTAATATGGAAAGGATGTTTACTTTATAGCAGATAGCTCAGTTAAAGTGTTCACTCAGAATGCAACTCTTGTTGAACTAAAATATTCCCAATAATCCATAATCCTGAATGGATTATTGGGAAGAGATCAAATAAAGAACATTTATTTATTCAAAACTCTTGAAAAAGTGTCCATGACTGACCATTAATTTCAAGAAGATATTGTATATCTGAAAAAATTCAGAAGGCACTGGAGTATCTCTGTTGTCATTCTAGTTGACAAATTGTGTAGGAACGTTGTGAAGTAGAAAATTATACATAAAGTGGAAAAAGAAGATAAAGATGTGCTTGTCTTCCTTTGCCATACTACAATACAAGATCCTGGGCTTATTCATTAATGCTGAGTGGTGGGAGCCTCAAGTGCTTATGGTCACCTTTTAAGGTCCTATATGACTTGAAGCTTGTCTTTCTTTGAAGTCACCTGCTCCAAATAGACTCTCCCTGCCCAGGGCAATCCTGTGAAGAAGGCCTGATGAAAGTCCCCATCCATGTAAAGTGTAACAAAAGGGGTTTGGGAAGTAAACATTTGTTTGTGAGATGTCCCTTCCTATGGACTATCCTCCCATTAAATGTAAGACTTGTACCCTTTTATTCAAAAAGCTGTTAAAATGTGGCTTTTTAAATGTGTAGTTGGAGACTGAGGTGAAGAAGAGAGATATACTCGAGCTGATTGATGTGTATATTTTTGTTATTTTGAATCTGTTGGCAGCTTTATTATTGATATCTTTAATATGCAT
This sequence comes from Thermophis baileyi, assembly GCA_003457575.1. Lineage (NCBI taxonomy): Eukaryota > Metazoa > Chordata > Lepidosauria > Squamata > Dipsadidae > Thermophis > Thermophis baileyi. The sequence continues at coordinate 5,173,973 of QLTV01012198.1, read as the reverse complement.
AACATGTATTGCCTGCCATTAGAGTATGTGATTGAAGTGGCCTAGGATAGAAGCTTTTGTAATAAATGAATGAATAAACTTTTTACAGCCAATAATGTATCTGTAGAGTTTATATTGAACATATAGTGATGGCCACTGGCTTGGATAGTTTTAAAGAGAATTGCCATGGAGGACAGGGTTATCAGTGGCTCTGTATTACTTCCACCAATCTATCTTCAAGCAGCACTTAGTGAATATAATGAGAGTAATACTGTGCTTATGGGCTTTCTCAAATAGAAGTATCTTTTTAGTCACTGCAAGTGTTGAATACTGGAGTAACAGGTCTTTTATGTATTGCACTCTCTTTAAGGGATGAGCTATTACGTGCAATATTATTTTCTCCTATACTTTGGAGAGAAAAAGTTTCAGAGAAAAGTAATTTGAGATAGTGTTGAATTGGGCAAGGAAAGGATGAAGTACAACCTCAGACTTCTCTTCATATTGCCCAAGCTAATGGACAATTCTTTATTTCCAAATCAGCATTATTTCATGATATTTTATCATTCTTCCTGGAAAGAAATATGGCTCTCTTCCTTACTTGACTTTAGCCTTTTAAATTCTGTCAAACAGATAATTGAAAATTTGAACCGTAGTTTTCTCTGCCATAATTAAGCAACCTAATCACTCACAACATTGAAATGCTTTTTAAGGTGTCCGGCTTTAATTTCTGGGTTAAATAAAAATGTAGTAGGTATTGCTCTGGAAACTGATGTTCTTTTTCAGAAATATTAAAAATTATTTTTTCTTGACCAAATTGTTTAACCGATTAGCAATATTTATTTTTTTCAAATATAAAATATCCTATGTTGAAACTCTACAGTACTTAAACAGATATTTCCTCAGACACTGTTTCAGTGAGGATCATGGTGGCGCAGTGGTTAGAATGCAGTACTGCAAGCTACTTCTGCTGACTGCTGGCTGACTGCAATTTGCCAGTTCAAATCTCACCAGGCTCAAGTTTCACTCAGCCTGCCATCCTTCTGAGGTCGGTAAAATGAGGACCCAGATTGTTGGGGGCAATATGCTGACTCTGTAAACCGTTTAGAGAGGGCTGTAAAAGCACTGTAAAGCGGTATATAAGTCTTGTTATTGCTATTGCTATTTTGAACATAATACATTCATAATTAAACATTTCTCCAATTACATCATATATTCCCATGATTTTACTTTTTTTACCCTCCCACCTTTTCGCTATCCCCCCTTTTAAATAGACCTTGCCATTTTCAGATGCGTTATTCTACAGTACAACTTTTTGTATCACAAGCATAGTTAGAATTTTAGCATTCACATTTAATGAAAGTAGCCCATAAAATATAGGAAATCTCTCCAAAGAACAAAAAAGAAAAAAGTTTTTTAAAATCACATTATATATTAACACAACACTATTCAAACCTTAAACAATAGGATCACAAAGAATTTTATGTGATCAGATTTTTCAGTGTTGGAAGAATTTATTCAATTATAAATTGTATAAATGTACATTTAAAGCAATATACATTATACAGTTTTTCCACCGAAGTAAAATAATTTATTTAGTTCTTACCCATGCATAATTAATCAAAGTTCTTTGTAGCTTGATAAATCCCAAAATTTCAGAATATAATTCAGCATCACATTCATATCTTTGAACCATGAAATTTCTTTACCATTTACAACCTGATGAATATTAGACTAAACTGGTGTCAATGTGCAGCTGCCACAACGTACAAATAAAAATCCCTTCTTCCATATTGGACTTCTAACATAAAGAAGATACAGCCCACTCCTTGCTAAATGTCCTCTGAAGCATCCAGTTTATTTGAAAAATAATCTTTGGTCAACTTAGTCTCATTTTAAAAATATACAATATTAATATAACATTATTTAAGACTCTAACCTATTGATTTGTTAAAAAAGAACATTTCCCATATCCATCGCAATATGGTTCTTAAATTGTAAAGACAAAAATGACAAAACTTATATAAGTTTCTTACAAAAAGAAGCATTTCAAAACCATTTTCTAATGGTTTCTAATTAGTTTAGGAATTTCAGATACAGCTAGTGCGTCAGAACTAAATTTTAATTGCATATATTTGCTCTAGGTTATCTTGAAAATTGGGCTATAAATTGTTTTAATTGTCCTGCACAATCAGAAACTGTGAAGTTTGTCACTCAGTTGGGGATATGCTCTCTTGTTAGCAGCAAAACTGTAAGAATGCATAAGTGCTTTCATGATCATAATTAGCAGAATCATTCTATAACATTTCACTGCTTGTTTCTCTAGGGAGACCTCTCAATATTTATAGTCAGCCAAACCAAAGAACAAAAGGAAATACTCCACCCTGCCGCCACAGAAGCTGGGACTTCTCAAATTCATCCTAATTGTGATTATTTTGTGCATCTTTTATAAAATTTCAGATAGTTTTCTATGCTGTAGTAATGTCTCTTGACAGAAAAGGGTAACTACCAAACATATTGTATAAATCAGATTATTTCCAGAAGTAAGCTCTTCTATTTGATAAACAAGATTTGCATTTGAGGCACTATTGACTAATGTTTGCTACTATATTTGGCAACTAATGATAATAATTCAGCATGTCTATTAAATTATTGTTTTAAAACAATATTATTTTTATTACATCAGGATATTTAAATGATTATCTCCTTTCACAGGAATCTACCTATCAGCTATAGTCACCTTCAGTAGTCCCTTTTTTTTTGCCAGAAAGGAAACATGGTTAACTGAAACAAAAGGTTTTTTTAATGGCAGTACTTCTTATGTGAGGGGTGCGATGTCTCTGTGGTTAAAGACACTGAGCATGTCAGCTGGAGGGCTGACAGCCCAGATTCAAGATCAGAGCTCCACGCAATGGGGTGCCCACCTAGCAGTTCAAAAGCATGTAAATGCAAGTAGATAACTAGGTTCCACTTTGGAGGGATTTAGCCATGCTAGCCACACAGAAATTGTCTTCAGACAACGCTGGTTCCCTAGGCTAAGAAACAAAGATGAGCACTGTGCCCTACAGTCAGACATAACTGACAGGGAAACCTTTACCTTTTTACTTATGAGGACCTCCTTTTTTTACAGTTGGTGTTAGATAAGTAGCTGAGATATTTTTATTGTGGCAAGCCTTTTAGTACTCTTTAAATTGGGTTTTGTCTTTGTCTTTTATCCTTTACTTGAAGATATTCTGTACTCTCAGGTTTTACATGTTCTGGATTGTAAATTAGTTTGAGAGTCAAATATAATATGCAAATATGACATTTCCAATGTCATATTTGAAGATAGCAGCATAAAAAAAGATCTGGAAATCAGCACACTAACCTATGAATGAAATTCCTCTTCAGTCATTATCCATTAAATATTCAACCAATATTGCTATGGTCCTTTGAAAATAGGCCACAAGCAGATAAGGAAAAAAAACTATTATACAGGAGTTATAACAGTGATGTTACAAAATGGAGAATTACAGCTGCCAAGAGCCGGGGTGGCGCAGTGGTTAGAATGCAGTACTGCAGGCTACTGCTGACTGCCGGCTGACTGCAATTTGGCAGTTCGAATCTCATCAGGCTCAAGGTTGACTCAGCCTCCCATCCTTCTGAGGTCGGTCAAATGAGGACCCAGATTGTTGGGGGCAATATCAGTAGTGGGTTCTAAAACCCTTTGCTACCGGTTTGCGCTCGCGCATGTGCAGAAGCGTCCCAGGCGGGTGGGCGGAGCCTCCCGCCGGCGGCGCTACCGGTTCGCAGAACCGGGCCGAACCGGGAGCAACCCACCGCTGGGCAATATGCTGACTCTGTAAACTGCTTAGAGGGCTGTAAAGCACTGTGAAGCGGTATATAAATCTAAGTGCTATTGCTATCGCTATCTAGACTGAAACATTCAATTGACTGCTTGATGGTCTATCACCTCCTCGCCAGTAGGGATTTTGCTTCAAAGTAATAATAGACTATGTGTGGACAATACGCTGCCTCCCAGCTGCTATCCCAGGGGATACATCCCTATGCACTGGGAGTTAGTGATTCAAGATCCCAATCAAGTGGCCATCTTTGCTTCTCAATTACTGTTTTTTTAATCTGTTTGAGGAAAAAGTAAATATCAAACCTGTGAAGTTTCTATCAACGCTCCAGGCCAGTCATTTCTGCCCTTTTTTAACATCTCCCCCTCTATAGTGGGTTGGGGGAAAAGTTAAAAAATAAAATGGAGATGGCATTCCTAGAATAGGCCGGTTTATGACTGGACAACCTAGTTTAGCCTGGAAATTACAGGCTAGTATTTAGCACTTTCCAACCCCAATGCTGGCTTACTACTGTATAATATGTCCCATTAAACCAGTTGCATACATTTTATGAATACAATCATAAATTATGATTTGTCTTCTGGGTGTCAATACTGGCTTGTTGATTTTATTTGCTTACGTACAGAATTTATAACTTGCCCCAGTAAAATTTGGGCAGTGTACAAGTTCTAATATGAAAAATATAATAATAAATACCTAAATTCCAAACAATAGCAAAATCAAAAATTAATAACGAAAAAGCAAAGATAAAATCCAAGATAGGCATCACAGTCATTGGTAGGAAAATGCAGGACTATAATTAAAAAAATGATGGTAGTCCCTACCCCTTCATGTAAGTTCTTTGAAGAAGGCAATTACTTTATAAACGTTTCAATTTCACAATAAAAGTCTCATTTGGAAGCATCTCATTTACTGGATTTCTCTATGTTAAAAAGTCATCACCCAGATCCTGTTCAGAATTATTCATTAAATATTTCTGTGTTTTCTAAAGGTATTGCTCAGAGATGTACAGCAATCAAGTATCACTTTGCCACACCAATACGACGCTTATGGAACATCCCTATCAATTTAACAAAGATTATCCAGCAGGATGAATGGCACTTGTTACGTAAGTACTTTTGCATTTAGGTTGAACATGTGTGGTCTTTCTAATATGATGTGCTCCGTTGATATAGGGCAGGTTACAAATGTGAAAATAAATATTAGTACACAATGTTACCTATTCTAAGGTTATTGCATTCAAACAAAAAGTATTGCACACCAGTTTTGGAAATGTCATAATATTTTATAAACAATCCACCATCCTGTCAGTTTGTTAAATAAACTTTAACAACTATAGATGTAGCAAAATTTCCTTTTAGAGTAGGGTGCACAGGTGGGTTCCTCCCGGTTCGGACCGGTTCTCCTGAACCGGTAGCGACCCGCTGGTGATGTCACGATGACGTCACCGATCCGGTTCGGTCGGTGCCAGTCCGTGGGCGCCGCCATCTTTTTTTTGATTTTTTTGAAAAAAAAATTTTATTTTTTTTTTCTTCTGCGCATGCGCAGAAGCCGAGTTTCCGCCACTGCGCATGCATCACCATCTTATTTTCGGCATTTTTAAAAAATTTTTTTTTACTGCGCATGCGCGCACGTGCAAAGCGCGCGTGTGCCTGCGCGGCCATGCAGCGCGGGAGGAAACAAACCAGCAGCGAGGTAAGTTAGAACCCACCCCTGGTAGGGTGGAATAACTTTTTGATGGCAAAAGGCTACCTATTTAATAGTACAATTTTTTTAGTAACTGAGGTGCAAAAATGGGTTAGAAGTAGTCATAGAAATGGCCAGTGTTAATTTTTTTTTAGAATAAGGGTTTTTAAAACCTTACGAAAAGAAAAACAAATCAGAAGATGTGTCCATCACTTTTATTAAAATTGGCAAGAAATAATAGCTCCATGACCTGGCAATTATTTATCATTAAAAAGTCATATTACATTTAACATGCAGGTAGTCCTCAACTTAACTACTATTCATTTAACAACTGTTCAAACTTATGATGGTGCTGAAGAAAGTGACTTGTGACTAGTCCTCATACTGTATTTGTGACTATTGCAGCATTCTGAGGTCTTATGATCACCATTTGTGACCAGCAAGCAAAGTCAATGGGGGAAACAATAACATTATTTGCTTAATGACTGTGATTTGCTTAATGACCATGACAAAAAAGGTTGCAGTTGGGCACAGCTCACCTAAATGACCATATCATGTAGCAATGGATGCTGTTCCCTATTGTCATTGAGTAACCTACCTGTAGTTTATTTCTAGGAATGTGCATGCATAAGAATAGGTTTAATGTAATTTTAATCTGTGCTGATAATTTATCACTTCCTTCACTTATGAGAATAGATCTAAGAAGAATTACAGCAGGTTTTCTTGGGATGGCAGCAGCTGTTCTTCTCTGCGGGTGCATTGTAATTGCAGTTGGTTTCTTTTGGGAGAAAAGCCTCACACAGCATGTTGCTGGTCTTCTTTTCCTCATGTCAGGTACACTTTCTTTTTTGTCTGCTAGTTTTTAAATGTAGTTATTCTATTTTTACTGCTAGAACTGGGAAGAATAATTTGGGGGGCTTTTTACTTCAGATGCCAAAATAATTTGACTACCCGCTTGAAAGCGAAAGTGCAAGAGGAATATTTATGGATAGTCCATGAAAGACTATGAAAAGCCATTACAATGGTATATTTATTCTATTTATTTTGTTATTGTCTCCTTTGTGAGGTAGATTCCTTCTCTTGCAGTCAATTCTGCAAGAGTCGGGAGAAGGATACTCTTATTTATTTTCGATATTTTGCACTGTACTTAAAAATCCTAAAGGCTGATTTCAGATTACCAGGTCACATAAGGCTGTGTAATAGTTCAGAGCTGACATTAATTTCAGGAGACCAGTAGTACCAGAAAATAACTTCCAGGAATAAAAAATTTCTACATTCTACTAAGCAAAACCTAAGCCAAATAGGCTACTATTACTAGGCTAGATATGTCAGCAAATGTTGATGTATTGAAATGCTGCTTTAAATATTATCAAGAAAGCCTGAATTTAAACTATACCTCAGCAACTTAGAAATGAGACATGAATTATTTGTAGATATAAATTATATTAGGATATGCAGAATTTGAATAGTTACAGATCCTTGCCTGCCGAGAACACACAGCAAATCCTCAGGCAAGCAATTTCTACAGATCTTTCTGAATCAAAATACCTTATATGTACATACCATCAAATCTGTTTTCTTCCCTATTTTCACAAGACTCTGGCAGGGAATTAAGGTAAGCACCTGTAAATCAGTCCATTTGCTACTATGCCAAGTTACAAAAGTGTAAATCAGGCTGTAGTCTTTCCTCAATATTGCAAGAGCCACATAGTCACACTATACATAGTACTGTATATAATGTATCAAGCAATCCAATATCAAATCATCTCTTTTCATAAACCTCCCCTAGCAGCTATTGATTTCTTTGCTGTGCTAGTTTATGACCTTTCACCAGTTGTCTTTTGTGTTCTGAAGGGCTGGTAACCATTGCCTCTAGTTCCAGTCCAGATTCTCAGCAGTAGATCCTGCAGTTATAGAGCCTGCTAGTGCTGGGGCTTGGCTCACTGGCATCCAAAGTATCAGTTTTGAAAAAACACGATTCATCTGATTTGGCTCTCAAACCTACGAATTACAGAAGTATTAAATTAGGGGAGGTAGAATACAGAAATATCGAAATAAATAATTTAATAAATAAAATTAAAATTATTAAATCAACTTTAATGAATTACAACCCCAATATCTATCCAAGATGACGGCAACAAAAGGACCTTAATTTAAAATATATGAAAATAATTTAATATATGAAAATATTGATTAAAAATTGGGCACTTAAGCAGCATCAGTTCTTTTTGCAAACTAGGGAAGATTTTGGGATTGAATCCCAGTTCTTGGAATCCTGGGACTGAAACTTCTTTTTGGAGTCATTGAAAAGTTTAATTCTGCTCGTTTGACCTGAATATTGTTTATAAAACTCAGAAATAAAAATTTGGATCACGACTATTTTAAAGTAGTAAAAATTTTTATTATTAAATTCGTTTGCCACCTATGTTGTTTCAAAATTATTATTACAATAGGACATATTTGCTTTATATATACATTATAATAATGTAATTTAAATGTCAAATTTTTCCTGATACAATTCTGATGACAGATACATTGTATGACATTGTTATCAATGCCATTCCTGTAAGTGCAAATTCTTATCATACAATTAAAAGCTTATGTGTATCTAGATTATTTATTTGGAAATTCCTATTTCTATACATCTTGTAACTGTTATATGTTTCCTTTGTAGGCATCTTTTGCACTATTTCTCTCTGTATTTATGCAACAAGTATATCCTTTGACCTAAACCGCCTTCCCAAAATCATCTATGGTCTGCCTGATGATGTTGAACATGGATACAGCTGGTCTATATTCTGTGCATGGTGCAGTTTAGGACTTATAGTAGCAGCAGGATGCCTTTGTACCACTTACCCGTTTATTAGCAGGACAAAGATTAGCCATCTAAAATCTACCAGAGACTCTTCTGTATGACTTCTTATGGGGATACTTTTTTTGTTTATAAGGCAACAGGAAGATACATAAGGGAGCTTAATTCAGAATCCAAGCACAAATAAAACCCGAATCCTTTAAATACTGAACATTGACTTAGTAGCCAGGAAACACAAAGAACATCTATGTTTCCATGGTGGCTGATATATCAAGTTCAGACAGCAAAACTGTTGTGGAACTGATGGTAATTTAGCACAATATATATGCACATGTCACAAATGAAATGGAACTATTTCTACTTGAACAAGAAAACTCTGTTGATGTTTCAATTGCTATTTGCTGTCCAGTTTCATGAGGTTCAGCTTAATGGCCATACAACTTGAAAATAAATAAAATGGCTTTAAAAAAATAACTTGGTATACAAGGTTAAAACAACAAAACCACTGCCATATTATCCAGTTGGTAAGAATGTTTCCTTATTTTAATTATATTTTATATTATTTTTGTCTTGTTAGGTGATACTTAGTCTTCTCTATTAATTATTTTTAGTAGTTACTAGAATGATGTATGGGAGAGGTTTCAAAGATTTCTTGTGCAAGAAATGAACGAATCATTTGTTTTTAGAAGAAACAGAAAGGTGCTAGAGTAGAATGACTTCCAGAAGGGGGTAGGCCACTTTACGTAGGAAAATTTATGCCTATATTTCCCTGAAACATTTTCATGTTTCATATACAATCCAATGCCATATATAAAAAAGATGAAATGTATAAAATGAATTACAGCATTTGCATTATTGGAAATAATGCATACTATGTGTTTCAGGTTTTTTTTGTCTAAAAATAATGGCATATTATCTTCTGTTAATAAAATTCCTGAACAAATGAATTGGATATGGCTCTTCTTATAAACAATATAGCCACAAATTACAAAGGATATTCTTTATTTGGTTACACCCGTTTCAATTTAATAAATGCATTCCTGAATTTTTTAAGGACAAAACTATGTGAAGTAGACCCTACATCAGCTCTTGCCTACCTTTGCAGCAATTGCATGGTGCCAATGCAAAAGGAAAAAAAAAGTACCTTTACATACCAGATTCATTCTCAGCTACCCTGTTTCCCCCAAAATAAGACATCCCCTGATAATAAGCCCAATCAGGCTTTTGAGTGCATGGCAATAAGGCCTTATTTCAGGGTTAAAAAAAAATATGACAGGGTCTTATTTTCGGGGAAACATGGTATTTCCAGTACCGTAAAGCTAAGAGACAAACTTATGGGCATGCCAGCTATTTATTTTTTTGTAACTCTCAATGGCACTGGCCATCCTCAAAATGGACATACACTACCAGCAAAAAACTTTTCTTCATAACTGATATAACAGAATATTATTGCTCCAAATATATCTGATGTTGCCACTATGACTATGGTAGGTCATGACAATTACAGAAACAATTGAAGTATTCCCTTTAGGTTCTTAGAATTTATAGATGAACAGGAGGGATAATATAATCAATTTTCTACATTACCATTCTTACACATGCGTTGAATTAGGAAATGCAAATGTTTAGACTTAAAAAGGTCCCTGATTTTGAACCAATTTACATAGTCCAAATGGTTATACTTTTCATTGGTAAATTAATATATAATATTGGAAGCTTAACACAGCTATTGCATCTGAATCAGAATTGCTAAAACAGCTGACAGGCATTTATGTAATTTCTAATCCACCAAGCAGATAATATAATTGCTTGAATTAGATTAAATGTCTTGATTTTATTAGGAATGTTTGCATATTTTCTTTTTGCTTCTATCTTCCTTCTGAATACAAATAAATGTACCTTTTATTGCTAGTTAAATAATGAATTTGTGTAAAAAGAGACGTGTCCCCCAAAATGTTCTCTGTGTGCAAAAATGCATGGTTGCAAAATTTGTTGTCTTGGGTTCCAGTGGTTTTTTTGAAGTTTGTATTTTCAGAGACTTCCCATACAATTCTAGGATAAATACTAAAAACACAGTTTGGATTTTCTTGCTACAAAGCACTGATTTCTGAAGCAGGATTCATTATGATTTTCAGGCACAAATCTGCTTATAGTGCAATCTATTAACAGTTAATATAAAAAGGACTTTTATTAATTGGGAATCTTCATCTCCCAGATTCATAACAAACTATGAAAAGCAATTGCCAATGGACTGAATAATGCTCAGCAATGGACTAGCATCCAGGAAATCTATTTCAGAAGTTTCTTCTGAATATCTTCCCAAAGATCAGTTAGATCCTGCACAATGATTCTCATGAAGGCAGAATATAATACAATATAGTACAATGCACTATGACACACCAAGCATAATCCTTGCCTAATATTGCAAAATGATGATGTGTAAGTGCCAAGAATTGATGCAAGACTGTTATCAACCACTTCAGAGAGTGCATCATGTTGATTATCTTGAGGACTGCTTGAGAAATAGCGTCCCTTAAAGCTATCTCACTATTAATGTCTATTTCCATCAGGACTAGCAACCATGTCTCTCAACATCTAAATTTAGCCCAGTGTTTTCAGTTACAGATCCTAATATAATCCCTTAGGATCTTTTGCAGTGATTGCTGTGCAGTTCTCATTGTCAAGTCCATCAACGTGTTTTATACATACTTGCCGTAGTTACCTTCTAGATCCTTCAAGTTATCTTCTTGTACTTGCATATGAATGCATTTGTCTTGCCAAGACTAACTTCAAAGGATTCTATGAACACCAGAGAACCAAGATCTGCCTTTTTGTAACTGAGGTGTTCTTCCCTTGTATCTTGAGATGAGGGGGAAACAGTACCACAACTAATACTTTCTTGTTTGATATCTTGTTCAACTGATATCAAATTACTTTGTTTGCAATCAGTAGAAGATTCTGCCAAGATGGATCTCTCAGTCCGAGAGCCATGGGCAATATCATTAGAAATACATTTATAAAGTTCTTGATTAAGTAACAGTACAACAGTCCCTCCAAAACAAAGCACCCTGAAAAACAATAGAGAGTAGTTAACTAATATATTCTTGCTTGGTTTCAATAACATTTATTATTTTATAAGAAACTTCCAGAGTATCTAGTAGTTTACAATCTCTCTACTTTTATCTTTACCTTTCTATATGGTAAGATACACCAAGAGAAAGCCTCTCAGTGAACATCTTGGTAAATTGATTTTAATATTGGGCTTCATATAAATTCCAGTTTTTTCCATATATGCCAGTATTTCATTATACTTAATTGCTGTATCCATTATTATCCAGCTGAAATAAATGACAATGAGCAAGGTCTTGACTGCCAACTGCAACCCAACACAAGAATTTTTGATGGATCTGGGCATGCAAAAACCTAAAGGGATATTTACATTAGAGATAGTATTTGCTTACTGACCACATATTCGGTAACTGAGGTTACCCATGATGCTAAAAAAAAATATAACTTTATGGCCAATTTACAACCATTTACAACATGCTCAGCATCCCTCAATATTGTGATTGCTAATAGTCAGTACACATCATCCTGTGCCTGACCTATTTTCTTCCCCCTTTCAAAGTAGAGATTGGAGAGAAAGAGATTGCAAGAGAGCTGTTTGCTCCTCTACACATCGAAAGTAATCTGACTGCACTGGTAGCCCAGGTCTAGGAGTTGCAGGCACACTATGCAGAGAGTTTACAGTACTCATTCCTCCTTTCCAATCTCTCTGTTCTGTGGGGGAGGGGAAGAATTTCTGTAGGTAACCTCTCGTTTGCCTGACCGTTTGCCTCTGCCCCTTGCAGAGCAGAGATTTCAAGAGAGTACTGTAAGCTTTACAGTAAGAATGAGGAAGAACTATACATCTGGAAGCTGTTCTAAACATAACGTAATAACATAACATAAACAGAACTTTGACTGTAGCCTTGAGTTCCCCGAGTATAGGATATTGTTCTAAACATAAGCTATTCTTATGTTTAGAACAGTGTCCTATATTCAGGGAACTCAAAGCTACAAAGATCCTGGGGAAAGTAACAAGCCTATTTTGAAAACATTCCCCCACCCCCCATCTGAATCAAATTAACTTTGTCAGGAACATTTCCTTTACTCTACTATATATTTCTCAGTATGTACCCTATGACTTCTCATTCACTGCCAGCATCAGCAGAGTCCTGTATATTATTTGACCAGACCCAGCCCTTCTGAGCTTGTTAGCAATTACCAGCATCATATTTTTTTCATCCTATTTGAAACTATTATCTATGATAGATCCTTGGTGGTCTCTGAACTTGGTTGTTTTCTTGCAGATGTTTAACTATAATGAAACAAACTAGGTAATATCAGTGCTCCAATCACTGATTAGGAATTAATGAAACATCTGTAAGTAAACAACCAAACTCAGAGAGCACGAAGGACTCCTCATTTGATTCTGAGCTACAAATATTCTCCCTTATCAGTATTATTACTTATATTAGAAGATAGGTAATTACCATCAAGTAAAATTGTTTCTGTCTAGTTATGATGTGTATTTGACTACATATCATATACTAAATCTCATTCTAATGTTAATTCTTGAATTCCAGATAATTTGACTCATGTACCTTTCAAGTTCTTGAAAAACTCTGGGAAGAAACTTCATGTCTTCTGTTATTTTGAACTTTTTTCCAAAAGGAATGTCTGTCAAAATGACATCAATGCTTTCTGACAGAAAAGGTAATCCTGCAGAGATAAAGTACACTTAAAAGGACTTGAACTAAGACAGAATTATAACTTAACAGATCCCTTTGGAATGAAATGTTTGTTACTCTGTTCTGCATTCAGAAGGAACTAAAACAATCAAATCTATTTGGGCTTCTATTATTCTAGAATCCCATTTATACATGGGGCAGAGACAGTATCCTGTATGGGACTCAATTTTTGCCAATTCCTCCTTGCATTGAGTTTCATAGGGTCCCCCAAATTTCTACAGGGCTACAGTGGGAATCAACAAACATAGTATTTCTTCATTTTGCTGCTGAAAGTATCACATAGGCAGATCAATCAGCATTGTTAAAAATTCCCCAGAACAGAATAACAGGAAACATTTCTGGAACCAAACTATCTTCTTTTCAAATTAACATCTTCACAATTAGCATTAATAACTGCTAGGCAAAATGGAGACAGACAACAATTCATATTTGTTTTCAATTCAATTCAACAATTCAATTGCCATGAATTTGGGCAACACCTCACTTCCCATGTACTGTATACTATTCCATTACTGCCCCTAGTCAAAGAGATGTTGTTAACATAAAAAACTTGCTAATCAAAGGCAAATATAGGATGTGTTCATATCTTGATCACCATTTGTATATCATAACTCTCTTTAATTATCTGAAGAAACACCAGTATCAATTTCCAACCTTAATTCCAAAACCACATATATTAAATCAAGTGCTTAAACTGCACAGAACAGTTCTGGGAAAAAGAGAGTTTGTTACTTACATTCTAGTCCTATGAAGACGACATTTGCAAGCCAATAAAAATAAAGCAATACATATATCAAATTTTATACATTGTATATTTTTATGTAATTTACACAAGGTACTCTTGTTAATATTTACCTGTCACAGATGATTTAAATAGTTCAATTTTATCCATCAGGCTTGCATCTCTAATATTTGAGTAGGCACCTTGTAACTGTGAATCACTTATATCCGACCCGAAATAATACACATTCTGTAGAGGAAACAAACAATTACATTAAGAACAAATTTTACATATTATTAATTTATTTACACTCATAAAATACAATGTTTCCTTAAAGGCAATAGATCACTGACAGGCAGGAAATCTAAGCTGGAAAAGACCCAGGAATTTAGTATCTCTGCCTAATGTTTCCTCTAGCCATGAAAGCTATATTTCTTGCTTTCTCATGGTCATTTAAAATATATTTCACTCACACCAAAGGCTAAAAAATGTATATAAATCTTGCTGATGTGCCAGTACGCTGTCAGCTGTCCCAGAAACAAGCTTTGTCTTGTTTCTGACCAAATAAAATAGAGACTTCTTCCCAAGCAGCTGCTTTTTGCATCTTCGGAGAAAGAAACCCAAGGAGATTTTCACAACAAAATAACTCAAATCTCCAAAGAAATAGAATCTGATCACACAGGCTGCATGAAATAAAAGCTTTTAACTTTTGTTTGCTTTTCATAGCATCAATGAAACCAGAGATAAGGAGGACCATAAATTGGAAAGGGTCAGTCATGAATTCATTGTGTTTCTGCGAAAGACCTCAAAAACTGAGAAAATTATTAATCTGGCTCAAAATGATTATATACTGATAAAAAAATGACCCGGATTATGTTATACTTAAGAAAATAATGTTAAGTCAGTTATCTATCCATGTTTATCTGTAGATGGTAATATAAATATAACAGGGAACTGAAATATAAACTATTTTAATTATTCTGGAAGAAAAGCCGATTCTTTTTTGTCTGTTATTTCCAGTAAGCAATTTTTATAGCCCACATGCAGAAATCTGTTAATTTATGACTGTAATCTTTAGATGTTATTTCAGCCTGTTTTAACTTGTAATACTTGTTTTCTTATAACATAGTTACAGTAGTTATACAAATACTAACTACTGAATGAATGTTAAGCTAAATTCCACAAAATTTCTAAGAACCATTTAGGAGATTGATTTTAATTGTGAGGACACTAGGACTTGCAATGCAATGTAACAAAAAAAAGGTATTTCTGAAAAGAAGAGAATTTACAGGCCATTCAGTTGCAGCTTCCAGAAGTATTGTACCTAGACCACACATAGGATCCAGTACAAATGCTCCAGCCTGAAAAGAGAGGGACAAACCAATTTAATACAATCTGTAAGTTATAGGTACCGTAACTGTTCCTTGGTTTGAAAAAATGTACAGTATATACTATAAATAAAGCAAGCAAAAGTTAGATTTGATAGTTAATACTTTTCTCCATCTTCACAGCACATTTGAATATTTATCTTCCTTTTCATACATCTCAATAATCCTGATAGTAATTTTATAGTAATTATCCCTGTATACACCATGGAGATTAAAACCAAGAGACAATAGACAACTTAATTTGATTTGAACTGCTCGCACATTTTTGCATATTTATTGAGAAATTAAGCCCCAATGAATTTAAGGAAATTGCAAACTATGCAGCTCTCACGTACTTTAAATGTTTCAAATGCTGCTATAAAATTCCCATAACAGTTGCCTAGTAATCAGAATGGTTATTTTGTTCATTACCTTGATTTCAGCAAGCGATGTCATAGCCCAAGCAATGGTAGATCGCAATCCAGCAGTTTTAATATATGCTCGACTTGCCAAGGGAAGTCTGCAAATAATAGACATACTTAGTTAAATAAAAATAAGAACATTCAATGCATATCTAGAATTCTAACATAATGTGTCAATAATGACATGCTTCTCTTCAGGATTGTTTCCTTTCATTCATATCATTTTCCCAATATACCACATTCTATATCTCTAATTTCCAACACTGTCACTTAGAATTATATGGAAACTGAGCACATACAATCTATATTTGCAGTGTTTTGAACACTTCTTTGTGGGGGAGGGGCTTCTCCTTTTTAAAAATTTATTTCTGCAAATTTTGACATTCTCCTAAGGCTGTTTTTACCTCTATTTTAGCTCCACAAGTACTTTTTGTCATAGCCTGAACTCTGGAAATATGTAGGAATTGTTTCACAGTCCAAATAGTTAGAATTTGATTGACCAAAATAGATACTGTGCATACATACACATGGGGGGAAAAAACCTTATAAACAAATGGATAAAAGAGGCAGGTAAAGAATAGCCACTGCTCACATATAAGCCAGCTGGCATCATAATTTCTGTGTGAAATTGTTAAACTACAATTAATTAGTAAACTGAATTATTTTCAATTTCATCTTAAATGAATTTGGCCATATTTTTTTCATTAAAAGCCACAAGGCTCTCATTTTGGTATGATAAAAATTAAGATAACAATAATACTAAATATAAGTGGTAAGCATTCACAACAACAAGTGCAAGATCTATTTCACAGACAGAAGCCAGGAAAAGCACCAGGCCCAGACAAGATAATTCCTTCTTGCTTAAAAGTCTGTGCTGACCAATTGGCCCCCATCTTCACCCAAATCTTCAACAAATCACTAGAGATATGCCATGTTCCTTCTTGTTTCAAACGCTCCACTATCATCCCAGTGCCGAAGAAGCCCTCCATCAAGGAACTGAATGACTACAGACCAGTTGCTCTAACATCTGTAGTTATGAAAACCTTTGAAAGGCTAGTGATGTCCCACTTGAAAACCATCACGGATCCACTGTTAGACCCCCTGCAATTTGCATACCGAGCAAACAGATCAACAGATGATGCTGTTAATATGGCTCTGCACTACATCCTACAACATCTTGAATCTCCAAAGACCTACGCAAGGGTCCTTTTTGTACACTTTAGT
>QLTV01012198.1:5110418-5156781 GCA_003457575.1 Thermophis baileyi | reverse complement strand
AAAAACAATTACTGCCAACCTGCCTTCCATTGAGGACCTGTATACTGCACGAGTCAAAAAGAGGGCCGTGAAAATATTTACTGACCCCTCACATCCTGGATATAAATTGTTTCAACTCCTACCCTCAAAACGACGCTATAGAGCACTGCACACCAGAACAACTAGACACAAGAACAGTTTTTTCCCGAATGCCATCACTCTGCTAAACAAATAATTCCCTCACCACTGTCAAACTATTCACTAAAGCTTCATAACTATTACTATTAGTCTTCTCATCGTTCCTATCACCCATCTTCTCCCACTTATGACTGTAACTTGTTGCTTGTATCCTTATGATTTATATTAATATTGATTGTTTCCTGATTGCTTACTTGTACCCTATGACAATCATTAAGTGTTGTACCTTATGATTCTTGACGAATGTATCTTGTCTTTTATGTACACTGAGAGCATATGCACCAAAGACAAATTCCTTGTGTGTCCAATGACACTTGGCCAATAAAGAATTCTATTCTATTCTATTCTAACTATTCTATTACTATGCTATTTTATATATATCACTGCTTTTTTCACGTTGACAATTGTCCTCACCTCTACCAATCTATATGCTTAAATGTCAAGTACCCTAGGGAAATATAAATGTACAAATGTTTCCAGTACCATGTTCCAAGTTATTTGTACTTTTATATGATACAGAATGCTACAGTTTTACCATTTTAAACAATTAATTATTGCAATAAAATATTTCTCATCAATTTATTGCAAGGTCAACAATATGAGAACAAAAACCATTCCAATCCATTTTTTTTTTGGAGGAGCATGTTTTCTATTAGAAAAGTCAGTATTTATAGACAAGTCAGGAATAATAATTTATAATGTCATCTACCTGAAAAGAGGGATACCAATCACAGAATAAATATCATTTAGATGAACAAAGATCTGTAAGGGAATGAAAATTTACAATAATTACTTGCAAATAATAGATGAAGTCACCTTTTCAAGGATGTATTTATTTATTCTAAAAAGCAATCTCATCCTTAAATGCATGCAAGTATTACACCTGTATGAAATATAATATATAATATAGGAGTACTGTATAAGACATAGTACAAAACTGAGATCACTAATTCTGCTTTTCCATCAGTGTAAACACAAGTGATAGAGATATCCAAGAAGAAGAGAAAAATCTACAAAACCCCAACTTAATACTGGCCAAATATTTTCATCTAAAGAATGGTAAGTGGAAGAAACTTTCTACTAGTGATAGCTACAAACCATTTGCAAATCTTGCTGTAGGATATCCTCCCCCAGAATTCAGGAGGGTGAAAGTAAGTTCAATGAATTAAATGGTAGATCCTACAGGAAATGTGGAAGCATTGCCTAGATTTTATCTTTAAGGTCTGCCACTTTTCAAATTCTATCTATATCCTTTATTTTTAGAACACTGTTTACTTTGTGTCTTTTATCTGTTTTTAGATTTCTGTAAAAGCTTTCTGTAATTTTTTTCAGATTTCAGTCATGATTAGATTCAAAGATTATGGCAGACAACTTGCTCCACTATGACTGTTGTCTTTTAATAAGTTCACAATGAAACAAGACAACAATACCTCAGTATCTTAAGCGAGTTGGAACTCATCCCCACTACAGATAGGCTATTGATTGTTTTCACAGGAACTTATAGATGTCAAAATATAAGGAAGCTAAATTCTGCAAGTGTAACATAAGATTTCATTTTTATTAACAAGAATACATATAAAAAATAACTTCCAGTCATATTTCAGAGACCATTTGATATCTGAAGGAGGCAAAGCCCAAACAATTCAACTTAAGTTGGATTATTACCTCTAAATCAGGATTTCTAAGATCTGCTTTCCATCCAAAATTTTTCATAAGAGCTATTCCGATAATTTTCCCCAGTTCCTGAAAAAACAATCACAAATCAGACATGAGAATTATTTAGGTAGGTGGCATATTATGTAGATTCTGAGAGTTCCAGACAGACAGTACAAGTATATCTGGACAGACAGTACAATTATTAAGAAAATTTACTGTTTTGCTAGCCATTTTCAAATGGATGTACAGGTAGTCATTTACCGGCCTCTTGTTCAGCTACTTTTGAAGTTACCACAGCCATAAAAAGAGAGATTTAAAACTGGTCCTCAAAGTTGTGGCCATTGCAGCATCCCCATGGTCATATGATCCCGATTCGGGTGCTTGACAACCATCATACATTTACAACTGTTGCAGCATTCCATGGTAATGGTTATCATTTGCATGCTTCACAGTTGGCTTCAAAACAAGTAGTCAATGGGAAAGCCAGCAGGAAGTTACAAGTGAGAGTCATGTTTCACTATATGACTGCGTCACTTGGGGACAGAGTTGCTGGTCCTAATTGTGGTCGGTAAGGTGTTTGTTTGTTTTTAATGTTATTTTTAATGTAATAATGTATTTTTCCATGCAATAGAATATGAAGGAAAATCCCTGTAAAGTAAACTGTATGTACTTTGAGTTGGCAGCCATTTCCATTGTGCAGTTGAATATTCTCCTAAACAGAACAGTAGCCAAAAGATTTGCCACAGATATAATTGTAGAGAGGAAATTAACATTGTGAATTAGCATGTTTAAAAAGAATAAAATCTGGAAAATACAGTATATCATGGATACTTTTTGGCCTATAGAAGTGTAAGAGATTTATTTAGATTCTTAATACATCAACTTGTTCCCTGCATATTACCCTTCAGTTTTCATGAAGCTTAGTAGCTCCTGAGTTTTCAAATGAATAATATTTTACATACCTGTGCAGTAAATAATTTTGCAAGTATTCCACTACAGCGACATGATACTCTGAAACTAAAATAACTATTGCAAACAATAGTTTTGTCTTGAATAAGTTCAGGAGTGTTTTCTAGAAAAAGTCTGCCCTGAGGCAATAAAATGTCTTTACAAACATCGTGTGTATCACATTTTTGCTGATCTTCAATTGGATTTTTAATAGTATCTGTCTCTAATATTATTTGCATTTTTTGCTTTTCATTTTCAATATGGTTTTCTTCTTCCAATTTCTGTTTTTTGGAATCTGGGTATTCTTGGCACAAGTTTAGTTGCTTTGCCGACTGATCATAAAGACTTCTCCAGACAGCAGTTGTATGCAGCCAACATCTGGGATTCTCATTTACAAGTTTTTGAACATCCTGGATTATTCTTCCTGAAATAATAGTGAATTATTAGTCCATACATTTTACACTTAACATCTAAAAACAAAAGACAAGATTTCCTATTAGATTCCATATTTTTAATGCTCCAGTTATGTAACAAGCCAACTTCTTCCTTTGTAGATTTAGTAAATTCACTGACATGCCTGTCTGCTTCCTAATTAAAATAACAACAACAACAAAAAAAACCTTTTGTGGAGCAAAAGTTTTCAAGCCAGTTTAAACTATAATCCAGAGCAAACTGAATGAGAATAAGTCTCCCATGAATTAGAATGATCACTTAATTCTAAAATGCTAGTGGATACTAAAAGTTGAAAGAAATTGGTATTAATCGGTTCAGAATAGAATGTCTTCATTCTGTTCTTCCAAAACTTCAGATAACTGCTTTTCAAAATCCTCAGAAAGCAACTACTTTCTCAAGATGTGGATTTTGTACTGGAGCTCACAAATCCAAAAGAATACTGTGTTTTCCTTCCAAGGAATCCGAAGCAACATTTTAATTTCATAACTATCTACTTAGTAAATGAAGCCTAGACATTATTATTTTGCCTGCAAAGCACTAAACAAGCATCATATCTGAGAAGTAGTTGTGAATGAAGCACCTAATTGAAAATTAATGCATTCTTTTAACAAAGAGAGGAACAGAAGAACATAGAAGACGGTTACCTTTATTCCCACGGAAGGAAAGTGGAGGACATTTCTTTAGCAGCAAAAATAATCTTTCAGCTGACTTTAGTTTCTTCAACATACTCAGCTCAAGATTGGTATTGAAGAAAACTTTTCCGGATACATATTCTACCTTGAAAGAGAATGCGTACCAATAATAAATAAAACTAAATATATATTTGAGAGTTGATTTTTTAAAAATAATATCATCCTTATTACTGGATTAATTCAAGCAACTGACCTTGTTTATAAAATGCACTGGGTACTATGAAAAAAGGCAAAGAGGGATGCTTGTGTTTGCCTGATTCCATTTATCCATTGAGAGGGATCTTGGAGTTCTAGTGGACAATCACTTAAATATGAGCCAGCAGTGCGCTGCAGCTGCCAAAAAAGCCAACACAGTTCTAGGCTGCATTAACAGAGGAATAGAATCAAGATCACATGAAGTGTTAATACCACTTTATAATGCCTTGGTAAGACCACACTTGGAATATTGCATCCAGTTTTGGTCGCTACGATGTAAAAAAGATGTTGAGACTCTAGAAAGAGTGCAGAGAAGAGCAACAAAAATTATTAGGGGGCTGGAGGCTAACACATATAAAGAATGGTTGCAGGAATTGGGTTTGTCTAGTCTAGTGAAAAGAAGGACTAGGGGTGACATGAAAGCAGTGTTCCAATATGTCTATGGAGATTCTCAGTCATCCAGGTCATGATTGTCCCAAAGGTGCTTTTTCAAGAGGCAACTGGACTTTCTGATTTTTTTTTGAACACATTTTGCTTCTCATCCAAGAAGCTTCTTCAGCTCTGTTGAATTATCTGACATTGAGTGCTGGCACAATGCAAAGCAACAGCCTTGCTGTGAGATTAGGGCTCAGATTATGGAATGTTCTGGATGAAGAAATCCCTACAGTTTTTGAAATTCTGTATAATATTCCCTATGCAGTAAAACTGTTGTTACACAGCAGAACTTAGTTCTGAACTTACTGTACATGCACAGCAGAACTGAACATTCACAAAGCTCTAAGTCATGCCCTCAGCAAATCACTGAATTTAATAAAAACATTTTTTATGACCACTCGCCACAGATTGACTTATTTTTCAAGCATCCTGTGATAAATCCCATAATATGGGAAATTAAAAGGTAGATAGTTTTTCCTACTGACAATTATTCTAAAGTCAATGTAAGACTTAGACAACAAACCAAAGAATGCTGATCACTAATGTAGATTTTACACTACAAAGATGAAATCATCTTTTGGGTCCAGGCAAAAAAAAAATCAGCATTTATAATTATCATCTAGATGCAGAGTTACACAGACAAGAGAAAAATCTTCATCCCTGAAAGCAACAATACTTCTCACTGATCAAAAATTTGCAGTTTACCCACACAAACACCACAGACCACTTTGTTTTATTGTCATTTATTCCAGCAAAAACTCTTGCCCTTTCAATAACTGCAATACATCCAGGTATTCCAGGTTGCCTACTATAAAGGAATATCTAAATTCCTTTCCCTGACACCTGCCATTTAATTATTAAAAGCTCAAGAACTCATGATTTTAGAATCCAGATTTTGCACATGTGGACTGGTAACGCAAATGATTATAAACATGGCCTAAATGTCACAAGCAGTTAAAAACTGGATTTCTAACACCAGACCTGAAGTGAGCTGTGGTAAGATGTGACACAAGGTATGGGAGGTGCATACGAGTTCAAACATACATACAGGTAGTCCTCGACTTACAACAGTTCGCTTAGTGACCATTCAGTTACAATGGCACTGAAAAAAGTGACTTGGGACTATTTTTCACAGTTATGACCACTGCAGCATCCCCCTGGTCACGTGATTTACATTCGGATACTTGACAACTGACTCACGTTTATGACAGTTGCAGTGTCCCGGGGTCACATGATCCCCTTTTGCGACATTCTGACAAGTAAAGTCAATGGGGAAGCCAGATTCACTGAACAACCGTGTTACCAATTTAACCACTGCAGTGATTCACTTAACAAATTTGGCAAGAAAAGTCGTAAAATGGGGCAAAACTCACCTAACAAATTTTTCACTTAGCAACAGAAATGTTGGGCTCAATTGTGGTCGTAACTTGAGGACTACCTGTAGTCGTTCAAACATCGTCGCGGCACGAGAAACGTATATAGAATCACATGATGGGCGAGACCAAAACCGCGCGGTGGGAATTTTGAATAAACATGGCTAACTGCAGGAACTGCTTTTCCGAAGCAGCGAGCGTACAAACGAGCAATTGGCCCAGTCTTCACCTCAACCCAAGACCGCTATCGCTGCCTCTCTCCCCGTAAAGATTTTGCGGCGAGCAAAGCGAGCTTCTAAGCCGTTATTTTATTGACCGAGCCCGGCGCGGCCTAAGGAGTCCGGAGCCGCTCACCTGAGTGGCGCCCAAACGAGCCTGCACTTCTTCGATGAGGAAGAGCTCCATCCCGCGTCCCGCCGTGCAAAAATAGCGACTGCAGCGGCGAGCGTCGTTCGGCCTCTCCCGTTTTCCTCCGTCAGCCATTGCGACCTTGTCGCGGGAAACAGCCGGTGTCGAGTCTCCCCCGGACGTCGACGCTGCCTCCGCTTTCCTCTCTGATCGCGGAGGGCAGGCCGCTAAGAAGTTTGCCTCCTGCAGGCAAGGGCGCTGCTTCCCAAGTCACCTTGTGCTTTTGGCGCCGGCGGGCCATCCTCCCTTTCCAATGGAGGGCGGCAAACTGCATTTGAGGATCCTGTTCTGCCTCTCCGCTTTTACCATGCGAAATCTAATTCCTTTTTCAAAAATAAAAAGTAAGTCGTCCTCCTCACTCCAATAGCATGGCAGCCCCACTTAAAGGGGAACTGCGACCTTTCCCGTCAGGAAAAAATCAGGAGCAGGCTGGTGAAGTAGAATAGAATAGAATAACAGAGTTGGAAGGGTCCTTGGAGGTCTTCTAGTCCAACCCCCTGCTTAGGCAGGAAACCCTATACCATTTCAGACAAATCGTTATCCAATTTCTTCTAAAAACTTCCAGTGTTGGAGCATTCACAACTTCTGGAGGCAAGTTGTTCCACTGATTAATTGTTCTGTCAGGAAATTTCTCCTTAGTTCTAGATTGCTTCTCTCCTTGATTAGTTTCCACCCATTGCTTCTTGTCCTGCCCTCAGGTGCTTTGGAGAATAGCTTGATCCCCTCTTCTTTGTGGCAGCCCCTGAGATATTGGAAGACTGCTATCATGTCACCCTAGTCCTTCTTTTCATCAGACTAGACATACCCAATTCCAGCAACCGTTCTTTAAATGTTTTAGCCTCCAGGCCCCTAATCATCTTTGTTGCTCTTCTCTGCAGTCTTTTTAGAGTCTCAACATCTTTTTTACATCATGACGACCAAAACTGGATGCAGTATTCCAAGTGTGGCCTTACCAAGTGTGAGTTTTAGACTGATCTGTTTTAGCACTAGGGAGAACATTTTTGGAGAAAATCAGAACATTTTGGAAAAATCATTCCACCTCCTATTCAGATCTGGTGAGAAGCATTTTGCAAACCATATAGTATCAAATATATCCCAAGGAAATAAAAATGCATGCCCACCATGTAGGAGTGCCTCAATGTTCTGTCTTGGGCCCAGTGCTCTTCAACATCTTCAAAAATGATTCAGATGAGGGGATAGAAGGGGAACCCATCAAAGTTGCTGATGACACTTAGCTGGGGGGAATTGTGAACGCTTTGGAAATAGATTGTCTAGAATGGAATAGGGTCTCCTACTTGAGCAGCGGGTTGGACAAGAAGACTTCCAAGGTCCCTTCCCACTCTCTTATTCTGTTCTGATTCAAGATCCAGAAGGTTCTTGATAGACTTGAACATTGGGTCCTATCGAACAAGATGCAATTCAGTAGTGAGAAAAATAAGGTCCTGCACATAGGCAAGAAAAAGCAAATGTATAGGTACTGGATAAATGGTACCTGGCTCAACAGTAGTATGTGAGAGGGATCTAGGAGACTTAGTGGACCACCAGTGCTTAAGTATGAGCCAAGAGTGTGCTGAGCTGCCAAGTAGCCAATGTAGTCTTATAGCATCAAGCTCTTACCTAAGAAATGATAGAGTCAAGAATGAATTGAATATGGGTTGAATACAAAACTGAATTGTCAGTTTGAAAGAAGTATTTTGAAATGGTTTGGTCATATGGACAGACTGAATGCAGATTGTATTATAACTGAAAGAAAGGGGAAGACTAAAAAAATTGTGGTTAGATTGTTCTCACTGTTAGATGGAGTTGAGAACCTCAAAAAGAAATTTAAGGAACAAAAGGAACTTTGAATCTGTGGAGGTGGTAGAAGCAAACATGGTTTGCAAGTATAAAAAGACTTAGAAGGATACAGTGAATAAGTTGGTATAAATTACACTTAAAAGGATTTTTTTTCTCTTCTTGCTTTATGAGGTAATTCCTTTCAATTCCTGTTTCATACTTTTATGTACTTTGCACAAAAGTTGCTTACTTCAAAATGGAATAGTAACAGTATGTATTGTAGATATTGTAGATTCCAGGTTACTGGCCTCCTTAGTAGAGCATCTCTCTGCCCCAGCTTGTGATGTGTATTTTTACAAACATTTCCTGATCTCCCTATTAAAGTCTTTCCTGCAGGCAGCAAGAGTTTTTTTATTATTTATTTATTTATTTATTTATTGTATTTCTATGCCGCCCAACTCCCAAAGGACTCTGGGCGGCTTACAACAAGGTATAGAAAATATATATTGCAATTTACCAAAATATATATTGCCGTTAACCAACACCGCCGCGCCCCGTTCACCAATGCCGCGCCCCGTTCACCAATGCCGCGCCCCGTTCTAGAACAGCTGATCGGCGCCGCACCAACCCCCTCCTCCCACCACAATATTCGCTGTATAAGATGCACAGATATTTCCACTCATTTTTTGGGGGGGGGGAGGAAGTGCGTCTTGGCTGAGAAAATCTGGAAAAATTATGTTAAGAAAATTTAAAGAACCATCTAAGCAAGGCCAGATGTGGTTAGTACTTGGATTTATTTATTAATTGTATTTCTATGCCGCCCAACTCCCAAAGGACTCTGGGCGGCTTACAACAAGGTATAGAAAATATATATTGCAATTTACCAAAATATATATTGCCGTTAACCAACACCGCCGCGCCCCGTTCACCAATGCCGCGCCCCGTTCACCAATGCCGCGCCCCGTTCTAGAACAGCTGATCGGCGCCGCACCAACCCCCTCCTCCCACCACAATATTCGCTGTATAAGATGCACAGATATTTCCACTCATTTTTTGGGGGGGGGGAGGAAGTGCGTCTTATAATTTTTTCAGTGCCGTTGTAACTTCAAACGGTCACTAAATGAACTGTTGTATGTCAAGAACTACCTGTACTTGCTTTGTATTGATGCATGGATTTGAGTCTGTATACACTCATGATCATGAATTTCTTTATTTATGTCCTATTTTACACAGACCTATTCGTACAAGCCAAGGAATGAAGGCAACTATTGGCTATCCTTTTGAAATGAATGAGGAAGCCTTTCTAAGATGCAGCTGTGTAGACATACCACTAGCAGACTAAGAATTGAGATTTGAAAATGAAAAGCTAGCATATATGTTATAGTTGTATAACCACTAGAGGGTACTATTGCCATTTGATTTTCATGTTCACTGCTGCTGATAATGAGCAAAAATGCTCAATAACTCTTTATTGGAATCTTGGCTTCTGTTTAGAATAATCACATATCATTGGCTAGAAGGATTGTTTTGCAACTAATCTACAAAAATTATCAGATGGGATGAAATTTGTAAAAAAAAAGTAACACTTCATATTCATACTGAATTGCATACTGACTGGATTTGCTTGCCTTTTTTTAATTTACTTCCTGACTAATTATAAAAGTGGAGAGGGGAAATTTGAATCTGGCCTCTCTGCCTGGTACTTATGGATCAGAGTAAACTATTTAATAAACATGACTACATATCAAAAAATCTAGTAGGTGATTGTTTTGGTTAGTTTACTCTTTGATGAAACTAGATATTGTTTTATCTAAGTGAGTGTATATTTCTGAATGTATATTTTCTGCAAATACCAGGCACGGAACTGGTACTACTGACAAATATGAAAAAAAAAATTGGGTAGTACTAAGGGGGGGGAAAAGATGAAATTAAGAGTTTTTCACTTGAATGATCTTTTCTTTTATTTTTTCAATTTGAAAGATTGGGATAGTACATTAAGTTGTCGAGTGGGGTGTATGGGGTGTAACACCTCTGGTGGAGGGGCCAGCGACACACTTTTCAGGACTATTTGTTCTCCTTTGGTCCCCACCTGGCACTCAGGTCTCACTTGTGGCTCCAAGTAGCTGTAATATGTGCAGCGGCCACATCTTGGTAAACTTTCTCATCAACAGGCAAAACCAGGTGAGGATAGATGATGGTTCTTCAGTTTTCTGTGAGATACTATATTTATTCATCTAATCGTGTGAATACTGACCCTAGCAGATTGAGCAGCAAAGACTTATCAACCGTCGGTCAAGCAGACAGACCCAGTAGTGGATTCCACTTACCTTTGCTACTGGTTCGGGAACGGGAGCGCGCTTTGCGCACGTGCAACGCTTCTGCACATGCGCAGAGCGTTTTTGATGACGTCCGGGTGGGTGGGCGGAGCCTCCGGCCCCCACCACTACCGGTTCGCTGAACTGGTGCAAACCGGTAGCAACCCACCACTGAGACAGACCCAGCAGGTGTGGAGAACTAAGCCTAAAAAGATACTGACATCCTGGTCATCTACTGTAGCAGGAGAGGTCTCCAGCCATAATGTTTCTCCAGGCCACTGGATCAAGATCTCTTCTGCCAAGAGTGGGACTACCCTTATGCAACGGCTGTTCCCTTTAAAACTCCACCATGCTCAGGTTTCTGTTGTGCAATTCATCTACAAGTCATCTGCAAATTCTATCAGTTCTAATTTAATTCCTTTGAGTCTTGTGGCTTGAGGAATGGCAAAACAACAGGTGGAGATGACCACTGGCAATTATAATCACAAACCTGTACATGGACAATTCTCAGACCACTGGTTGGTTGTATCTGGGGCATCAGAGATATTCAGCAGCATCCATGGTGACTGGGCAGACCTTCTAAGATAGCACTGACCACCCTTGCATGAGGAAGGGAGTTAGAAAAAATAGCTTGCTTCACAACAACCTGCTAATTAACCGCAACTAGCAGATCATCTCCCCCTAGTGGTTGAGAATCTGGAAAACATGGATTGAATATTGTCAATAATTGGTGTTATTAATAATCCCACACATCTGGAACATTGAAGCTATGGTGGAATTATGAGTGATCTTTATAATATTGAAGGATAATACCTAGTAAGGGATAACAAATATAGGGTGCAAAGAAATGTTATTTATGTTTAAATGAATTAATGGGAAAATGTAAAAGGAATATGTATTGAATAAGTATTGTTGAAGTTGGAAGATTAGAATTCCACATACTATTTGAATTATTATTGTCAATGTTGTCTAAAAATGATTTGACCCAGTCAAAGCAATGTCCACAAATTATGTATGTTTATTACTGGGAAAAAAAATAGAGAATCTGGAAAACATCAAAACTCATTTGAAACATCCATACCTTGCTAGATAAGCAGCCCTCTTCACTTTGCTGCAGTGAGACCAGGTCTGCAGAGGAGGGTTCAATACAGGATGTAGTAATTGGATATACATTTTTTTGGAAAGGGAAATCAAAGGGAAAGGATTAATGGAGTAGGCTTTGCAATCAAAACTGCTTTGCTGAAGAACATTCCTTCTTTATCCACTGAAATAAATGAATGCATCATAAAGTTCTGCTTTCCTCTCTGCAAGTCTGGTATATCATAATTGTTATGCCTACAAACCAACTCTCCCAAGTCCAGACAAAAACAAGGAAGCTTTCTATGAGGATTTAGACCACACTATTTGAAACAACTCCTACCAGTGGCAAACTAGTTATTCTGGATGGCTTCAGTGCTAGGGTGGAAACAGACGGCAATATTGGGATGGAGTCCTTGGGAGACATGGGAACAAAACTGCAGTGGTCTGCTGTTTCTGGCAGACGTGCCAAGCATAATCTGTGCATCAATAACACTATGTTAAGAATTGCAAATAAGTACACATCAAGCTGGATGCATCCCCGGTCCAAACATTAACACCTATTTGACCATGTCATAGTTTTCAGTGTGATCTTAAAGATGTCACCATCACCTGTGCCATGCCAGGTGCTGAGTGCTGGACAGATACTCATAGCTGTGATACACAGCCAATACACAACTATATTTGGACTGAAAACCTACTCATAGCCCTTTTACACCGTAAGCAACCAAGGAATGTTAGAAAATCATTCAACAGCAGACTACAAGATCCAGACCATGTCTCCAGCAATTTACCATTTGTAGAAACCTGTTAAAGAGCCATGGTGGCGCAGTGGTTAGAATACAGTATTGCAGTCTAATTCAGCTGACTGTTCGAGTCTCACCAGCTCAAGGTTGACTCAGCCTTCCATCTTTCCGAGGTCGGTAAAATAAGGACCCAGATTGTTGGGGTCTGTAAACTGCTTAGAGAGGGTTGTAAAGCACTGTGAAGCAGTATATAAGTCTAAGTGCTATTCTGAAAAGCAGACACAGTTTTAAAATGTGCAGACTACAATAACTGTATTTAGACTGAAAACCTGTATGCATTAAGACTAGTTTGATGAAAACCACAATCCCATTTCAGTAGCCCTCCAGGCAAAGAAAAAGGCCTATACAGACTGGCAGAATGATCCATCATTTGCCCCAAAGAAAGACAAGTTTAAACATCTCAATTCAAAGTACAGATGGAACTGTGAGAAATGCAGGATGAATGGTGGCAAGAGAAGGCTGAGCAAGTGGAATGCTATGCAGACATGGATGCCACCAGAGAGTTTTAAAGCACCATAAAGTTTATGGTCCTTCTAAATCGGGATGCTCCCCCTTGCTGTCATCTGATGGGGCGAGCGTAATCAAAGACCAGGAAAGACTGAAAAGCTGCTGGGCTGAACACTTTTCCAACTTACTCAGTAGGCTGTCCACAGTTGATCATGATATCTTATAGCAGATTCCTCAGCTGCCAGCCTTGAATGTCCTAAACCTGCCTCCCTCTAATGATGAGATAAAGAAAGCGATCTCGCAGATAAACTCAAATAAAGAAAAGGGCAGGATGGCATTCCTGCTGAGATCTAAAAGCACTAGACCCAAACATTTTTCAGGCAATCAAAGATAACTTAGAAGACATTTGGTCCACAGAGGAGATGGCCGATGACTTCCATGATGTCTTCATTTTGGCTTTCTATAAAAATAAAGGAAGCAAATCCAATTGCAGAAACAACAAAGGTATCTCATTGCTGTCCATTGCAGGCAAGATGTTTGCCCACATTCTCCTGAACAGACTGATCACTGTTTTGGAATGGAACCTCTCAGAGGTGCAGTATGGCTTTTGGCCAGAACAGAGTACAACAGATGTAATATTTACTGTGAGGCAAGTCCAGAAGAAGTGCATCGAGCCAAAGGAGCCTTTTTACTCTGTCTTCATTGACCTGACAAAAGCATTTGACATTGCAACCAGGGAGACTCTCTGGATCATTAGAGTTAGGGTGAGGGTGAGGAAATTTGTGAAGTTGATTCAACTACTCCATGACAGGACAGGTTCTTTATAATGGTAATACATCAGCTGCATTTTAATTTACTTTACTTTATTGTCATTGCACCTCGTACAACGAAATTAAATGCCATCTTCAGTGTACATTATAATTATAAAAATAAAACACAAACACACATCCTTCACATTCTATACAAATATATATATATATATATACTTGCCACTTCCAATGGGGTAAAACAGGTCTGTATGCTAGCTCTAATCTGTTCTTTGCTTGCATGTTATCACATGGTTTTCATCAGGCTGCTTATCACTGATTTTCATTCAACTAGTCTTGATCTGAAGGAAGAAGGGTACTGATTGGACAGCCCTCTCTTTGACTTTTGCTGCTTAAATGCATGGACAAAGGGTCTCCATACAATCATTCAAGAACCCCCCTTTGCTGATGATGGTGTGCGCCACATAGTGATCTACAATTTATGCTGAACGAATTCTCAGAAACTGCTATGCTCTTTGGCCTGATTATCAGTCTGAACAAAATTTCTTCTGTTACTGTTTCGAAGATAGTGCATTAGAGCAATGTTTCTCAACTTCAGCAATGTTAAGGTGTGTGGACTTCAACTTCCAGAATTTCCCAGCCAGACAGCAAGTTTGCACTTCTTTAGAGCATGTTGAAGAAAAGTTCTAAACCATTCCAGGCTGACAACAGTGACAAGGCTCCTGGATAGCTGCTTCCAAACTCCTTGCCTTTCTTCCTTGCTCTTGACAGGTTATTTTCCCTCAAGTCACTCTGCTTTCTGCAAGGTCAGCCTTCTGTGATTCTGTGAGATCTTTGACAATAGGTGTGACAGTTTTATTGTAGAACAGAGAGTGTAAGAAATTCACACCCCAGGAAGGACAAAAATATAAATCAATTGCCTGAAAAATACTGAAACCTTTTAAAGCTTTGTCAGTCTCCTTTTGTTTCTCTGTGCACATATAACAGAATAACAGAGTTGGAAGGGACCATGGAGGTCTTCTTGTCCAACCCCCTGTCCAAACAGGAAACCCTATAACGTTTCAGATAAACGACTGTCCAATCTCTTCTTAAAAACCTCCAGTGATGGAGCACCCACAACAACATATGTATACACACTTATGTATATACAACATTGGGGTTTATATAGTCCTCTTCCCACTCTGAATAAGAATCAATAAATATACCGGGCTATACAATATACCTACAGCCAAGTAGACTTGGACACCAACCAAATAAGGCTGGGGGTACCTATTGCTTCCATGCACTTGTGCTTCGTTATCCTTGTGCCTTGAATGTCGATTGCCTACAAGACTTCCCTTTTGTACTTAGTCTCTTCTATTTAACCTTCCTATCTTCAGCCCCTGACACCTTGACTAGACTTGGATTACTTTAAATTACATCTCCTGTCTGGATTACTTCTTCTGTATTTTTAGTCATGAGTAAGTCTTTTTGAAATTAGACCTTTGACGGCATAACTATGCTTTTGCTAGTCCAAAGGAATTCTTAAGGGTAGTAGATACTGTTGGAGGATCAGCATAGTTATCATAGCTTTTTATTTCCATGTATGTCCCCCACTTTCAATAAATGCCAATATTTTGCTGTCAATTTTCGGCAATATTTTTTACAATGAGGCCTTCTAGAGCTAAAAAAGAAAGGATGGAGAGACTGCATGCCTACTTATGGTTTAAAATATATTTGTTGATATATTTATTTCTATGCACATTTTAACCTAAATCTTGGTTAAAAGGTTTAAAAGACTCAAATCTAAACAGATTTTAATACAGTAGCAGGAATCTGGAGGTTTCTGCAAGCCTCACCCTATTTCTCTTGCAGAGTGAGAGCATGAGGGAACACTATCTGCACAGAGGAAGGACATGTAAGTCCACTAGCACAGAGGTCAAGCACTCCTAAGCAATTTCTCAGCACTGGGATATGCTCTGTGATTATTCTTTGGCCTTGCTCTGTTGCTGTCAGGACTCTGCCAGTGAATTCTGTTTCCTTGGGGGTGGGGGTGGGGGGTGGGTATTCTCTAGCCTGAGTTTTCTTGAAGGATTTATTATGATCAGGATTGGTTCAGAAATGTTCCATTTTTGAGTGCACAATGAAGTTTGTAGAAGACAGCTGATCAGGGGACAGTAGCAATTACAGGGCTGCTCCTGTCCACCACTGTGGATAGGGTTATTGTGTTACTGCGCTATTGAATGGGGTTGTCATATTATGCACAAGGGCTTACTTTAGCATTATATGCTATAGCTGGTTACTCAATTAACTTACTTTTGAGGTTCAGATAATAAGCTAACCAAATGGGCCCAAACTCTTAAGACCAAAACATTATCCCAGATTTGTTAAGCTTCACTTATGGCACACATGGCACACATTGCTAAGACTTTACTTGATTTGGTAAGCATGTTCGGAAAATACTGTAAATATGTAAGAGGGGTGTGTGTGTGTGTGTGTGTGTGTATGTGTGTGTGTGTGTGTGTGGGAGAGAGAGAGAGAGAGAGAGAGAGAGAGAGAGAGAGAGAGAGAGAGAGAGAGAGGAGAGAAGAATATTTTTGTGTGAATACTTGCATGGGTGGAGTTTGCCAGCTATATAACTGGAAACCATACAATGCTGGTGAATGATCAATGATGTTTTTGATCTACAACAATGCTGAATGACTTTACTAATTTTATTTGAAGATACATAACTTATTCTGGTCTAAAATCATAATAAAGTTTTGATTTGAGAGTGCTTCTATAATTGTTTCACTAAAATCCTTACGCACAACCCTTTTTAAAATAAGAATTTCCTGCATCCAGAATGGATCTATAAAGGGGGAGTTACATTCAGTTAACTATACATATCATTTCTTAAGGAATTTACTTTTCAGTGTAATGGTTTCCATGGTTACAACAAAATGTCACCGTTTTTATCACACCGAGTCAGTGGAGTGGCAGTCATTAAACTAATGGGGGAAAACTGATGAAGGCATATATTTCGACATCTATGATAAGAGGGTTATTTTGCTGCTGAAACAATTATGCTATGTGTATTGTAGCATGGAGATGAAGTTAATAACCCTCAGTTTGTATAATAGGACAGTAAATCTGTAATAATACGTGACTATCTGCAGATGAAATGCCCCTCCTCATAATACTCCCCTTTGCTGTGGAGCCCTTCCAAACGATTGTGTATCAAGGGTTACAGACTTACAGTTGATTTGGTCAAGTGGTAGCCCCATAAGTTAGTGGTTTTACCCTGATGACAGGGAAATAGTAGCCATGATTGCCAAGGCAGCTGGAAGTTTACTGAGTATAAGCCTAGTTCATGCTCACTTTTTCTTATGTGCCAGTTCCAAACATAGGAATATTTATGAACCAGCCTCTGCCGGCCTTTGTGGCTGGTACTTCCTATGCTTGGGAAATTCTGACTTCAGAAAGTCCCTAAGGTGAGCTTCCAAGAGGTTAGTAGGAGGTTCTTCAGCTTTTAAGAAGATCTGAAGAAACCTTAAATCCTTGGTTCATTTCTGTGGTCTTGGCACGTTTATACTAGAGACCTGGCTGATCTAAATTATGCTCCTCCCACTATTTTCAGTGGAAGAGAGAGAGAAAGAGAAGGCCAAAGAGATCATGAGAGACACAAATATTTCTCTTTTTTAATAGCAATTTTATTAAAAAGTACAATGAAAAAAAAATATTAAAAATAGAACAAAAAGAAAAAAAGAATGCACAGAAAAGAAAAATAGAAAAGGAAGAAAAATAAGATTATAATAAAGAAAAAGAGAAGAAAAATATAAAGAAATGACTTTCCCCTTCCTTCATCACAAGTGTGAGCAATTTTAGTGATTTATCACCTTTCTTAAATTCCAAGAAATGATTTCTTTTTCCGTATATTTATAAACAAATCCTTAAAGCCTTCTCATTCTGTCTTGATCAGCAAAAGTCCATCAAGGCTTACTAGAGATAATAACATACTTGTTTTAACCTTGATCCAATAAACCAATTGTATATTTCTTCCCTGAACTTTTAATACTCTTGATCTTTAGTCCCTTCAAGAAAAAAAAACCATTTGAAGTTATGATGATGCTGAAAAAAAGTTACTAACATCCTTGCACTTATGACTATTGGTCATGTGATCAAAATTCAGGTGCTTGGCAATTGACATGTATTTATGATGGTTTCAGTGTCCCAGAGTCACATGATCATGATTTGTGATCTTCCCAGGGAGCTTCCAGCAAACAAAATCAATGGGCAAAGCTGGATTCTCTTAAGGCAACATAGCCTTAAATTTGATAATAAATAATAAATAAAATTGGGCATGACTCACTTAACAATCACATTGCTTACCAACAGAAGTTCCGGTTCCAAATGTAGTCATACGTTGAGGACTACCTATATTAAGACATCAGCCAGTTTCATTTGTATGTCCAGTGTAGCATCTTTTTCCATATCATTCTTTTACCTGGTCTTTTCAAAATCCACTTTTAGTTCTGTCTCAGTCTTATTTGTAAAACCTGTTCCTCTTCCACAGCATCTTTTAAACACAGTTTATCTATAAAGGCAGACACTATAGAAGCAGACACATTAAAATTAACTTCTGGGTCCATTATTCAAAAATATCCTTCAATATGTCCACTGTTAAAATATTTTGACCATTCTGTATTAGTAAGCCAAATTTAAGTCTCATCCTATTATATTATTTTTAAAAAGAGAATTCAAAACAAAAGCATTTTCCCATGGGAATGATTCTTATAATTAATTCCAAACTCTTACTTCATATACATCTGGACACTTAGTCTGTTTATAACTTTGCAGAATCAAAGTTCTGTTTATTTCAAAATAATTGGTTTTAAGCCCTTAAACTTGTATTTAAAACTTCTTTCACTAAGGATCGAAGGAAACTCACCCGGTGCTGTAAAACTTGTCAGTCCAGAGGTTCCTAAAACTTGTCAGTCCAGAGGTTCCTGAAACGCAGTTAACAGGCAATTTCCAAAAGAATTAAAAAAGGAGGCATGTGAGCAAGTATCCTTTTTGAAAGTACTGACCATAGTTTTGGCAAAATGTTTGTTTCCTTGTCTCCAAAAGCTCTAAACCTGCCAGAGACCACTGTCTGGTGACCGCGTCATAAAGAGTAACTGTCTGGAGTATTTGTGAGCAATCTCAAATGTTCTCCTTGTCCAGAGATGAATTACCAAGAGCTGATCTACTTGCTATCTCTTCAATTCACCAACCACCATGGTCATCAGCTTCACTTTCAGCTGAACCATCTTCAGTTCACCATTTCTTCCCTGGAAGCTAGACACACACATTTCTCTGTCTTTATTTCCTCCCTATCAGGCTAGCAGCTATCAAGGTCTTTGGCTTCAAAGTCACCATGATATTTCTAGGTTAATGTGTTCTTGTGTTACTTTTTTAACAGATGTCTGTTGAATTTACCACCTAGGAGACAAAATAATGTGCCTTGTCACAGGTATAATGCAGCAGCTTGCCAAGAAGAGGAAAGGATATGTCACAGAGGTGGGTTCCTCCCGGTTCGGACCGGTTCTATAGAACCAGTAGTAACTTGGCGGCCTGGGTCGCTAGAACCGGCAGCGACCCAGGCCTGCCACGCCCCCGAACCGGTTCTTTTGGTGGTGCCATAGGCGCCGCCATCTTGTTTTTTGCTTCTGCGAATGCGCAGAAGCTTTTTTTAAGCACTGTGCATGCGCAAAGTGTGCGCAAAGCATGCACGAAGCGCCCGCGCACCCACACAATGCAACACTGAGCGAACTGGCAGCGAAGAAAACCAGAACCCACCCCAGATATGTCAGGGCTCTTCTGTGAGAGATACAAACAAATGTCTTGGTACAACCTGGATCATGAACATATTCAATTAAGAATGCTGAATCTGCATCTGAGTTGGTAGCCATTAACATGTTTTCATGCACTGTAGTTATGATTTAAAACTCTGGGGGAAAGATGGAGGGGTCACATGGAAGCCAGTGTTTACCAGACTATCATGCATATTATTCCCAGGTGAAGCCTATGTTTTTGCCTTTTCTGTCTGGAAGTAAAATAGATGGAGTTATAGTCTGGAAATATTGGCAAGCTTTTCTGATGAATGATGCCAGACTAGATAATTTTGTATTATCCTTTAATAACTATTATTGTTTAGTTCCTTAATAAGCTTATGGTGATAAATGAGAGAAGCTGGGAATGAGATGAGATATTGATATGGAACAGAAGCATGTTAACTATAGCAGCATGCCAAATATTTTTGTAATTTTGAGCGCGTTTTGTGAATGGGGATCAGGCTGATACATTGTGAAGACACAACGTTTCAGAATTTCATTGAATGCACTAGAAGTTTGTCCCTTTCTCTTTTGTATAAATGTTTGCTTTTGAAACATATAAGAGGAGACAGAATGAACAAAGAATTTACAGATATCTGTATTTTGGTGTTAGGAAAGGTGTTAAGATTAGGAAACAAGTTGAAAACAATGAATTATACAGCTCTGACTGTTTCAAGCAATGAGAAGTTTACACAATACAGATTAACAAGATAAAAGGTATCCGACAACATACACAAATGATAGACAACTAGTCTGAAACTTGACATAACACAGCATCAAATACACATGTAATGGGATGAAACAATGTCCAAGCATTTCTGGGTTATGTAGTAACATACAACTTTTTGTTGGTCTGTTTGTTTTGCAAAAGGCAATTCAAATCACAACATACTTCAGGCAAGCATGCAGGAAAAAGTCATTTATTTTTGCACATTGGTATAACACACCTTGCAACATATTTCATTATAATGTATTAGACAAAGATGATATAAACCATCTAAATAATATACATATTGACTTGTTTCTGTTTAAATCAGCAATTGCATTTACACTGGAATAAAGATTATCAGTTTTGGTAAAAATAAAATTATTTGAATCCACTTGTTAACAAAATGCACAGTGATTATAAACCCATTTTGCCTTTTTCTTTAAGCCAACTTTCCTTTTTTTTCACTGATCTGTCACACTGCAGTTGGGTTCTGTTGGACACATAGAGATGATCGTACATAGTACTAGGAATTCATCTTCATGTAGTTCCCATGGCTACAAAAATTGCTAACTATTTTAAAATCACATGATATAACAACAATGCTATGCAAACATCAGATTCATTTAATGTCCAGCTTCTTGACATATACAGTATTATTATGATAGATTTACTTTTTTTAAAAGACTAACCAGATTGGGCATTTTTAGTCACAAAACACAAACATTAAAACTTAGAAAATACACTTTATACATTATAGTATTTAGTAGTCCCTTCATCCAGTTTAAAATAAAGCACAGTATAATGCTTTGGTGGATTAGGTACTCTAACACCGTTACTACAATGAATTTTTATAAAGTTCCTTTTATTATATTTTAAATAAGAAATTATGGCTCTGCTCAGAAATAAAATACCTGAGCCCAAAATGTTGCACATTCCCATTTTGAACAGATTACATCAGAGTTTACTTTACTGAAGGAAAAAAAGTCTTAAAAAACAAATGCCACAATGTATTAGAAAATAAAATTAATACTCTGAACAAATTCTCTATGTTCCCCTGACTTTACAAAGCTAATAAGGTATAGTTCAAATTCAACCTGTGATTTTTCCTGCTTTGAAACTGTCCCAAAGGTACTTTTTCCCCCAAAAGGCAACTGAAGTTTCTTGGGTTTTTTCTTTGAAAATGTTTCGCTTACGAAAGAAGCGAAACGTTTTCAAAGAAAAAACCCCCCAAGAAAGTCCAGTTGCCTTTTGTAAATAGCACCTGTGGGACAACCATGACCTGGATGATTGAGAATCTCCATAAATATCTACTCTGAAACTGTACTAAAGTAATATATGCATATCTTTGCTTACTCAGTCTTCTAGCTAGTAGCGCCACTCAGTTTACTATCCTTGAGCCTTAGCTTATCTTTATCATCTCCCCAATAACGAAGGGCATTCCAATTTAGTATGAGAGAAACTACTGATCTGCAGATGGAAAAAAGTGGTGCTGAAGAACTTCATGGCTGCCATAAAGAAAAGTTCCAATTATCTAGAGGTTCTCAGTCTAAATAATTACCTCTGAAGTGGGGGCATAACGACTCTTTGAGAGTGATTTCCTTTGTGTCATTCTTCTAGTCCAGAGTTTTTCAACCGTGGCAACTTGAAGATGCATTAACTTCAACTCCCAGAATTCCCCAGCCAGACAGCAAGCCCACACTTCTTAAAGTTGTTGAGCTTCAGAAACACTGCTCTAGTTTAAATCCTCTTTAGCCAGTATTCAAAATTTTTGTTTCGGGTGTAGGTAATATTCTCTTGTGGATAATCTGCCAGAGTAGGGAAGAGAGTCAAAGATGAGATAGGATTATCTCCCCCTTTTTTTCTCTTTCAT
This sequence comes from Thermophis baileyi, assembly GCA_003457575.1. Lineage (NCBI taxonomy): Eukaryota > Metazoa > Chordata > Lepidosauria > Squamata > Dipsadidae > Thermophis > Thermophis baileyi. The sequence goes on along the minus strand of QLTV01012198.1, from coordinate 5,134,843 downwards.
CCTGTTTTCTTATTCCCTCTCTTCTTGTTTTCTATATTCTCTCTCATGCTCTTTCTTTCCACCCAGGCCAGAATATATTTGTCTTGCTAGAACTCTGAACTGATGCTTTTCTGACAATTTCTTAAAATCAGTTGAAAGGCTATAAGTTGCTCACCTATGGACTAGGACAGTCCTTAGGTGACAAGCAGTTATTCAGTACCCAGACTTTGACTGCTAGTGAATTCCCAGATTACACTACTGAAATTTCCCAGCACAAATAGATCTGGAGTGCGAGTTTTGGGATGGGGTGCTAGAAAGAGGATCAAAAAAGTCTTTTAAAGCCCTTGCATGGTGTCATGTACTTATTTTGAACTATTAAGCTCCCTTCTATCCTTCCAAAAGAAATAAAAGGATGGGCCTAATTTTTCATGCAGGATCCAATCTGGAACCTGCATGAAAAAATTTTCATCCCTTCAGTGATGTCATCATATCATTGGATATAGGGCACATAAGCTTCACAATGGATGTAATTAATAATGCAGAGGTAATACCACTATATATATATAGTGGTATTAATATATTATTTATCAGCGTTGACCTATCCAAGTAGAGTTCTGGTATTTCTTGATATGATTAGTTTAATTGAACAGAAATATATTTATTTATTATAAATAAGAGTACACTGAAGTCTAGAGAGCTGGAAGGACATAATGGTTCAGGTGCTGCACCAGGAGAAGAGAGATCTAGCTTCTCCTCCATCAAGCTAGGAAGCTATCTGAGTTACTTTGGACAATCATTGTCTCCGACTCGTTGGGATGGCCTGTCCATGAAATTGCCAGGAGTCAACATTGACTCAAAAGCATTCAAAATAAAATTGAAGTCTGTATTGAAAACTATTTACTATAAACCATGCTATTACATACATACATATATACATACATACATATGTATATATATAATATGCAAGTGTGTATATTGTATAATCAAAATGACAATAGGCCTCTATAAAAATGCTGCCTGCTTGACCATTTAAGATGTTAGTAGATAGCCTTGTGGATTAAGTATTAAACTGAAAAATAAACTGGCCGCAGTGAAAGAAATCATGTTAGCATGTTTGAGAACCTTGCACATTGTTAGTCATTTCTTTTCAAGTGTTTTAATAATTAAAAGGAAGAGCATGCCACTTCTTAAATAGAGCAACTGCTAGCCTCTTCAGCTATGGGAGCTGCAGCAGCAAAAAATGTATAGTAAACTCGTGATTTGGATTACAGCCGAGGCCGCCAATACCTCAGTGTAAGAGTGTAGTAGCACTTACAGATCTCCACGTACCTCTGCATCACTTAAGAGGAAAGGGTATTTGGATTTTGTTTTTATTTCCCCCATGGGGAAAAGCAGAACTAGGCTTAATTCCACATAGCATTGGGCATGGAACGAACCATTGTGCTTGTTGGTCACTTAATCAGGATTATTAAATGAAAACTGGGTTGCTGAATTGGGTGGATTTTATTATCAACTTTACATTTGCTGCTTCAGGGCTAGAGATGCAATTGTGCAACTTTAGTTTATTTGTTCCTCTTGATTGGTGCAGGGCAAGGCATCTACACACTGAATTGTTATGGTTTCCTTCATCCCTTCTGTCAGTAATGAGGATGAAACTTACAATTATCAATCCTTGTTAACCATAGGAAAGCCACTCAAGGCCAAGAGCCGAGGTGGCGCAGTGGTTAGAGTGCAGCACTGCAGACTACTTCAGCTGACTGCTAGCTGCAGTTTGGCGGTTCAAATCTCACCGGCTCAAGGTTGACTCAGCCTTCCATCCTTCCGAGGTGGGTCAAATGAGGACCCAGATTGTTGGGGGCAATATGCTAACTCTGTAAACCGCTTAGAGAGGGCTGTAAAGCACTGTAAAGCGGTATATAAGTCTAAGTGCTATTGCTATGAAGCTAAATGCCTGACCTTTGACCTTCCCTCTCCATGAATGTACATATATGAATGATCCTCATTTTTCAAAATATAAAATAATGCATTTCCAATAAGGTAGCAACTGATAGGAGAGCTGCCATTCTTCCACAATGCCGTTCATAGCCAAAGAGAGAACATACACATTAGAAAAACTCAGATACTGATCTTTGGCAGACAATTTTCAATCAAACGTCAGGACTGTTAATATTACAACAAATCGTTCCCAGCTTCACATGGATTATCAACACCATATTCTTCTGAGTCAGCTACATGGATACTTATTTACTTGTATATTATAAGTACACATCACAAATATAAAAATATATGAGTTGACCCATTTTCTTTTGCAAATAGAATTTGCTCAGTGTTTTTGTAATTTGCAGATTAACACTACATACACAGAAATCAATTGTCTTAAACAGTTGGAACACTTGCGACGATTGTAAGAATTGCTTTTTAAATAATCCTTCAGAATTTGCCTGCCTCTGCGGATGCATTCATACAATGGGCATCTGCAAGGCAGTCAAAAAGCAAAGATGATAGCTATGGCTACTCGATTAAAGCCCATTCTCTTTATGCAATTTGCATGTAAAAGGAGATGTGACTTTGCCTGGTGTTGGCTGCCATTTTGACCTTTTATGACTTTCCCTGCAGACACTCCCCACGTACTCTTGAGTAGCAGTTTCAGCATAAAAATACTTAAACTCAGTAAGTGTGACGGCACAATACGGAGCTGCCATTTGCTACCTACTGAGTTGGCAGTGTGGACAGCATAAAAGTAGTTTTACAACTGAAGAATTATCTCTTGAGTTAATCACTGCTGTTCAGGAATGTCTGAATGTGCCCATAGTTTGGGATTAGCACTGAAAAAGGCAGCATGAGCAAAGTAGTTACAATGGCTTATTGCAGTTGTAAATTCTATTTTGAGGCTACAATAACCTTTTTTATTGACTCTCATGTTTCCAAGATGGTAGCAGGTAATAGGCCTAAGAATTTTTTGTCAGGGATAAGGAAAAACTGAAAATTTTGGTTGTCTGCAACTTCTGTCTTTGCCAAGAGATCTCTTCTACAGTATGAATTGCCACTAGAATATACAGCTGTTTTACACCATTTATGGCCACCGAGAAGCAAACTGTTTCCTGAAGAGAAACAAACTCTTTCCTTTCATGAAGTTGGCCAAGCTCTATTGAGATAAAACTGACAAATTGTTGGGTAGTTAACAGTGATTTCCTAGGAAATGTTTTACTTTCAAAATAATTTTCCGTTTCAAGAAGTGAAGTACAAATCTATAGTTTAGGGAAACGTGTATGTATGTATGTATACATGTACAAAATACATGTTGTGTATTTTATATATATTGTATCTATATTGTGTATATATCATGTTCAATATATATATTGTTCACAGCAAAGTTACCTCCCATTATTTTCTTTTCAGCATACACCAATGATTACATCAAACATGGAGAACTTTATACATGATTGTACAGTTTATACAGCATGACATTGTTATTTACCAGTACATGAAATATGTGACCTTTTAATCAACATATACTTATAATTGATATGTGGGAATTTTCCCATTCCTTCTCTGAATAATCTTTACCAACAAATAATATGGCTTTCTTGATAGTATAGTTGCATTATGACTTTGAATTTAAGATAATCACCACCAAAGACATTGGCAAAGTTGAATAACTGGAAAGTGAAAAGAAAGGTAATCATAAAAAATACAGGTTTTTCCTATAAAAAAAGAGTTGCCTTTTCCTCCCCTTGCTTTATTTTGCCTTATGGCAACCCATAAGAACACATTTAAAAGCAAACAGATGTGAAAGTATGGTTCTTCCAGCATTTGAGATTTCCATAAATCCTCAGATACTTGGCCCGGTCTTTCTTTTCTGTGGCTGCATCTTTTCTTTTAACTGGGGAAATATATGAATTAAATTCCCCTTGTTTGTACCAACTGATTATAAGTTCACTGGAACAGTATAACAGAACAGAGGAACATAAGATGTTTCACAAAAACACACACACATATGCACAAATAAAAATATTAGCAAATGGGTGATGATTGGTTGATATATTAAAGAACTGAGTATATGAAATCTTCGATTGCTTTCATTTTTATTAGCCATCCAAAAATTGTTTTAACTACCGGTACTTGTGATAACATTTTATAAGAACTATTTAAAATATGCTTTTAAGATGGAATGGAAAGATATGGAAGAAACAGATAAAGGCATTTTTGTACTTCATACAGAAATGGGAGTTCTTTTACAAATTATTACTTATATTAGATATTTTGTGAGATGTGTGATATTCTGAGTTGGATACCAAAAGCACTTATGAATTTCTCATTGTAGGGATCTTTAGACTAGTTTCCTGATGGAGCACCAGATCTTGCAACAATGGGAGTGCCACAAATACTTTATAATGATTTGATGGCTACGTTTAAGAACCAGTGCTCCAGATGTTGTGCTTACTCTACCCCAGGGCTGTCAAACTCACATCGTCATGGCAGCATCACATGACGTATTGGGGCTTTTTTCCCCTTTGCTAAACCGGACATGGGCCTGGCCAATGCGTGATGCATGGAGTTTGACAGGCCTGCTCTATCCTATTCCAAGGATTATGAGGAAAATAAATTTGGGTGTGCATATAGGCTTGTGGAAGATACTTGCTACATGAAAATAGTGTTGGAGAACAGCCTCAACAGCTGGATCAGAGGGAACATTACTGATTCCATGTTTCCAGTTATTTTAGTCTGAATGGGACAATACCTCATTCTTGCAATTAGCAGCCTAAGCTGATAGTCGAAAATGATTTTTTAATGTTATGTTTATGTTCACTGCACCTGCGGGAACGATAAGGATAATGAAAAAGATGGTTGAGGCTAATAATTTGGAAAGTCTTCACAGAACAGGGGATAGTTAAGTGACAAGGGAGAGGCAGACAGCTTTCATGCATCTTCTGTGGCCAGCATCCTCCATTTAGTAACAACAATCATGCCATGAATTTAGCAGCTAAGTGAAACATTTTGTTGCTTCTTAGATACATAAAAAGAGGAACAAAACTGCTATTGTGATCAGTTCTCTTACATGTGGGATTCCCAGAAGTATCTGGTTAATTATTGTAGAGAACAAAATGCTGGCTCAAACCTGTTTGATCCAGCAGATTTCTTTTTTAATCTTATGCTCTTTTATAGCAATTGATAGCATTGGGTCTAAACCAGAGGTCTGCAAACTTGGCAACTTTAAGACGTCTAAACCAGAGGTCTGCAAACTTGGCAACTTGCTATGCTGGCTGGAGAATTCTGGGAGTTGAAGTCCACAAGTCTTAAAGTTGCCACGTTTGGGGACCCCTGGTCTAAACCATTGATTGGTACAACAGTATTGTATCCTGTTATAAGTTCCTTTGTTGACTTTTTTTTGCAAACTGAGGCTGCAAGTTAAGAAGCTTTTCTACAGTGTTAGAATTGCTTCTTCCAAGGTTCACCCAGTAGAATGTGCTGTTTTCCAAAACTTTTAAAATAGTTCTATTCCTGTTTGATTGTTTGATTCATATATTGTTTTGGTTCATTTTTAATTATTACATTATTTATTTATTATTTATTTCATTTATTTGCCGCCCATCTCGTTTCAACAAACGACACTGGGTGGGTGGCTTACAGCACACCAACCTTAAAAAAACGCTGTGTTGTAACTTTTGGGATCCCAACTTTTAGCATTGGGATATTGCAAAAGCAGCAGGGAAGTGTGTGCATGTGTGTTGTGTGTGTGTGTGTGTTCTTAAGAAGGATATAAATCTTATGCAGTGAAATTAAATGACATTTCCCTTCCACAGATGGGATTTCTTCTAGAAGTAGAACCAGAAATATTGCAACACCCCCTTCCACCTTGCACTCCCCTGAATGCATCAAGTTGTCGGACACATCTATAAATAACATTTTCTGGAACAAAAGATGGGTCAGAATTATCCTCTGTCTTAGAGAGACTATTGAAAAAGATTAGAAAGGAAACTTTATTTTAGCTGGGACAGGAAAGTAGAAACTGAGAAGATAAGGGTTTTTTTTTTTAGTTTTAAAAAAATAATTATTTGTTCCTTTAGTAATTTAGGTATTCTCAAGGACAACTGAGACAGTGATTCTCAAAGTGCCTGAGAACTGTTTTTGACCCCTGAAAAATTGTCCCACTTCTCTCTGTGAAAAATGTATAATCTAAAACACACTGAAGTGCATTCTGCAAGAACTTTGGGGTGACCTTGCCAGTTGCTTTTGACTTGCCATTTTATGTTGGTTTGTTGCAGAGAAAAACTACCATTAATCTTGCCCCGATGTCTTATAATTAACCTTAGTTGTTTGCTAGTATTTGTGATTTGGGAGTGGAAACAAAGCCATTTTTGGATAAGCTCTGGGGAAGAACTTGCTGTTACTGTCTTCTTCTGAACTTACTATTTTTGCTTTGATAGCATCCACCTTCAGAAACAGCTCTGTTTTATCCTTCACATTTAAAATGGGGCTTTTCAGAGGCAAATCAAATTGCCTTTCTTTGCCACACAGAATTAAACTAGCTGTATATTAATTGATTCTAATTCTGGGTTTAATTGTTAGATTCTCACAAAAAATAAGATCTGAGGAGGCTCATGTTAGAATTTCCTGTTGCCTTTATGTAGTCTAGAAGCAATAATGGATGGGGCACAATCAAATAGGCATTATTGGAAGCAGAGAAGTTGGTTGGTTTAATGTGCCATTTCTCAGAGAGCCCTCTCCCCTCTTGATATATTGTCACTGAATTGTCAATCAGATAAAAGGGTGGAGTAGGGTGGGAAGTCATGGAGGGGGGCAGGGCTGGATAAATGGGGGGGAGAGAAGCATTTATTTCTACCTTATCCTACCCCCCCCCCACATCTCCAGTACAATTTCCTTGATTACTCTGTGCTTAGTTTTCATATTAGAGGCCAAGCTAACAAAACAAAACTGCTTGAGAAGATTAAACTATAGATTAACATATACTGCAGTTAATACCAATTAAAAGACTTTGTAATTATCATATTGTTATGTGCCCGGTACCTGGCACATTTTATGCCAGTTCATCTACCCTTAGGGATATTCTCAATTGTTATTTTTCTATGTGGTATTTATGTTGAAGTGCTTTTTGAGAATTGTGTACAAGGGCTGAAACACTATGCTTATCCATCTGTGGCTTTAGATGTGCTTTTTCTAAGTGATGCCTTTATATCTACAGGATAACAACAGACCCGCAATAGATTCTGTTGCAATACATCTAGGCATCAGATTGAGGAAGGCTGCTTTGGATGTTTATTTAGCATCAGCATAAATATTCTTTGTATACATTCAAAATATTTTGTGGTTTGCTATGTTAATTAATTCAAATTTTTTTTTTTTTGCCTTTAAAAATCCCCTTTTAAAAGCTCTTCCATTTACAGGTAAGCCAAGGTTACTGAAGGATTCTCAGAACACGGAAAAGGCTTTTTAAAAGAAAGAGAACAGAACCAGCAGATTAACTGCTAGTTGTAGACAGCAATATGCAATCAGATAAAAACAGAAAAATAACCCTATTTTGACTCAGCCTTCATCAATAAAAAGCAGTGTTTTTCATCAGCCATTTTAAAGAGGGGAATGAAGCTTGAGACTGATGGTAAAATGGTCGGGGAATACTATTTACTTTGAATATGTTAATTTTCCAGGTCAGGTTTTAAAGTACTAGCTGATTGATGCTTATTTCCTCGGTTGTTTGTTAGATTTATATCCCATTTTACCTTCAGGAGCTCAAGGGTTAGTCTGAGAGAGAGTGAGTGGTCCAAAGCTACGGTGAACTTCCATAATTGATTATGGCACTGAACCACAATATTTGTAGTCCTGTTCCTACATATTAACCATGAACCACACTGGGTCTCATCTGTCCATTATCTTTGAGCAATCCTGCAGATTTCAAGTACAAAATGATTGCAAGAGAACAAATGTCCCTACTCTCAGGAAGTGAAACAGAATGATCTCATAAACTACGTATCAGCCTGCTTAGGGTGATTCTGGAGCAGATCATAAAATAATTGATCAGAAAAGGTAAAACATTATTCAAATCAAACTAAATTTCACATCCATTCAGTGATATTCTTCCAATATGTTTTTTTGACTTTCCAGTCTGGTCTATAGCCCTGGAATTCCTTGGTGCTCAACCAGGGACTGCCGCATGCTAAAATAATAATAATAATAATAATCTGTGAGCACCTTTGATGCAGTAATTAGTAGACTTACTGGATAAATTTAATCTTTTTTTCTGTCTAACTTTCTTAATAGATGGTGGAAATGCTCTAATACAATATATCTTGATTTTAGTACTGGTAATCGTTTAGCAACTGCCTCATTCAGCATTTACTCATAGTTACAATGGTGATGAAAAAGTAACTTGCAGCCAATTCCAGAATTTACAATTTTTGCAGGTCTATAAAGCAAAGGAAAACCAAACTAAGATGATAAGTACAGTCGTGGTTTTTCTTAGTCAACAACTGAGTTGCTGGTCCCGATTGTGATCACTAAACAAGGATTACCTGTAAAGCATTTGATAAAGTATCTCATGATCTGATGAGAAAGTTAGTTAAATATAGGCTGGATGGCTTGACAGTTAAATTGAAATGTAGATGAGTCTAAAACTGTATTCAGAAATTGTTTATCAGTGATTATTCATTAAACTGGAGAGAAATGTTAAATAGGCTTCTACAAGTTTCAGTCTTGGACTCACTATATTTTTATTAATAATTTGGATGAAGAGGTGTGAAATAAAATCTTCAGGTAGCACAATATTGTTGGATAATTAATTTGCAAGAATGCACAAATAAAATTCAAAAAGATTTTGGTGGGTGAACTTAACAGTCTTAACAAACAACAAAGAAGCAATCTTATCTATATAGATTAAAAAATAAAACCTACAGATACAGGATGGGGATAATAGTATTTATGAAAAAAATGAAGAGAGGTTGAGGGTGCTTGCTTGTTTAGCTTTGAAAAGAAAAGATTCAAGGGAGAAATGATAGAAATGTCACACTGAAGATATGTTAAGACCTGTTCTCTGTCAACCAAAAGGTAAGGGCAGAGAATTATAGATTCATATTGAATCCTTGTACTGTGAATAGTGCAACAAGGAAACATTTATAAAGGTGGTAGGCTACCCTTTATTGGGTAAAGTTCAAGCACAATTTAGACCACAATCTATTACAGATATTTTAATTTTGTCTCCTGCACTGAAGAGAGTGTTATATTTGATGGCTCATTTGATTAAATAGCTTGTCTCAATTCTATGAATCTAATTTAGGAATTCACAATTAAGTACAAGGTAAACACCCTGGGGAATCCTGTGATTTCTGAATAGGAGAGAACTGGAATAGGTGAAATGATATAAAGAATAATTGAACAAGGACTGAGCGATCTTATTTATAGGACTGCTTATGACTACCAAAGCACTTCATTTTGTAGTAATGTTAAACGAATACAGGTCATCAAATCAGACCTAAGTTTAAAAATTAAAAATAAAGCAAACGTGTGCAGATTTACTGAGGAGTATTTAAATATAGTTATACTTACTAGGCTTTAAATAGTGGCATGTAATTTAACAAAAGACTGGCATTCCATGGTCATTAAACTCATACAAGGCAGGCTAATTTTCCCTCTAAAGGGCTGCTCACTTTGCATTTCATGATTTTAAATGAAATTGGAGTTACTTGATCAGAAATATAATGGGGTTCAGCTGCCTTGACCTGTTACATCTACAGTGCATAATTTACTTATTTCAATGCACTTCTATGCAAAAGCAAAACTGATAAAATCTTTTGGAAAAGTCCTACAAATGGATCTGGAGTATTTTTAATTATCCTTGCACTAGGCAATATTGTTATTTTTAAATAAACCAGATGACTATTAATAGTACTCCATGGTGGTACATCCTGAAAAGGAATCCTATCAGTTTGTGATTGGATGTTCTTAAAATTACTTCACTTCTTGAGCTCTATAAAGCAGCCTTTTCCAACTTAGAGTTTTGCAGATATGTTAAACATCTGCCATGATGACTGTGGTTGTAGTGGTACAACACATTTGAAGGGGAACATTTTGGCTGTTTCCCTGGCGTCCATTTGCTATAATGTTCTTCTGAATTTACTTTGCTTTAGAAACCCATTATGAAGTTAGTGATATGCTTCCTCTTTCGTTGAACAATAAGAAATCTATGGGACAATGAAACAGGAGATTTCCTTCCTTCCTTCCTTCCTTCCTTCCTTCCTTCCTTCCTTCCTTCCTTCCTTCCTTCCTTCCTTCCTTCCTTCCTTCCTTCCTTCCTTCCTTCCTTCCTTCTTCTCTCCCTGCCTTCCTTCTTACAAGCATATTAGAAGCAAATAAACATTCTGTTGACAGCCTTTTCCTTTGTCATGGTGCACCCTAATGTCTGGACTCCAAATTTAAAGTACTTGCAATTGTTATCCTTTCTTATTTATGAAGCATAATGAGTGCTTCAGCACAGAATAGTCCCACAGAGTTGAAGATCTCTTAATTCTAGGACAGTGATGGCGAACCTTTTTTGGCTCGGGTGCCAAAAGGGTGCGCGCGCACGCAATAGCGTGCGCGCGTGTGCCCACACCCATAATGCAATGCCCTCCCCCTGTGCTGCCCCTCGCGCATGCGCACAACCCCCCGCGCTGCCCCTTCGCGCATGCGCACAGGCCTCACTGAAGCCTCCGGACTTCCGGTAGGCCCGTTGGGCTGTTTTTCGCTCTCCCCAGGGTTCAGGAAAGCCTCCTGAAGCCTGGGGAGAGCAAAAAACGGCCAAATGGGCCAACCGGAAGTTCATTTCTGAACTTCCGGTTGGCCCGTTGGGCCCTTTTTCACCGTCCCCAGGGTTCAGGAGGCTTTCCTGAAGCCTGGGGAGAGCGAAAATGGCCGAAAGGAAGGCCGAAAATCAGCTGGAGCTGACATAGGGCAACGCCTCGTGTGCCCTCAGATATGGCTCCGCGTGCCACCTGTGGCACGCGTGCCATAGGTTCGCCATCACTGTTCTAGGACAACCTTGTCTTCACATAACAGGTGTTCATTTCTGATCATTAAAGAATTTAAAAAGCAAAGATCTGACAGTACAGTATCTCCAAACTTCAGGGCTAGTATATACATAAAAAAAGACCCTCCAAAAAAGACCCTCAAATCAGCCTTTTCCACAGAAATCCTATATACAAAATGCTATAATGTATATAGCAGGGGTCCCCAACCTCCAGTCCATGGACTGGCATCGGTCCGCAGCATGCCAGCAACCGAGCTGTACAAACAAGCGAAGCCCCATCTGCGGGATGCAGGCAGCACGTGAAACCACACCCCTTCCAGCCTGCAGAAAATCCTCTCTCCACAGAACTGGTCCCTGGTGCCCAAAAGGTTGGGGTCCGTTGGTATATAGCATATAGCATACTATTCTGTAAACTTGAGTTGTCTGAGTGAAGAGAATACTTGACTGTGGAACTTGGAGTCAGCTTTTTGAGAGAACATGCTGAGACAAATCCTACCATATCAGCTGTTGAAAGGGAACGGAATCTGCCATGCCACATTGGAGAAACACAAACACCACTCTGTGCTTCAAATCAACCAGCACTACGTAGTCTTATCTTTGTGAAGTTGTTTCTTAAGTGGCCAGTCTATTAAGAAATGACACGTGAAAGTTTTATAAGCCTGGAATGAAGCAAAGATAGCTTTTAAAAAGTATTTTCCATCTGCACTCAGACCGACGTGGTGACCTAAGAAGAATCCAGGAACAAAGAAAGAACCTGGCCACTTCTGAACATCCTTCTGTCTATCTCTACAAAGGAAGAGATAATCAAGATGGCACTGCCTATTGAGTGATCTGATTGATTCTGCTCCTGATAATATCTGTTGTGAGAATGGATGCAAATCTCCTCTCTAAGTTTGCACTTAAATCTTATGTGATATAACTTATATAGATTCCCAAGAAAAATCACCAATGAGAGCAAAAGCTCAGCATGCTTTTGTTAAGATTTACTCCAAGATCAACCCCAGATACTGGATGTGACAAGACATAAACGTACCCTATGAATGTGAGAGAAAACAATTCTTCATGGTGCAAAAGACTTTGATCAAATATAGAGACGTCAAAGAAGAAAAGCTGCTTGATAGCAAAAAAAGAATAAAATGGTTATTTGTTCTAATCTACGCCTGGACTCATGCTGATATCAAGAACATCAAACAATATAGAAAAAAGAAAAGCTACAGAAAGCAAAAAAATAAAATAAAATCCTATATATTAGGCATTATCCTTCTAGAGGGAATTTACTGAAAACTGAGTGTCATTCATACCTGCATCATCTCAGTAAGAGTCAGTAGATATTAATGCAGTTTAATAGCCAACAACAACAGGGGAGAGAGGCTAAGGCAAAGAATGCCTGAAAATTGAACAGCACAGAATAAATGGCAGTGTCCCTTCGAGAGGAAGGAATTTGGGAAGCCTTGGGGAGAACCAGTTTTGGAAGTTACTAAGAAATCTGATTTTTGAGAAAAGGTTTGGTGTAGATGTTCATGAGAATCCAGAACACATGTTCTGTTAACTATGAACGTGGCTTGGAAAAATTGGAAGCATGATTCTTATATTTAATAACTTTTAACTTCATATTGCTTGCTTTTGGATCTGGCTTCCAATTAATTAAAACATTAAACTTGTTTTAATCCCCCCCCCCTTTTTTTTTTACAAAGGATGTCTGTGGTTGCTAGGAGTTGAAAATGACTTGATGGTACATAATAATCACAGTAATCCAGGGACTACTTAAACATCTTTGGAGTACTGGAACATTATTTCCAATATTGAATTTCTTTTATCACTGGGTGTTTTCCTAACATAAGCCAAAGACTCTCTGTTTGTTAAACCCATTTGATATTGTCCTACCCTTGGGGTCACAAAGAATAATTTACCGTGTTTTGTAATTTTTGTAACAAACTCTGGCATAACCCTTGTGTAATGTGGAAGGCCCTCGGCTTCATTATTAATTCCTTTTAACCAAAATTCTCTTTGATATTGGAATAATTATTTAATATCTCAGATGCCTGTCTAATTAGCCAATGGTTTTTACCCAATTGTCTCTGAGTGTATTGTACAGTATATCTATATCTCCAAAGGGAAAAAAGACCGTTAGATTAGTTTTACATTTATGGTATAGTGTGGATATGCTTTATATAGTTTTCTGCATTGTATAATGGAGTGCTTATAAAGGAAATCTTTCTTTTCTTTTTAAATGGCATGAGGTTTACACCAGATCTGTAGTGATTATACCTGGACAAGCAAAATGCAAAAGGGCAGTTTCTGTTTAAAAGAAATCAATGTGTCTGTTTTAAACCAAAATACAATTTCTTGTGCTACTTTATATAACTGTGGCTATAATAACAAAACACTTTAAATCTTTAGTGGAAAGAGATCTTATCAAGTGTGAACAAGTAAACAGGAAAATCTAGAACTCTTTATGTTACCTGAAATAGTTAGTCTTGACTAACAGACATATACCACACCACACTAAGCCCACAAATGTACTGCCTTGTTTAGCTAAAAAGGCAGGAGAGTTTTATTCCATATCCCATGGAAAAAGCAATTCATTGTCAAAGGGAGAATAACTTTTCTAGATAATGTTTTAAGATATGTAGGTATCAAATAATTTTTCTACAGTGTTGCTTTCTTAACTGGGGAAAACAGAGAAAACAGAAAACAGAGAGCTCCAATACTGTACATTTTGATTTTTTTTTTCAAATTGTCCATGAATGTTAGAAATTCCAAGAATAAGTTAGCTATATGTTTCGTGAAGCAAGATAAATGCTTTATTTGGAAGTCTTCTCCTCAATCTAGCATCTTTTCCTTTCCTCCAAAATTGAGCTTTGAGAGAGGAAAAAGTTTTTAGGACAGTGGAGGAGACCAGTTGGAAGCAATCAACTGGCAAACTACAAATTATGTTTAAAATAATACTCTTTTGAACATTTTTCTGGGTTTATTTTAAATAAGGCTGCACATCTAAATGCACACATTGCACAGATTTCTTTTTTACTTTATTTTACTCCTTTTAATGCTACATAGCTTGCTTAAAGAAGTGTGTGTGGGGGGGAAACACTGATGACTCAACCAGTGTTTAATTTTCTCATAGTCCACTTATAAATATAATCTATCAAGAAAATTGTAAAGCTGGGGAAGGTTGCAGACTGACTTTTCTTAAAATATCCTGTTGTTTACTTGCTAAAAGAAAATATACTAAAGAGAAATGTTTTGTACAAGCATTATGGAAGTTAATCTGGGCTAGACAGTCACTGGCAATAATTTAAATAGGAATTATGTAGTTATCCTGTAAAATAGAAAAGTTGGTAGAAAGAATATTCTATAGTACTATTTTGCTTTACACGACTGGGCAAGTGTTTAAATGGTTAGTTAGTAGGTTTGATTTAGACTTCTTGTCTGAGTTTCAGAATTTGATCTAAATAAGGAATTCTACCTGCTCCGTGGGTATAAGAGGAGCGCAGAGATTTTCACATCATCACTATAGTTCAGGGGTATCAAACTTAAGGCCCGCGGGCCAGATCCGGCCCACAGAGTGCTTAGATCTGGCCCGCGAGGCCACCCTGGAAATAGCGAAAGACCGGCCCGCAATGCTTCTGTCAGCAAAAACAGAGCTTGGGTGGACCGCGTGTGTGCGGTCCTCCCAAGCTCCGTTTTCGCTGGCAGAGGGTTGCAGGAGGCCATCGTAACCGAAAACAGAGCTCACGAGACTCCTGAGCTCCGATTTTGCTGGCAGAGGGTTGCAGGAAGCTGTCTCAGCCGAAAATGGAGCTCGGGAACTCATTTTCGCTGGCAGAGTGCTCGGGCCACCACAGGCGCCCCCGATACAAGTGACGTTGAGCTGGCCATGCCCCCCGGCCCCCCCCCCCCCCGAGTTAAACACAACCCTGACGCAGCCCTCAATGAAATCAAGTTTGACACCCCTGCCTTAAGGTGAGATAAAAAGGTAGTTTACTGTTTGGACAAAATGTAAGACAGAGAGATTCTCTCTCTCCCCTTGCCTCTACCTTCCCCCCCAACAGTAATACTAGAGTCTTTGCACAAAGTCACATGTCTGCCCTCCTGTCTCTCTTTGGCCATGCCCCCCGGCCACCCCCCCCCCCGAGTTCAAACACAACCCTGATGTGGCCCTCAATGAAATCAAGTTTGACACCCCTGCTATAGTTTCTGCCAACCTACAGTTGGGAGTTTGGTAGTACCTTTTCAGATTAACACATTTTATCAAAAGCATGTTCCCACCAACCAGGCACCTCCTGAGTCAAACTGCCATCTATTTCTAACAAGAGCCATATATTACTGTGATGTCTGCCCCATTTCCCTTGGCTTTTCTTTTTCACTACACTGGCTTTCCATGATTGGTGTAAAGGAATTGGATGTGGAGTGCCGTATTCCATCCCTCTTAAAAGAGCAAGCAATCCAGTGTTAGCCCTGTTCCCTACATCCCATGATTAAAGGGAACATTGTGATTCTGTTTGGTGAACTGTTTTTGTATCAAGACTGTGTCAGAAATTTCTGAACAGTGTCCAGTTTTTCTGCTGGCTGCTTTGTATGAATGAAAAAGGTTGGGAGAATGGGCATTTCCTACCTTGAACGCCTAAGGAATTTGCTTAACTGTTTCAACTGTTTAACATTCAGCACACTTGAATTCACTTATCCATTAATTATTTTCTTTATGTTTCTGCTGATTGCAGTGCTGTTTATTGACTTGAATTTCCCAATAATGAAGCTGCAAGTCCCTCCTTATTCATATTCAGTGGCTTTCCAAATTATTCCCCAAATGCATCATTACTCTGAAATCCTTTGAAACAGTTTTCGTGGGCCAGTTTTGAGTGAGAAGGGATAGGAACCCAGTGAAACAATAGTGCTTAGTCAGCCCTAGCATTTCATCTATATATCAAAGATTACCATCCGATTCAGATCTTTGTGCTTCTCAAGTTTCCTTTTGTAAAACAGCAACAGCAGTGATTTCATGATGTTATAATTAGCCGTGTTAAGAAAGGGTGATGTGATTCCAGCATTAAGATTTTGAGAGTATTGTTATACTGCCAACTATTTATTAACTTTTTACTGATGAATGCTGCCTAACCTTTTCTTGGCTTTGGTTTCAGCGGTGTTGGGGCAGCCTTGTGCAATGAACATCGCAAAATTGAACAAATGAGGACTGCAATGCATTTTTCAAATTAAAATGCTTCATGAATGATAAAATATGAGAAGCATATTGTTTCCAAATCATTGCTAGCTTTTCTGCTGACACTGAATTAAAAGTTAGCGATTTTTCATGCTGGCACTGATCAAGGAAAACAGATTCTAAAGCAGTGATTGCTTTTTTTCTTTTTGGCAACTGAATCATGACCTTAGAGAGAGCAAGACTAACATGGTTTACTGTCCCTTTACGTGATTTTTCTTCTAACTACCTAGCTCAGTGATGGTGAATCTTTGACACAGGTGTCAAAGGTGACATGCCATGACATTTTGAGTGACACACCAGTATTCACCAACACCTGATGATGAATGACATTGTTCAGGATGGCCTAGCTTGGGGGACGACAACTGATTATTTCTCTTTTGTTTGTTGGTATGTGTGTGAGACACAACAGCAGAATCAAGTTAGGCATTTCCCAAATTTTTGAGGAGCTCAAAAGGTTTACCATTAGTGACCTAGCTAAAGAAAAGATCATAGTGAACCATGGGAATTGCCTGCAACTCTGCCTATCATGGAACTGGACCACTGAATATTCATTCACATGTGAGGTCTTTTCTACTAGCACATCTGTGCTGAAGATCACAATCTTCTGGACCTTTCCCCACCTCACCCACCCATAATTTTGGGTGATGATGCTAAACCTCTGTTCATTTTAACAGGCAAAGATACCTCTAATTCTTCGAGCAGTGTTTCCCAACCTTGGCAACTTTAAGATGTGTGGACTTCAACTCCCAGAATTCTCCAGCCAGTTTGCAAGGTTGAGAGCACTGCCTTAGGAAATGCTATCGCTTCTAGTAAAACTTTCTTAGCAGAAGATGTATTAATGGAATAGTTAATGAGAGATGAATGTTCTTTCTATGAAAAATCTCTTCTGCATGCTTTGTAAGGCTATCATACAGATAAATGATAGTACTTTATTAACCTGAGAAATACAATTACTTTATGAGGACAAATACGTCTCTGTGTACCTGCATGAGGGAGAGAAGCAATCATAACACATATTTTATAACATTATCAACAAGCAGCTTTCTAGTTCTAGAGCAGTGGTGGGTTGCTACCGGTTCGTCCCGGATCAGGTGAACCGGTAGCAGTGGCGGCGGGAGGCTCCGCCCACCCGCCCGGACGTCTCTGCGCATGTGCAGAAACTTCTGCGCATGCGCAGAAGTGCTGCCCGCGCGCTCCCAATAGCGAACCGGTAGCGAAGGTAATTGAAACCCACTACTATTCTAGAGCCACAATCTCCATAATTTTATAAATGCTCTTGTACTTTATGAGAGTTACAAAAAATAAGGTTACCAGATGTGACTAGTAAAAATTTGGAAGACCACTAGATAGTAGAAAAGAAATGATATAACATTGGCTGCCAGAGTGGTTGTCCGGATTTTTGGAGCCTAATGCTTAACAAAATAATAATCAGTCAAATTTTGATTCTCTCTATTCCACAAACCTGTGCTAGAGAGCATGGTTTAAGGTAAGATTTTCAATGTATTACTTGTATGTACTAGAGTTCTAGCGATTTCTAGCTGGCATTACTAGTTTTGTGCATTAACCAGGGATCTCAAAATGAGATAATTTGAATGGGACTTAGGCTGGCATCATAAATGAAGATGGAATAATGTGCCAGACTGATGATGATCAATATACAAGCATGTTACTTCCTCAACTTACCTCCTCTGCATTTTTGTTCTTTGATACCTAGCAAATTCAGCTGAGAACATTGTCTTAGTGGCAACCATGTTTCAAGGGCCAATCTTGGTCTGCCAGCCTTGTAAAACCTTATGTATCTTCAGGGCATGATCCCCAATCTCAACAAGTTGGTATGAGAATGTTACCCAAATATCTGTTCCTTTTACTTGATGACTACTTTGGAGCTTTAATCTTTCTGGCTTCTCCCTCTTTTGGTTCTCTACAACTGACACAAGTAATCTTTATTTACCAGAAAGCTTCTCATTTCCTAATTCAGTCTTAGAAAATGAAATGATGGGCAGCTATAGTTAATTCATTTGTTTGTTAGTGTGATCTACCTGGAGGAAAAGACAAAGGAAATTGTAGTGGCAGAAAAACACCCTGTTAGCTGTTAAGGTGTTTTATTCCATATGGCAGCCTTTTGTGACAATCCCCACACTTTCAAAATTCAACGTCTTGGCCCGAAATGGCTATCTTTTCTAGCTCTTTCCATAGCTCTTCCTGTTTTGAATACATGCCTACTTCTGAGCCCCGTGATCCTTGATATTGGTTACTAATTGGGCCACATACTGCCTCAGGTCTACTTGAATTAAAAGTTTGACACACTTGCATCCATTACAACTCTAGGAAGAGAGTTTTTTGCCATGCATTTTGATTTGTTTAATTGAGATTTTAGTATTCAATTGTAGGACAGTGACCATTGAAGATGAGGAAATATATGAAATGGAATTTTAAAAATAGCTTAATGTTCAATACTGAAACAAAATAACAAATGTGACTATATAAAATGAGTGAGGTTGCTAATTTAAAAATTTGCTTGTTGAAATATTATGATGTGTATAATTATGTGAATTTGGGGGTAAATTCCTTGATATGATTATGTGTTAATGAAAAGGAAGTCAGACTTTAAAACTTTACAACCCAAGCTTTTATACAAAATCATATTTTGAAGGATGAAAGATTATGTGATAATTTTAAATATAAAATTATGTATGTTGAATTAATGTGATTTTGTAGTAGTATAGTATTTTAAACAGAATAAATTGTGAGGAATTTATGCATTGCGAGGAATTAACAAATAATATGGTTATTTATCTGACTGCATTTTCTAGATAGAGTTGAACCATCAGATTGGTAAATGCAATTCCCAGATTTTGTAGAATCCATTATATTTCTAGTCTAAGGAAATAATATATAATTTAATAATAAAAATAATACAGCAACAACAACAACAAAATGAACTAGATGAGATGAATTAATGGAGAAAAGAAATGAGACAGCATAGAGGGAAAATGCAGCAGTGCTGATCTTTAAATCAAAACTAATTATACATTTTATTATCTGTGTCTCAGTGTACCATTGATCACAATTAGTGTACACACTGTTTCTCTGTTACTGTGCATTACACACACCAATAAAATGAAAGAAAACAGATGAAATGAAATAATTTTACACAAACACAATAATCATATTATTATTAATAATAATCCCTGAACAACCCAAATGTTATTCCCCCCCCCCTCAAGTCCATAACAGACAAATCAAATGAAATTAAACAGAGAACAAAAAGCCTTCAAAAGTGGGGGAAAAAATACAGGAAAAAAAATTAAAAGAAAAACTCAGAATTCAAGCATTCCACAGATTGTTCAAAATGATTGAAAGCCTAGTCTAACTTCCATCTTTTTAACCAGGTGATGTGAGAAGAAATTTTATTTTTTAGTTTTATAGCTAGATTAAAAGAGGCTATTAAGGATCTGTGATAGCCAGAGTTAATGTGTACATTCACTGGTGATGTAGACTAGGCCTTTTAAAGCTTTCTGTGTGCACAAATGAAACTGCATCTGCAGAGGTAGCCTCTGCACTGAAATGAATGGGAAAATGTAGCCATTATATTGAATGGAATCCTTAAACACCCAAGGCATCCAATTCATTACTCTGGCAAAATTACCATTAATTTCAATGAGTCTGGGCTGCATATACAGATAGAAATCTAGTATGAAATTCTACGTGCATAAATCCCCCCCCCATCCCTTATTTTGCTTTTATTCACTCAGTCATTATATGGTAATATAATTAGTTTCCCCATGGCATGAAATATGTCTCATGTTTTTGCAGTTTTATAGAGTGATCTTTTTCTACAGCATTGGTATTGTGGCCTTTCCGTTTAATTAATGCACTGAGCAGGTCATTTCCAAATCTGTGATTGTATGATTTAAGGATAGTAGGATTTTAAGGATGTGAATTCATACAGCCACTTCCCTTACCGTAACATACCGGATGTGAATGTTACTGTCCATGAGAAAATGGGTCATGGTGATAGAAGAATTGTCATTATCAGTCATGAACACCCCCCCCCCCTGTGAATAAAGGAGAAATTATAAACTCCCAAAAGAATATCATTCTATATTTGGGAGAAATACTTGGAAATATGTCTACAGATTTTTTTTCAACCGACATCCAGCAGCACAAGTGACAATGAGAAATATATTTTACATATATATCTTTTCATTTTCCAATTGGAGGTGGATAAACCTGAGACTCTTCAAATATTATTGAATATCACTCCCATGATTCTGAACTACTGGCCATACTGCTGGGAACTGGAGTCCAATAATATCCAAAGGGCCATAGATTCTCCATTGATACTTAGAGAACAGCTCCTTAATCATTGTAAGCATGGCTATATTTTTATGATATGGAAACATCAATGGCTTTGGTCTTCCCCTAATTACTTGTCAGTTTTCTTTTTCAGAAACATGCCTACTGTGCGGTTAAGCCTGCAATAACAGTGTTTATATGACCATTTTTAAGGTATAAACCCTGTACTGCACATGGCTACCCATGCTGCTTCCATGTGACCAGGGAAGCAGCAAAGTCATGCACATTTTTACTTCTCTGGCACCCATAAATAGAATCAAAGAAACAGAAAGAAAGAAACAGAAAAAAAGAAAAATGAATTGTTTCAATAAGTTTCATTCTCTCTAATCCCCTTTTAGATTTGCTCGCTTTAGATATTTCAGATGTAGTGGTGAGAGAATTCTGAAAAAAAATTAGAAAGACAGCGCATGGAGAAATCAATAGACAAACTAGCTACAAAATAAATATCACTGGACTGTTCAGTTGCACTGTCCCTGAATGATAGTTCCCAAGTAAAGCTCCTTTTTGGTACATTAATCTACTCTGAACATTGATAAGTACATTGTTGACATGTACTCATCAATGTCTACAACAATACTGATACTTTTCAATTCATGGAGATAAATGCCAATTCACTGCCAGACAATGCAGATAGTGCCACATTTCTTGCTAGGACCCATTGTTGTTCTGAAGGCCAATGGGTGGTAGAACATTTTAACTCCAGCATGGAAGAATAAATTTGAATTACAGTATTCTGATGGTGGGTTGCCCTTTACAAATGTTCAGCGATTTCCACAGAGCAAGAGCAGGATCAGAGAGAATAAGCAATGCAAGAGACCAAAGCATTGGCATCTGGAGCACATGCAGCATAAATACTCTGGGTAAAATGGGTGACTGAAAAAAAGCTCAAGGATGTTCTGGTGATTTAGGGTTCAACACAGCTGTTCATACTTAAAATGAACAATGAAGTCCCAATTAATTCCAACAGTTTGGTAATAAACAGGCTAAATTCATCCACAACTCAGTGGTAAAGCACATGCTAGCATGTCAACTATCCAACAGTTCAATTCATGGAATCACCAGTTAAAATAGTTACAGGGCTGGATAAGCTTCTCCCTGAGATCTCAGAAAATCACTCTAAGTGAGAGTCCTGGGCTAGATAGGTCACTGGCTTGACTCAGTATAAACAACTTTCTGAGTCCTGTACTTGACTGGTAAACAGATCCCTTTCTATGTGACGAAACTTGCACAGCTTCTTCCCTTTAAAACCTAAGACTTTCTCCAGCTCTTGGTTATTGCTTCTTAGGAACCTTATATAGAACAACAGAATGAATACCAGCCATTTCTGGACTCTCACTCAGTTCATTGAAAAGAAAAGATATGGAAAGAAACACGCTTGCATTTTCAATGGTTGGTCAGCTTCACTATCACTATTCAATGCTATATTACAGATTATGGTTTGCTTCATTCATGCAAAGTATTACAACAAGTACAATGAAAGCATTCCCAATTTGGAGTATGAGAAGGAGCATAGCAGCAAATATTGGTAGATGGAAAAGGCATAGGAAGGAACTGAAATTTATCTGACAAAATATGTCAGAAATACAGGGAAAAATGCTGGGGCTTCGGGCATGAGTCTATAATCCACAGTCTGGAGCAAACGGAGAATTGATTAAATATGGTTTAGGTGGCTATTTTTCTTTTAAGAGAGTGCTGGTCATAAATAGAGTTCGGAAAAAAAATGGGAAAGGGTTATCTGTGGTTTAATAACATCTGAACAA
Organism: Thermophis baileyi; assembly: GCA_003457575.1. Classification (NCBI taxonomy): domain Eukaryota; kingdom Metazoa; phylum Chordata; class Lepidosauria; order Squamata; family Dipsadidae; genus Thermophis; species Thermophis baileyi. Next base: position 5,112,510 of record QLTV01012198.1, on the reverse strand, counting down.
CCAGGCAGTTAAGGAGGGATCAAAACAAAAATCAAATCAAAACAAAACAAAACCACAAACAAAATTATCCTCCCTATAAACAGCATAGGGTTGGAACCCCCTTGGATTGTGTTGGTCACTCTAGACTCACATGTGTCATTGAGGGTGGTGATTCAGCTTGTTCTTGAGTTAATGAAGAAGGCAACAAAGATATTGGTCAGAAAGTCAAGAACTCCCACTTAAGTCCTTCGCCCAATATGATATAACTTAAGGTTGGTTGTTGGTCTTTCCAAACAACCCCCTTTGACATCCAACTGCTCCTTAGAGAGGGAGGGGAAAGGGAAATACAAAGTAACTCCATCATGACCTTGTAGGCTGAGTTGCAAAGATGGTCCTGCATCCACGACTCCATTGCAATGCTGCTGCTCCTGGTGAAGACTCCTGCAGATTTCAAACTCCTACCACAAAGCTACATTCCATCAATAGGTAAGTGAAGATGGCAAATGTCTTTTCTTCTCTGTTCAATAATATTAGATCTATATCTATATCTCTCTCTTTCTATATATAGATATATATATAGATACTATCTTCAATTGTTTCTTTAGAAGCCCTTTATGTGGCAGTAGGCTTCCAGAGATGAGAAAGATATGTACAAGAGCCAGAGCAGCACAAAGAGGCTTGAGGTCAGAATCTTGGCAGTCCGTGGCCCGCCTAGCTCACCTCCAATCTCTGGTCTTCGCCGGTAGAGGAGCACACCAACACTGATAAAAGCAAATATAGTGAAGAGGGTGACAGAGAAAGCCAGGGTGCCTGGTTGGACTGCAAATGCCTCCCCATTGGCTGCATGGTAGATTGCAGCAATGGACCAGGCTACGCCGATTCCCAGGAAAACATTCACAGCGTTGCTACCAGTGACGTTACCTATGGAAGCATCTGCATATTGATCTTGTGTTGCTGCTACTTTGCTGGCAAATGTATCTGCAAAGTGAAAAAAACAGTATTATTGAACCTTGTGCTGTTGTTCCCTACTCCTAAGCTCAGTGTTAGGCAAATGGTTTTCTAGCAATAGCAGGATGGTACATTGACAAATAATGTAGCCAAAAGCAAGATCTGGATAGACTTCGAAGTTGCAGTCTAGAACTGATGCTCTACCAATCTTGTCCAGTGGCTTTTTTTCCTGTGCTTCTGGCTCTACTAGTAATTAGACAGTTTTAAATCCACTTGTTAAAAAGAGCTATTAGCAAACTACAATCTTTAGGTCTCTTTTTACAAAGCCCCTTCCCATTAGGTTATGCCAATATGCCGGATTTTACATAGTTTAGATTTTAAAGTTAATCTAAGATTAGAATCTAATCCTGTGGTCTGTGGATTTCCCCCCCAAATGGGTATGTGCTATCATCCAATCCTTCCTCCTTTTTGGTTCTGAAATTTCTCCAGGTCCTCACCTTGGTGGGTTGGATGCACTCCTCCCTGCAGTTCTGCGGGGGTATTTTAAAGATAGCCCTCTACATAAGGACATATGCCAAATGGGGATGGCTCTATAGAATCCCCAAGCCATGTGCTCTTCTTTTGCTCTTTCTACAGGGAATCTCAGATCCTATTCTGAAGAAATAGCTGGCAGAGAATATGAAGCTTATTTGTGGCTTCTGTTTGAACAGGATTTTGATGTATCCGCATTGCTCGATTAAGTACCTCTTTTTGTTTTCACTCATCTCACTTACTCACTAAACCACAAAATAGGATTAATCTTAGTGATCATTGCTATTGTGCTATTTTATTCTATTTTTTTTATTTATTTATTTATTTTATTTATTTGTTTGTTTGTCAAACATGTACAAGATAGCAGGTATAGGTATAAACATAAACATAATCAAGGTGAATACAGATAGATGAGGACAATAGGACAGTAGGACAGGGACGGTAGGCACGCTGGTGCGCTTATGCACGCCCCTTACAGACCTCTTAGGAATGGGGTGAGGTCGACAGTAGACAGTCTAAGGTTAAAGTATTTTGGGTTTGGGGAAGAAACCACAGAGTCAGGTAGTGAATTCCAGGCATTGATCACTCTGTTGCTGAAGTCGTATTTTCTGCAGTCGAGTTTGGAGCGGTTTAC
>QLTV01012198.1:5032333-5108501 GCA_003457575.1 Thermophis baileyi | reverse complement strand
TAGTGTCCAGGTGTCCAGTTAATATGAGGTAGGTTGAGATCACCAAGAAAAATAAGAGGGTGTGGGTAGGAGGCTGCCCACGTTAGTAGTGAGGTTAACTTGTTCGCATGTGTGATGTCATAATCGGCGGCTCTATAACATAGTAGAAAGCGAAGTGTGGTATTTAAGGACAGTTCGCAGACAATGGTTTCTGGTAGAGCGAGTTCATGTGTAACTTGGATATTTTTTAGGTTTAGTGATTTTTTATAGAAGATGGCAACTCCACCTCCTCTGCGGGTTTCGCGATCGGACCGGTAAACATGATAGTCTCTTACTTTGATAATGGAGTCAGGGAGGGATGCGTTCAGCCATGTTTCACAGACAAATATAATGTCGAATTTAGCAGTTTTTAGTAAGAGGAGGAGTTCGGGTATTTTGTTTACGATGCTTCTTGCATTAATTAGCTTGCATTTAGTTAAAATTAATTTAAATTAATTAAAATTTAGTTAAAATTAAAAACTTTGTTTAGTTTTTATTTGTATCTATAATTTCTAGATATATGTGTTTCAGTGTTTGAAGTAAACTGTTTTTTCTGCCTGTAAGGTAGTAGTAAACATCAACTGAAACTACCTAAGCCCAGGGGTTCAGACATTAAAGGAGTTGAAGTAGCAATAACTAAAAGGGGATCACAACATATGTCTGCATTTCAAACCATTTTTGCACCTGCAATCATTGGAGGAGAACTGATACATGGGAGAAGCAGAAGCTGAACTTACAACTTCAGCTTGCATTTTTCTCCTGCCCAGGATCTTCTTTAAAGCTATGTGGCATTATACATGGATCCACTCTGATGGTTAAAAATAATCTGCTTTGCAAATTTCTCTTTTCACTCTCCTCATCTTTCCTTCTTTGGAACGAAAAATCTTTTCCCCAGTATGAACTGTTCAACTGTCCACTAACAAACACCATGATTAAGACAATGTAGTTTTACTTACAACTATTTTTTGAAATATAAATTGGGATTATGGTTCCTAGCTCTGGCTCATAATTACATTAATGATAATGTGATATCATTTCATAATAATATTAAAACAATATGTACTATGTACTATCTCCTTGTAATATTAACACAAACTCTGTAAAAGAAGTTTAGGGGACTGAGATTTAGTCTGGGTTCACACTTATACTTTGTACTTAACTGGTTTTCTGATTTGATGGTCTGATGATGCGAAGCCCCAATGGGTGCTAATGGTAAGCCATTATTGGCAGGATCACGCTTCCCTAAGCCAAAGCACATTATGCCTTAGTAGAAAGTGTGAATCAGCTCAGAAAGTGGCTTGTGAAAAGCAGAGGTCTATTGTAGTCAGTTCATGATAATGGTAACTTCTGAATCAGGTCTGAGGGCAGATAGTTTGAACAGCTTCACTATACAGATAGCCCTCGACTTACAACAGTTCATTTAGTGACCGTTCAAAGTTACAACGGCACTGAAGAAAGTGACTTATGACTGCTTTTCAGAGTTATGACTGTTGCGGCATCCCCGTGGCCATGTGATCAAAATCAGATGCTTGGCAATTGATTCATATTTATGATGGTTGCAGTATCCTGGGGTCATGTGATCACCTTTTATAACCTTCTGACAAGCAAAGTCAATGGGGAAGCCAGATTCATTTAATAACTGTATTACTAAGTTAACAAAGGCAGTGATTCACTTAACAAATGTGTCAAGAAATGGGGCAAAACTCACTTAATAAATGTCTAAGAGAAATTTTGGGCTCAATTGTGGTCATAAGTCAAGGACTACCTGTATCAACTTAAATGTAAGCTAAAGTACTAAATAAAATAGATAGGCATTACTATGAAACGATCAATTTGGCTCCCATTCTACAAAATCAGATTAGAAGGAAATCCAAGTTGCACATTAATTACTTGTCTTTCTTTCTGTATTTCAAAGCATTGTTGGATATCTACCTCTTTCATCCATTACACCCCCCCCCCCACCTGCATTATTTAATTTTCCTGAAGCAGGTGCTAATCTTATGGTGTTCCAGTCACAAACATTTCACTAGTAAAGGAGAATTTACTGTTATTTAAACTCCATCCCAAGTATGCAACTAGATGTATTTTGTTAAAAAAAAACATTCCAAGCTGTTTTAACTGAATGTTTTTCAGTACAGCAGCCTCAGGTCACCTTGGATAAAAAGAGAGAAAAGACAGCTCAGCCTACAAAAGTACTTCTTTAAAATGTCATTCTTGGCAGGAGTTTAGAAACAGCTTTTTCCTATGGTATGTTGGATGCAAAATTGTGAGGTCTCAGCTGGTAGCTAGCTCTTCATCCTCATACAAAGGCAAAGCCAAATAGGTAGGGCAAGAATGTTAATTTATATTAAAATTCAAAACCTGCTTTCACTCATAAAAATAGCACCGTGGACATTTCTATAAGTGCTGTTAAAAAAAAAGGCAATTTCTCCAGAGTTCTGCCTCTGCTGCTCCACAGCAACTTAATAATTAGACTGCAGAAGTGATGTCAAAATAAGAAAGTTCATACTAGGTCCTTCTGCAACAGCCAGCAGAGTTCTTGGCAAACTGTGGGTGGCAAGATTGCTTGCAAAACACTCTTCATTCACAGGATAGTTTTTACGAAATTTATTGGTTTGCTTATTTATTAATGTTCAATTTACATAGAAGCCCGTGCCACATTCCGGACTCTGGGCTAACAAACATTATAAAAATATCAGAAACAGAAAGGCAACATACATAAAACATGAGCTGGGGTAAAAAAAAAAAAACCAGAGTAACAAACTAGCACAACCAATATATTTCCTATTGTTCAGACACCTGCCTGCCGGGCGATCATCTGACTAACTGGGAGTTAAACACTGGTTCCTTTATTAGTAAAGGCATGAGGAAACTAGTAAATTGCAGGTAGACCTCGACTTACAACAGTTTGTTTAGTGACCGTTCGAAGTTACAACGGCACTGAAAAAAGTGACTTAGGACCATTTTTCACACTTATGACCATTGCAGCATCTCTATGGTCTCGTGATTTACATTTGGATGCTTGACAGCTGGTTCATATTTACGATGGCTGTGTCTCGGGGTTACGCAGCCTTCTGACAAGCAAAGACAATAGGGAAGCCAGATTCACTTAACAACTAGGCTAGTAATTTAACAACTTCAGTGATTCACTTAACAAAGGTGACAAGAAAAGTCGTAAAATAGGGCAGAACTCACTTAACAATATAAATTTTGGGCTCAATTGTGGTCATAAGTTGAGGACTACCTATGCTAAGCTGGAGAATAGTGAGATCTGCTTATATTTGTAAAGGTTCATGTTATGTCTGCAACTGGCTTCTATTTTAGCAGCCCTTGGGGCTAAAAACATTGTCTATCTATTCGCTTCCCCCCCCCCCAAACGTAGAAAAGTGTTTTGTGATGCAAATTATGTGAACTGTCAGGGAAACATTAGCATCCCGCATAGAATTGTAAACCCTAGGGTTCCCTGTGAAGAGGGAATTTAATTTTAGTTTCAATTTATTTTATGGCATATAGATATGATAATGAAGCTATGGTCCAAAAGGACATGCTGTCTTCAATCTGGATCCTTCAGCTGAGTGGATGTTGGCCATGCTTTTTGGAAATTTTAGGAATGACAGAGCCAGATTTCTGGAAATTACCAGATCCAGAAAGGTTGCCTTAGGGCTTAGGCAATCAACTTTTGATAAGCACCTTTCAATTTTTGACTGATCATTGCATTTTACAAATATTGTTCTGGCATGGTTGTGTGATCTATGGGTGTGAGAGTTTTTTTGGGTCTTGACTATACCTTTTTTCCTTCTTTAAATTTATTCTGATAATTGTATTATGTTTTTATTTATTTATTAATCAAATTTATATGGCCATCCATCTCATGGAAAATGATTCTGGAGAGCATATAACAGTCCATTGTTATTTTGATTAAACAATGAGTTTCTTAAACAAATAAATAATTTTGATTGACAATTTGACATGCAGGTGAATAGTTCAGTAGAACTATTGAATTGGGACACAGGTGGATTTAACTCTAGCTATTTAGGTTAAATATTTAATCTATTTATTTTAAAAATCTGTGTATTCTACCTTTCTTAGGCCTTCCATAATGACAATGCAAAAATTTGAATGATCAATAGATGGTGGTAAAGAAATACAGAACACTCTATTACTTTATTGGTTCTTTGAGGTTTTGCCATGCAAATATGGTAATTGTTTGCCCTTATTTAAAAATCTCCCTCTTTATTTAATTTTGACTGAAATTCAGCAGCATCTTTTGGAAGGGTTCTGCTTGCCATATCCAAGACTTGGCTACTGTAAGGATCCTGGGGCCTCTACCAAACCATGAACATAAAGATAAACAGTAACATGATAAACATTATGTTAATAAACATAATTTAAGCATCACCACATTATTCAGTGAGACCAACGGGACTGAACTATGTGCATGAACTGTACTACGTTCCAGTAAGGAATTCCATTTCTTTAAAAGGAAACTTAGTAGCATCTAAGTTGCAAATAGATATCTCATTTGGGTAATTTAATTACCTCATCTAGCAATGATTTCATTCAAATACTCCTACCCCTAGCATTCATACTACTGACACGATGATTGTAATTTATGTTGAAACTGCAACCCTATTACACATCTATACTTTGCTTAAAACTGAATGTGACTCACAATATAATTCTGTAAATATTACTCAGAAGTAAATTCATGATGCTGGGAATTAGGCAATGAGATTGGTAAGAAGCTGTCTTGTTCAAAAGATGTTTAATGCAGAGTTAAGTCAATGGGCTGTTCCTCACTAGCTTATTACTAAATTTTCGGATATTGATTTTTGACTTGTGCCTCTAGCTTGTTTTTTTTTTTTAGCTTGCTCTTTATTCTCAACTTTTCTTTCTTCTGGCCTATGAGCTTGGGTTTGGGTCCTCCACTGCAGAATTCTCAGCTTTTTTTTAAGATAAAAACTATTTTTCCTGATTTGTATCCTATAATTGCAGTTTGATATATAGACATTTGTAGGAGATAACCTTAACTCCAGATCATGAAAAGCTGCTGATTCCTGCATACCAGAGGTGAGTTCCTCCTGGTTCGCCCGAACCGGTAGCGACCCACTGGTGACGTCACGGATCTGGTTTGGTCGGTGCTGGTCTGTGGGCGCCGCCATCCTTTTTTTGAATTTTTTTTTTTGAATTTTCCCCGGGTTTTTTTCTTCTGTGCATGCACAGAAGCCACGTTTCCGGCACTGCGCATGCGTTGGCATCTTGTTTTCGGCTTTTTTTGGGGGGGGGGAATTTTTTTGATTTTTTTGCATTTTGCATGTGCACGCGCACAAAGCGCGTGCACGCCCACATGCCAAGGCGTAGCCACGCGGCGCGGGAGGAAGCGAAACGGCAGCGAGGTAAGTTAGAACCCACCCCTGCTGCATACCAAATAACTATTACAAAACTGAAAAGATGAACATGTATCAGCCTTTCTGCTCCCTTTTTTGGCAGCCTAAAGCAAACTGTTGCCAGTGAATTGGGGAATGTGCACAATCTGATTGGATTGGCAGTTGGATTTTTCTTCCACACTGACAATGTGACCGCTTGGGAATGTTTCCAGGATCACCTGCATACATACATCCTGTATGGCTTTATCACTGAGTTACAGTTTATCATGGCCTAAACAACTGAGCTGAGGTGGCGCAATGGTTAGAGTGTAGTACTGCAGGCTACTTCAGCTGACTGCTAGCTGCAGTTCGGCAGTTCAAATCTCACCGGCTCAAGGTTGACTCAGCCTTCCATCCTTCCGAGGTGGGTAAAATGAGGACTCAGATTGTTGGGGGCAATATGCTGACTCTGTGAACCGCTTAGAGAGGGCTGTAAAGCACTGTAAAGCGGTATATAAGTCTAAGTGCTATTGCTATGGCATGGAGTTACATGAGATTCAATGCTAGCAGAGAGTGACTGCTTGAAGGGTAACTTAGGGGGTGTTTGAAGGATTGACACATAATTTTGTCCTCCAATTTGTTGCTGCTACCTCCCAGCATTGGTCATCTGAGGTGATGGCCTCACAATGCTAAATAATAGAACTGTCCTGTGACTTCCCACTTGCTCGCTTCCTCTGCTTAGGCCTTGGTTGTCTTCCCTGCCACTGGACATGGACATATCAAGATCCTAATCATTAATTGACGCCATTGAGCATCACCAAGATGTTGATCATCTTGAAACAGACTTGGGAACAAAAAGATTTCAAAAACCAATAAGTATAGTATTAATAGTACTAAATTTACTTAGTATCATGATGAGTATTTTTTTAATTCTCATCTTATTTAATTCTCCCTAAAAGTAAAACTAGTAAAAGGAAAAATTGCCTAATAAATCCAGGGATGGGAAAGACAAAGTACTGATTACATATGATTAAAATGATATGTTCAGAAAGAAATGCTACTAATATAAAACAAGGAAGAATTGGACATAATCACTGCAATTGTCTTTTATGCAAGGCTTTTCACTGTAATCATTCTGGAGAAACTAGGAAAGTTAATTTAAGTTATTTAATCCTCTTAATTTTAATTGCTTTGTATTATCTTTTTTACCTTTTTATCACATTGCAAGCCACCCAGGGTTGCTGTAATAGTGAGATGGGCAGCATATACATTTAATAAATACATAAATAAATAAATCTTACGACCTCTATTGTACTCAGAATCATTATTCTACTTTGTTTTATCTCTTCAGGCCAAAACATTTTTGTAACCTTAGAGTTAATATACTAGAAGAAAGCTTCCGCAAACGCTAATATGTTCTTAACAGATATGATGCAAATGTGTACGTGACATGTTTATATGGAAAAATGTATAGACAGAGTGTCAGCAAGCAAACTTCCCTGTCATTCCCATGGTGCAGAAGGCCATTGCTAAATGACAGAACTCAAGCTGCATGTATCAGGAAATTCTATGATTAATATTTTCAGATACGTAGATAGTACAGGTTTCATTACATTTTAACCTGTGCAGTTTTAATATTTAATTATTTTTACTTGTTTTATGACTTGTTAAGCAGCTAGAGTCACCTTGTAGGGGAATGGGTGGCATAAAAATGTTGTAAGTAATAAATAGTAATAAATAAATAAAATAAATAAATGTATATATCTTCCCTAGTTTGTGTGCAGAGAAATATGATCTATAATTCCACTCCTGGGGACAACCTAAAAATGCATCAGGTAGTCAGGTGTCCTGTTCTTAGAACCACTTTTATTGGTCTTGTCCCAATGAGTTTTCTTCTGCCTTTAAGTAAAATTGACTATGCCTTGCCTGAATTTCCCCCCCCTCCACTTCTCTATATACAGATAAAACATATGTGGCACTAAAAATTTATCTTCCACAGAGTTAGGATCCATAGGAGACAGATTACTATTGTTCTATCAGTTCCCAAAGTAATCTTTAGAATGATAGAAAAGCAACTATTGCCTTGATGCATCATTGGGACCATGAAAAGGAAGAAAAATTTAAACCCCCTTTCCATACCTTGTATGGACCCTACTGTGAGTGGATTTCATAATCATGATTGTTTGCTTTCTAAAGCAATACACAATTGATATTGTACTTCTCTGTATCACTTTTAGATAGGAAAACCTATTTAACATTTTGTTTATTTTGACTCTGTAATTAATTGTCTTTTTATGGTTACTTAAAATTTGGCAAGCTTTATGTGAATGTAACACTTCCGAATAAGTAATGTAGTAAGAAATAACATTTTAGATAAAGGTTAGTTCCCAGAGTCAAGATGTAATAATCTTTTCAGCCACAGATGATTCAAAAATATTTTTTTTCTGGTTTAAAAAAGGTTAATAGGCAGTAACAGATAGGGAAACATAATCTAGGGCTGCAACTGACAGTCATTTGTTCTGAAATAATCTGTGAGATTCCAGTGGAATTTGTTTGAAGTAATTGCGGCCAAATTCTGGCTTGTTCCAGGCTTACTGGGAATCCTCATTTTACAGCGAAGGGAGACAACATGAAAAGTAATAGCAGGAACTTAAATTATTTTTGGTGTCTTTTATTTCTTTTTTCTTACCTGGTACTGAAGTTCCCAATGCAACAAATACGACTGCAGTTACAGAATCCTTCAGGCCAATTGTGCAGCCAAAATGGGATGCCAAATCCCCAATGAAAGCTGTGAGAAGGCCAATCATGAGGATGGACACTACAAAACAAGCCCAACCATTCCAGTAGTCTGTCGGGGGCACAAAGGCAAAAAAGACTTTCCAGAAGACGGTCAGAAAGTGCATCACATAATCAAAGCAGGATGGTAGCTTCTCTTCGCCACATTCATCATCATCGTCATCCTCTCCTGAAAGAGGAGAGAGAGAGAGAGAGAGAGAGGGAGGGAGAGGGAGAGAGAGAGAGAGGGAGAGAGAGAGAGAGAGAGAGAGAGAGAGAGAGAGAGAGAGAGAGAGAGAGAGAGAGAGAGAGAGAGGGAATATGAATGGTTCATGAAGGATGGTTCCCAACTGTAAGCCTGAGAAAAAGATCACTGAAACTAATGGGAGACGAGTGTAATTGACTCTGATAGGCTAACACCTAACTACATAAGAAATAATTACTGTAAATGTGTAAATAGACTTTATTATTTGTATTTATGGCAGCTTCCAAAACCAACTCAGAATACATGACAACTGGGCTATAGGCACCTTACACCCACATGGCACAACCAGCTGTTGGTGAGCCCAAATTCACAGGCTCTTGTAACAATTCAAAGGATGAAGTGAAAATGATAAATCACTCTTAAAATGATAAAGTGGTAAATATGAAGTACACAGAAAAGAAATCAATATTAAACAGCAAATATACCATGAAACTAAATAACTACATTTTAAAACATAGTAAAGACACAATCAAAGTCATTTTTAAAATGGGTTTTGAACTACCATAACTTCTACTTTCTATAAATTTACTGATTAAACACAAGCATAATTATCATATAATTGCCCTTTTGAAAAATGAAATATATAACAGCTTAATAAATATATCACTTAGAGGGAAAGGCCACTGTATTTTTCATTCCTTGTGAGAGATGAAAAAAAAGCATTTTCCACTTCATACATCATTCCATAATTTTATAAATATATTTGTTATATTGTTACATTGAATTCTCTTTTGCATTTAAAAAAGTGTCATGGGGAGTTTGTTTCAGCTTCCTGATCAAATTGTTTTCTGTCTTCTATACATTTTGCATTTCTACCAAATTTGTCTTGAGTTTTAATTTTTCTTATTAATTGTATCTGTTGTTATATTGAGTGGGTATGGTGCCCTAGTGGTTAGGATGCTGAGTTGTGGATCAGAAGGCTGGCAGTTCAAGACCCAAGTACCACATGACGGGGTGAACTCCTTTGCCTTTCTTAGCATTGCTTCATTTCTTGTTTTTGGCTGTTTAGTCTAAACTAACTGGTTCCAACAAAGGTGCCATGTGAATAATATTCCTGAATCAGGAATGTATGAGTGGGGTAGGAAAAAGTTTGCTTCTTCTTTAATAACACCAGGGCTATGATTACTATTGCCTGCTTTAAAATAGCGGAGCCATTTATTTTCAGAGCTTAATCCAGGAAAGATATACTGAATACATATAGCAAGGTGATTCCAAGGCAGTCTCAGTATTAAAATGATCACATCTGCCGCCATCTTTATGGCCCAGATAGTTGTAATACATTCAGGAGAGGCCCCAGTTGAAAGACCACAAGTATTATTTGAGAATGCTGGTGGGTGAGTACCCTCCTAAAGCCTGTCATTTCCTTTGGTAGTTTTCCTCTAGCTGAGCTTATTTTGGGACTAAAGCCTAGATAGTGTTATCTGTTTTGCTTCATCCTGAAAGCTTCTGGAGATATGACTCATCAGAGTAGGCCATATTTTCATCCACATATTACCATTTCTCAAATCACCGTGAATTATCCACAAGTCTTCTGATTACTTCTCCATTAGCAATACAATTATGTAACTAGACGTTTGTTGCAGAACATTTTGATTCTTTTGGTTTGCACCACCTGATATGCTACTTAATCTGGATGTACACTGTAATATTCTCACAAAAGGCGTGGAGCAGAGGAGCCCAAACAGCAGGGGTGGGTTCCTCCCGGTTCGGACTGGATCGCTCGAACCGTTAGCGACCCGCTGGTGACGTCATGGATCCGGTTCGGTCCGTGCTGGTCCATGGGCGCCGCCGTCTTTTTTTGTGAATTTTTTACTGTTCTGCTGCTTGAAAAAGGGCCCTCCCACCTGCCCCTGGGTTTATACTGACCTTTATTCCTTCGCCCGAAGCAGAGCTGATCAGCTCCTCAGCTGTGTTTCGGGCTGATTGCAGCTACTGAGCATGTGCGGAAGCAAAATTGCACGAGGGAACGTCGCGATCCGAACCGGTGGGGAAGGTAAGTGGAACCCACCCCTGCCAAACAGCTGCTGAAGACTGAAGCTTTTAGGTATTCTAGCTGTGAGATTGCTACATTTTCTCAACAGAGAAATGATCCTTTTTACTGAGGCGCACAGAAGAATGGCAGGGAGTGCTATCTTAAATGCAATAAAGTTTGCATTATGGAAAGAAGGTTGACTCAGCCTTCCATCCTTCCGAGGTGGGTAAAATGAGGACCCAGATTGTTGGGGGCAATATGCTGACTCTGTGAACTGCTTAGAGAGGGCTGTAAAGCACTATTGCTATTGCTAAAGAAACCCAAAAGTTTTCATTTTGTTTCCTATTAACAAACATCAGCAAATGGCTTTCTTGACAGCATTACAGGGAAAAAAAAACTTTATCAGCAAGGTTGGAATACACAGAAATATTGTGGATGCCTCACTACACATTAGAGTATGGATGTAAGAGAAATTATCCACAGTTTCAATAGGGCTCTATCAAAATGGACACTACACATCAAGACATTCCTTTTGAAATTTGGGAAGCAGGTGGGGCTGGCCATGCCCTGCATGGACACAGCTGGTCTGGATGCAAACTGTAGGTTTAACATGGCCCTATACAGTAAATGAACTTATTGTATTTTCTTGGTGGATGCATACACAAACCTCAAAATAATTTTGCTAGTTCACTTTTGTTTTCTTCTCAACCCCCAATTTGCTTTTTTCTTTATTGCTAAACTGACAAATTGGTACCAGATCTTCACTGTCTGTATCTCCTTCCATTGAAGTGGGGTGGAAAGAGAAGCATCTAATGGAACTCTTCAGTGTGGCAACATAATCAGTCTAAGACTTTGCCACTGAGAAACTGAAAAGACCAAGGATTCTCACTACTCTTACAATCTTTCCTCTAAGCATTGTTGATCCCATTTTCAGAAGATGATTCTGACTTGCCTTGTTCTTGTGTAGGAAAACCAAGATACGATAAGTATTCTGCTCATTTGTTTGATTTAAATGTTTAAACAGAAGTATAACTACTTTGTGATCCTAAGGTTTTCATCCTGTCTGACCATGGGAACTGCCAATTGTGTACCCTAGCTACAGTTTGTACGGATTGAGTTAGAGCCAATTTAAATTCTTGAGTTATTTTGTACTGTTAAATTGATTTAAATTGTCCTAAAATCAGACAGCACCCTGCAGGTATAACTAGAAAGGGATTATTCAAAATGCTTTAAATAGTTTTAAATTACCAATCACTAAGATTTCATGTATTTTTTAAAAAGAACATTGCGTGAACAAAGCTTTTTGATATTTAATTCTCTCAGAGCACTTTATGGGAAGAGATGCAGAACAATAAAATGTCCATTAGGAGAATCAAACACTATGCTTTTATGAGTAATTTAGTGCATTGGTAAATATTAAAAGGCCTTAGTATGATGGCTCCCTGGATATTTAGAAACAAAAGTTTGGAATAAATGATTTGGATCTATAATCTAGCTCAGTGTTCTTCAACCACATCAACATGATCTGCCAATTTTATATGGCCAGCATGCCCTCTGCTCCTTGGAGAAATGCTGGGCATTGTAACAAAATGTTTATTGGAGGCTACTGCATTATTTGTCATATTGTTATAAACAATCTTTTTGGTTAGTACTAAGCTTCATTATGTTAACTCTAGTTATTTTATGACTTAGGGTGTTAAACTATGAGTTAAATAAGAATCTCACATCAAAAATTAAAAGTTGATCAAACACAGCTGCTGAACTGACTGGCATAATGCACTCTTGGGGACTAAATACTGTATGTATCGTTTACTTACTTAGCAAAACTGATATTATAAAGTATATGAATACCTCCCTACTTCCTTTTGCTTAACTGTTATACTTTTTAAAAACAATATTAAAAAAACTCCAGTGTTTTTCTCTTTATAACTGTTCGAGTAATAGTTGCTGATGAAGTTTCTTGCTGATGAATAAAGCAGGAAGACCAAAATGTGTTCATAAAAAAAAAAAGCTTTCTGGCCAGGTAGCAAAACAAGCCATTTCTGAACCTCTTTTAGAGGATTTCATGTGGTTCTCATGGAATAAGACACCTATTCTCCTTTGGATAGAACAATTTTCTTCAACTTACCATCCTTCAGATGCTATTCCCAGAATCTCCAGCCAGTCTCTATCTTAAGTCACTGTTTTTCTTGGAGCAAAGTGGAAGATTTTATTTGAAAAACTAGGATATGGCAGACTAGGGAATAGAAAGCCAGCTTTCTATAAGCATTATCCAAATTATTGCAAGCATATTTAACAAAAGAACAGATAAACAGCAAATTAAATCATTGTCTTTCTGACACATACTGCTTGGGGGGAAAAAGAAATACTGTTAGGACAAAAATTTCTACTATAATTCTGGTACAAAGAAAATGAAATATAGTCATTTCTCCAGGCTCAAGTCAGGGATGAGAAATGGCCCAGTAGCTAACTTCTGTAAGATTAGAAAATCCCATTTCTTTTTCAAAAGATTCTTTTTCACTGAGTCCTAGTGACACATGGCTTAATCTGTCACGAGCTATCCACGTGGCTTGGTACCATCTAGCAACAGTGACTAATAAGCACTGTAGTAAGATAATGGGTTGCATTCTTCAGTTTAGATTGATAAAGGTCAATATTAACATAGGCATCTACTTTAACCTGGCTTCAAATAATGTTTTAAAATATGAACTAGCTATATTGGCTTTACATAAGCTAAAAACATGACACATTTTATTGGGTCAGACCTAAGGTCTATCAGAGCCAGCATCCTGTTCCCTGGAATAGCCATCAAAATGTCTTTGGGATCCCAAGAGGCAAGTTCTGAAGATTGTTTAATAGTACATTGCTGGTACTTGGTAACCAGGAATCAATGACACGTTTCTTCTAAACCTGACTTTGTAATTAGTTTTATAAAAAAATAAAATATAAAATCTGATTACCAGATCATCGTGACTAAAAGGACCAATTATCCATACCTTAATCTAATTGCCAGAGTAAGTTTGAAATGGAGCGTGACTGACATCAAAGATGTGGGGAACAAGAAACAGGAAACAGGAGGATGGTTTAAAATCACACCCTTCTCTGCCTGTTTCTCATCCTACCCATGGATGGATAGTAAAGGTAGATGTGTAAAAACACAAACACAAATCATAAAAAAAAAATTCCAAATTTGATTTGGTAATGGTTTAAAAAAGGTGTGTTGTTTTACTGGTCTAGCAGCCCTGGGCAAAATAGGCACATATCGGGTGACAGGAGGGGAAGGACTGCCACAGCAATAGCAGTCAACTGAAATGGAGGAGGTTGACACACAACGAGCAAAACAAACAGTGTCACTAGTGCCATTGCAAATTGGAAAACACTATTCTGACATATTGTAGGAAAAGTGGGGTAGAGGATGCACAAACCATTGACCTGTGGATGGGTAGAGGAGAACGTTGTGTGTTCCTGCCCTTAGAAATAGCTAGCAATTATTATTTGCACTGAAGCAACCGGTTAGTTACATCAGTCCTGTGTGTAGCTGCACTCCTGCCTTGCCAACTGCTCTGCTTGAGAGCTCAAAAGGCTGTGAACAAAATGCGGCTTTCGAAGTGCATGTCATTGTTTCTTTGCTTCCAGCTTCGGAATCTTGCCTTGCATTACAGACATTGTGGATTCTGACCCTTGGCTACCAATGCTGATTAAAGACCCTGTGACTGGCTGTTTTCTGACTTCAGGCCCCTTGTTAATAACCCTGACCCCTCTTGGCACTGTGCTGATTTCATGCAAGTGGATGGTGTGCGTTTGTATGCGTGCGTATGCTCTGCTTCTTTTTAAGTCAGATGCAAATTTTTACTTTTACCTTTTTAGAAAGGGATTTGGGGGAGGCAGAGATTGTGCTTCAGGACTGAGTCTGCCTTAAAGGTTCTCTACTGCTGCTCAATCAATAAGGTTACACATAGCATATATTTTAAGTGTTATTGGTGGAAGGGTTATCGGGCAGCAATGGTAACAGGCACATAGTAATATCCATGAAAAGGCTGAACGTTTTCTTCCAACTGCACTATAGTACAGGTAGTCCTCAACCCACGACCATAATTGAGCCCAAGGTTTCTGTTGTTAAGTGAGACATTTGTTAAGTGAGTTTTGCCCCATTTTACGATCTTTCTTGCCACAGTTGTTAAGTGAATCACTGCAGTTGATAAGTTAGGAACACGGTGGTTAAGTGAATCTGGCTTTCCCCATTGACTTTGCTTGTCAGAAGGTCGCAAAATGGGATCATATGACCTTGGGACACAGCAACTGTCGTAAGTATGAACCAGTTGCCAAGCATCTGAATTTTGATCACACGATCATGGGGCTGCTACAAAGGTCGTAAGTGTGAAAAACGATCACAAGTCATATTTTTCAGTGCCGTTGTAACTTTGAATGGTCACTAAATGAACTGTTGTAAGTTGAGGACTAACTGTAGTTGCCCTCTGAAATTTCTTCTTGATCAAAAAAGATAGGAGGAACATGGGGTCCTTGGTGCTCTCTGAACTTGGTAGTTTTTATGCAGACGCTTCATTACCCAAACCAGTAACGTCATCAGTGCTAGTGCTTGCTCTGTTACCTAGTTTGGATAATAAAATGTCTGTATAAAAAAATACCAAGCTCAGAGAGCACCAAGGACCCCTGATTTCAACCCTGAACTGCAAATATTCTCCTTTATCGATGACATGGTTCTTGTTGGATACATTTGCATCTTACAGTGAAGTATGAAATAAAGATCAGGCAGACTTTAAAAAAATATTCTACAAGGATCAATATTTACAGTTTGTTAAACTGTGTTTTCTCCACCAGTAACAATTAGGTTCACTGAAAACATGTGTTTCTATGGGTGCAATTCTACAGCTTAACAGAAGGAAGCCACCTGGGAATAAACAGAACATTTGATACTGGCAGACGATACTGCAGACTTGAATGTTGTGGACTGCATGTTAGGAATGAAAAAGCCTCCTGTGGATATGTTCAGACTATAATAGCATGTAGTGCCTGAGAAATACCTAATACTTAATACAGATAAACAGAAGGACTTAAAAGTATTTTAGGATTATTTAACACTAGACATCCCGTGCCCTGTTAGGTCATTGATTTAGAGATATAACCTTATCTAAACAGAGAAACGAAATGACTATGGTGGGCAAAAAAGCAAAAAAACCTCCCTCCTCTAATTCCTGCTGGCTTGCCCATTTACTTTACATTGCTTGCGGGAAGCCTGCAGGGAGAAAAATCAGTAGGGAAGCCAGCAGGAAATTGCAAGTCCAAGGCCAGTAGGCAGCTAAATGCTTGTTGCTGGGTGGGGAAGGAAGCAAGGGATTACAAGAATGGCTGAGAAACTGTCATAGAATGTTTAAAATAGGCATGACATGACTGTAGCAGCTGCCTGGTAAGGCTGAAGCAAAGGAGTTTGGCAGCCCTGAAGCAACCACAAGTTTCCCAAATTTCGTTCCCTCGGGAGTCCTGGATTTTGGATACATTCTGTAAGTTAGGTAAGTTAGGATTTGAGGTACCTTGGTTCAAATATTGTTCCCCTATGATGTACTGTTCTACCTAGTTAAAGATTATGGGAACGAGACTTTTAGTAGTACATAGATTTCTGTTCTTTACTTGACTCAGATCATATCATACATTCTTTCAATTAAACATAGTTAAAATAAATGAACTTGTTTCACTTTCACTCATTTACCAGTTGCAATT
This sequence comes from Thermophis baileyi, assembly GCA_003457575.1. Classification (NCBI taxonomy): domain Eukaryota; kingdom Metazoa; phylum Chordata; class Lepidosauria; order Squamata; family Dipsadidae; genus Thermophis; species Thermophis baileyi. Next base: position 5,092,369 of record QLTV01012198.1, on the reverse strand, counting down.
TAGGCAAGGGAAAACTATCACAGCCTTAAATGTACAAGGTAGATACTGCTAATAAAATGGGGATTGTTATGTTCTTTCAGATACTTGCCTAGGAAAGATTCTGATACACACTTTGCCTTTGCGCTTGGCTGATTTAGGAATGAACACAGGAAAATGTCAGAAGATAAAATCTGTCATATGGTTTATCACTTTCTTATCTTTATGATTAAGTGAGTCATTCTTTTCTAGCCTGGCACTTCTGAAATGTCAGGAGCCCTGCCAGCGAGAGCAAGGCAAATTACACGTAGGGGATTCTACAATAGAGCATATGTAGTCTGGGGGGAAAAAACATTTCTCTGTCTGCAAAGGCTGATGGAGGCAGAGTTTTGGATCTTTGGTTCTCAACCTTAGGTTCCTAAATGAGGTTGGACATCACTACCAGTCACACTTGACCACTGCCCATACAAACAAAAGATCATGGAAAAATAGCTGGTAATGCAAGTTGGGAAATACTTCCTGAAAACAATTCATTTTCCAATTTTTTTTGTATAATTAAAAAAATTAAGGGTGTTGAATAAGAGAAATAAACTGATTTTTTTGTTTTAAATTAAACATTTCTTGAGGGACAGAAGTACCTATGGAGCTTGTATTGTTATATGATTTATTACTCCAGGCTGACCTTCTTTTAATTATCTTTTCAATTAGTGGGATAGCAGATAATCATGCTGAGGTGCAAGTAATAAGATCGTTATTTCTGATGCATAGAAGCAACAGCACAATTATCTATCCTTGGAGAAGATATGATGTGTTGGAAAGAGTGATTCATGTACTGTAGGTGAACTTGCCATGAATATTAACAATGACAGTGTGCCTTTAGTTTATGAAGCAATGATCAGAAAATCCTGCTCATGGAAGCAATATATACAGTATATAGTTAAATATCATTATCAATTTTACAATTTGCCTGAATTATAGTTCTATAATTTGTCTTTATATACCTGTAGTTGAAGTGAAAGAAAGGTAGTCAATGATTCATACTTCATAGTAAGCCACAATTCTTTTAACTATGGTTTATATAATAACTAGCTGGATTTGCATCATATCCTAAGCAATGTATAGCATCACAGGTCACAAATAACGGATAGATATTCTAATCAGAAATCAAACCACATTATGGCAGGGCAAAATTATCAATCTAGTCCCTCTGTATTCATGCCAATGATGTCTGTCAGGAAGCTCAAAATCTGTGAGATGGTGGGATCACGAATGAAATGTTACCACATGTGTGCATGCAGTGAGTCATGTCTACGTACAAAGGGTCTTTGATCCAATTCTGCACCAACAATCTTAAAGATGTTGGCCCTTTTCAGTGCCCATCTTTTTTATATAAAATAAGATATTCTTGTTCTTATTTTTGTTTCAATTCTTCTATAAGAAAGTAAGTCTTGCCTAGAAAAATAAGCCTTATGTTCTTAATTCAGTTTATTGAAGTTGGACTAATATAGTTACTGCAGTCAGATACCTAGATGGCACTTGTTAAATATATTGTATTTAACATATTTTCCATTGAAGTTTTTAAACAAATAAGTTTCTAATATTTATGCACAGTCAGTCTAATTATTCTGGCAAGACTAGATATAGTAGTACAAAAGGAAATGTATTTCAGTGGTATTGAGGGATCTCAAAATAGTTTAGAAAGAAAGCAAATATGGAAATTTATTTCCAAATTGGAAGATAACATCTTGCAATGAGTATGTATTCACAGTGAGATAATTTTTTAATTTGTGAAGTCAGAGAATCAAATCATATTTGTATGCATTAGATTATATAATACTCCCAGTACATGTACTGGGAGACATGTATGCATGTACAGGCATACACACATGCACAGACTTTTAAAAAACATTTTATAATCACAGATATTATGTATTATTTATTCTCTCTTCCTGCCTCCCTTTCTTTTTTTGAAGGAACACAAGATGACCTGCATGAATTCCCCAAGAGCCACTATCCAGATTAAATTCTACTCAATGTTAACACATTTGCAGTACTAACTTAGATCTAGAGTAAATTGAATTCAGAGCTACAAAGAACACATGGCTATGTTCTGTTATTGCTTTACTTCCAACAGCCTTATTGCACCCCATTAAAATAAATAGAAATACACGGCTGCAGTTCTTAACTGCTACACCCCATGTCTCCCAGGGACAACATGTCTCCCAGGGACAACATGATTTACAAATAGTAAAATTGCATTGACCCAGAACCCTTGAAGATCATAGAGAAGGCAAGGGTACACATTTTTGGTCTAGTTTAGGTGGGAAAAGCTAGAGCCATCATAGGAGGGAAATGATGTGGACTAGACAGAGTTGTACCACAGTTGCCTGGGCTGGAAGTTGCCAAGGGGGTGGTCTGGGAGTTTGGGAATTTATTTTTTTTTCTATGCTTTTTTAAACTGTTAAGCCTATTTCACAGCTCACAAAACACAAAGCACAAATTGCTTTGTGCTTAAAACAAAATGAAGCTGCAATACTGATATTTGGAAGCTAGATTGCCAAACTGCCATGGGCGCCACAGAAAGAGGCTTTGGAGACACAAGCTATCCATCCATGACCTAAAATAAAAGAACTTCTCCATCAGACAGATGTATGCAATGCAGACTTAAAGACTAATACACTGAAATTACAATGCTAAAACTATCTACTTTTTAAGAAAAGGGAGACTGCTTCTTCCTTTGTCATAGCTCCTGAAACAAATGCTAGCTACCAATATTGGAGTCAAGTTAACTTGATAACCTCAGGCTAGGAAAATGACTAATTGTAATTTGTGGTATTTATAGAAATAGAAACTTACCAGCACTAACAGTGATAGCCTCAATGAACTGCTCTCTCCAGCTGTTTGTTCCAACCACAAGTGCTAGATTTGTCTTCTTAATAAGCTTGTCCACAGTGTTCTGCAGATGGAAAGACAAAACATGGAGCACATGGTAAATGTAAAGGATGCTGGTTAGCATCAGACCATGGATATAGCAAAAGGAATAGCACTTATATACTGCTTCACAGTGCTTTACAGACCTCTCTGAGCGGCTTACAGTGTCAGCATATTGCCCCCAACAATCCGGGTCCTCATTTTACCGACTTCGGAAGGATGGAAGGCTGAGTCAACCTTGAGCTGGTAAGACTCGAACTACCGAACTGCTGGCAGTCTGCAGAATTAGCCTGCAATACTACATTCTAACCACTGTGCCACAACGGCTCTTCAACAGCAAGTGAATGAAATTAAACAAACATGCAAAAGTATCTTGCTTTAAAACGGCTTGAAATGCTTGTGCAAAGTATTTCTTAATGGTGCTTTGTAATTAGACCTACAAAAAGATGACTTGCACATTTTCATAAAGTATTAATCCATCCATATTTGATGCGGTGAAAAGGTAGTCCTATTTTCTTTGGACATCTTAATAGTTGTTATTACAATAGTAAGATTTTGGCAAACAAGACTGCTGCTGCGGTCAAGGCAGAATGATCTATTCACCTTTTGCCAGTCTGCTACATTTGCAGGACTGGTTCTTAGGAAAGACTGATTCATGATGGCTACTACCGGTATGCAAAGAAAAAGGTAGCCAAGAAAGGCTGAATGATCCATTCCTACCACAGATTTGCCTGCACGACATTCCATGAATCTGCCATCATGGAGTCCCTGGATGTTTATGATAACTGGACAAAGGATTAGATACAAATTAATGCTACTACAGATAGTGCTCAATTTATGACAATTGGGACCAGAATTTTCACTGCTAAGCAAGGCTGCTAAGCAATTGAGCTATGCTCAATTTTATGACCCTTTTTGCCACAGTTGTTAAGCAGATCACTGCAATTGTTAAGTGAATCATGCACTTAACATTATTCACTTCATTAAGTGAATCCAGCTTCCCCCACTGACTTTGCTTGTCAGAAGCTGGCTGGGAAGGTCGCAAATGGCAATCAGATTATCTCTGGGATGCTGCAACCATAATAAATATAGGCTGGTTGCCAAATGCCTGGATTTTGATCACCTAACCATGGGAATGCCTGTATATAACACCTTACCTAGTTTATTTTATAAGCTTCTTTTGCATTGAAACATCTGAAGCTCATTCTGACCAATCTACTATGCATAGGGAGGAAAGGTAATTTTACAGGAAGCCAGAACATTGGTTCACCTATTTATTCTCTGAATTGGTAAAGCCAGTGATTGAACTGGGGATTAAAAAAAAGGCAACTTAAAAAAATAGTCAAAAAGATGCCATGTAGAAACTCCTGACACATTGATGTATCTCTGAAAATATACTATATTAGTACTTCAGAAAACTGCATTTAACTGACGTATTTGCTTTACTACAGCTAAACTGGACATCTTCAGCTTTTACTGATCCTCTATACGTTTAATAACCTTGAGATATGCTTATAGAGCAGAGTTGTAAAAACTTTGCTTTCAACCTAATGCACCTCATATTATAAAATTGAATATGAAATATATAATCATGCATAGTTCATTTTCTTTACAAATGATTGATTTGAGCTGCACCATGATTTAAGTTCAGTGAGGTTGCCTGAAGCCATTCAAAATGACTTTCTAAGGGAATTGACAAGAGAATATTTTGGCTAAGCTGCATGAAAAAAAAAAAAGAACTAAAAAAGGATTGCCTATGTCAGTGATTCCTGTGTAATGAAATTCTACCTACAGAATGGTGTAAAATTTTAATATCCAATTTAAAATTATCTTCAGGGTATGCAAATGAAAGAAAATCAAAGTTAAATTTAAACATATGATAATTGTTAATGATGTAAATAATATAGTGCTTATGTTTTAAATAGTGACTATGGCATTGTGCTTAATGAGCTAGATTAGTTATACATTCATATTCTTTAGTTGAAAAGTTGATTGGGTGAGAAGTTAGGTATTATCTCAAACTTAACCACTTTATCCATAGGATAAAAGGAAGGGATAAAGCACCTATGCTTTATTGTTCATGATTTTTTACATTTAAAGTGTGTGTAATGTTCTTATTTGAAGAAGTAGGAAATGATCAGGCTGAGCCTGAGGGCACGATCAGATGCATCATCAGTTTGGAGGATGGGCTTACAGGGCTCTTACAGGTCTCTACAGCCCTGTAAGAGATCTAAGTCCAGCACCCCCCCCCCGATGTCCATTTGCCTTGACCGCAAGTAGATCAGATTCTTATGTTGAGATAGCATGGAACAAATTTGTAATACTTTTGAACCATATCCCGACTCCTGATTTCTTGCACCTATCAGAAATCATTTATACAATCTGAGAATTGCGTCTAATTTTCTTATTTGAACTCATTTCTACAATGAGTGGTAGGATGTTTTCACAATATCCTTGAAATACCTAAGGAGATTTATTAATATTTTTGGAAAACCCACTAGGAAGAGAAAGAAATGAAAGAGAAAGATAGAAAGATAGATAGATAGATGAAAGAAGGAAGGTAGATAGGTAGGTAGATAGGTAGAGAGGTAGAGAGGTAGAGAGGTAGAGAGTTAGAGAGGTAGCGGAAAAAAAGAAAAAAATAAGGAAGGCAGGAAGGGAGGAAAGAAGGAAGGAAGGAAAGAGGAAGGGAAGAAGAAAGAAAGAAAGAAAGAAAGAAAGAAAGAAAGAAAGAAAGAAATAGAGAAAAGAATGTGGCTGTGGCTGCACAGTTTATCTTCCTAAGAATATTTGATGGCTTTCAAATCATAATAATAATAATTGTTAAAAATATAATTCTTAAAGGTGAGCTGGCAAAGTTTAATGAAATAAAATTTCCTACAGGATAAATCTTTACCCTTTTTTAAAAAAACAGATGCTGCAACGTAAGAAATAAATACATAATAAATAAAAACATTAGAAAAATTAGCCAAATTATTTCAACGCTATAATTTGTATTAATCGCACCATTAGCCTTTTCTTAGAACAAAATTCTAATTGCACAGGCACATTTTGGGGGTGCATGTTGAGGATGCTCTACCAAAAGATTAGGTTACTCCAGGACTGATACGGAATAGAGCTAGAGTAAATTAATAGTTGTTTGCTGTCAGATGGTGCCTGAGTTAAATACGTTAAATTAATGGTAATAATGACATTAGATGTCTACATACTACACCTTGAACTCGTAGGACTCTTCAATAATCACTTCTAGCTTTGTGTGCTCCCCCAGGATGGGGCGCCCCATTTCAGCAATGCGGCGTTCTTCCTCCTCTTTGCTTGTCAGAGGCTGCTTCTCTTCGTTCTCTTCTGGGGATGGAGAAGACAAAAAGAACCAGTTGAGGGATGGTTGAGTCTGTTCCCTTTTCTGTAGCCAGCTTCTGTTTATCCTCCAACATACTCCATTAATGTGGCAAAAGCAAGCAAACAACTGTTACAAGAACACACCATCAGGGCAGCCTCCTGCATTGTAAGGATTGGAGTTTGCTCCTCCAGATAGTTTACCTGGAAGCATCAGGAAATGGTATCATGGCTCACAGCTCCTCTGTATGTCAAAAGGAGCGCTTCCTTTCACCCCTTGTGCTTTTTAAGGGAACCACAATTTAGCAGGTGGCTCTTTGAACTGCTCTTTGCAACTGGGAAATAGAAAGGGAATATCTATTTATGGATTCACAGGTCTATGTGATACACTACCTAATGTGGTTGTTTTTAAATAGGTCTACTATTAGTTAAGGGTTGTCTAAATATGAAATATATGATTGTAACAGATGCAAAGTGATTTCTATGAGCAAGAATTTTAGACTGCTAAAATAATCTGACTGAGTGGTGTTCAAGCAAAAGCAGATAACAGAAGAGAAATATAAAGAAATATCTTTGGTAAATATCATCTCATGTTTTCCAGGTTCACACAGCCATTTTTTCCTGTTAGGACTGTCAGACAATTGCCATTTAGCTGCAATACTTGAATGGATACCTCTTAATTACAACTTAGGTTTTATAACCAGGACAAGGCAGAAAGGAGTTAAGAGTTTTTGGCATCTTTCTACTGATCATCAAGATTTCTATCCAAATATGGCAAGGAACACTGTCCCCTCCCAAAAGAACATGTTTAGATTTGCACACAAAAAGGACAATCTATAGTACACCTTTCCTTGATTACATGAAGACAGACTCAGAGGACATCAAGCTCAACACAACATCATCATATTTGAGTTTAATATTCCTGGCGAGGCTAGACACAACATATATTGTGTTCATGTTAACCTGAACCTTTCTCAGTTGTATCTCAAACTATTACTTTAGGTGTGTAAAGTAAAGCCTAATGAGTAAGTTGCTGTGCTAGATGGGGAAGTCTCCCATCTTTCTTTTCTTCCCATGGCTTTTCTCTCTCGGAATGTAATCCATGCCTCTTCATATTATTTTTATCATCAAGTGAGCTCTGATATCATAACATATATTGGCTGGAACAAAAGGCCTGGAAAGGAAGGGCTTCATGAAAATGAATTCTGGCTGCTGGACTGGCTCCACTTCTCCCCCTTACAACACTGCTATCATGTAGAGATGTTTCATATTTTTGTAACTAGAACCACAAGTATACATTTACATTTTCCACTGAAGTCTGGCTGACCTTCTAGGATCTGTTTCAATTTTTCTTAGTTTTCTTAAAATTTCTGTGGGTAAAACTGTCAGTGTTCATGGCCCCAAGGCAATGCCTTCACACTTGATAAAAATATTGAAAGTTCCCTATATGCAGGCATTATGTTTCAGTGAGAGCTAAGATAGCCCAATACAATCTAAGTGAAAGGTGAGGGGGCTCATTGTTATTCTAACCAACACCTGCCACAACTCCCAGGCAGCGTGAGAGGGTGAAGCAAACCTTGTCTGTGTTTAAACTGGAAAACAAGCTTGTAGTTTCTAGGGAAGCATTTAGAAAAGGAGCAGGCAGATTTTGGGTAGTTAAAAGCCATGTCTAAATATTTAATTATTTGGGAAAGGGCTTGGATGAAGAATATAGTAGATGAGGAGATGCTACAGAGCAGGACCAGGATTTTCCATGGTCTCCATCATTTATTCTTATTTTTATTTATTATTCAATTTTGTGCTGTCCATCTTACTGTTAAAGCAATTCTGGGTGATTTCAAATATAATAAAATAATAATCAATAAAATTAATATTGATTTAAAAAAATTAACTTATTTTAGTTTTACAGTATAGTTTCCCTGTATTTTTCACTTTATAATGGCAGCAAACTTCGTTTATTGTTAATTTTTGGTGGTTGTTCTGACAAAAATCAATGGTAACTTAAGGTTCTAGTGGTTGCAAATAAGGAATTTGGGGTCACTAGTGTCCCTGGGGTTACAGGTTTCCATCCTTCTTAAAAGAGACACTTTCACAGGAAGTGTCTCTTTACAGAGTTGGAAGGGACCTTGGAGGTCTTCTAGTCCAACCCCCTGCTCAGGCAGGAAACCCTATACCATTTCAGACAAATGGCTATCCAATCTCTTCTTAAAAACCTCCAGTGTTGGAGCATCCACAACTTCTGGAGGCAAGTTGTTCCACTGATTAATTGTTCTAACTGTCAGGAAATTTCTCCTTAGTTCTAGGTTGCTTCTGTCCTTGATTAGTTTCCATCCATTGCAGTCATTTGCTTGAAATGTCAAGGAAATAGTTGCCAGCATGTTCTTGGGCTAAGCACCTGTCAGAATCTGGCCCTTTCTTATGTGGACCAGGTCTCATCTCAGAGCCACCTATCTGAAAGCTATCAGAGCCCCTATTTGAGCAGGGGGTTGGACCAGAAAGACCTCCAAGGTCCCTTCCAGCTCTATTCTGATTGATTGAAGGTCTTCTAGTCCAACCCCCTGCTCAAGCAGGAGGCCCTATACCATTCCAGACAAATGGCTATCCAGCTCTTCTTAAAAACCTCCAGTGATGGAGCACCCACAACTTCTGAAGGCAAGCCATTCTACTGATTGATTGCCCTTACTGTTACAAAATTTCTCCTTAGCTCTAGGTTGGTTCTCTCCTTGATTCATTTCCATCCGTTGGTTCTTGTTCTTCCTTCAGGTGTTTGGAGAATAGGTTGACCCCCCCTCTTCTTTGTGGCAGCCCCTCAAATATTGGAAGACTGCTATCATGTCACACACCCACACCCACACCCATCCTTCTTTTCATTAAACTAAAAATTACTACAGTACAAGTTTTTAGCAAGCTCCTCTTCAGATTGTTTACATGTCTTTGGACCAGCCAGCCAAAGATGGAATCCTGAACCATTGTTAATTTGCAGCTAAGATTTCCTATACATAGCCCATATTAGCAGTGGAGGAAGGAAGAGGCAAAATTACACGAATGGCTCCATTCATCAGCCAACTGGAAGTCCTCTGAATAATAGCTGAAGTTTAATGTCTGAGCAGAGCTAATAATTGGAAGTAGCACAATTAAGCTTCATAATTTTTACTCAATGTTCCTCCCCTTCAAATCTCTATTCTGTCTTATTGACAAGTTGAAAGCACACAATATCTGGCTGTCTCTTAAAAAGCTCATCTGACGATTCCACAACTTAACAGATCAAAAACACGTATGGGGGAGAATTGGGTTACATGAGACAGACCATCCAATATCTATACAGATCATACACAGTCATGGACTTTGCCAGAGATGAGCAGGTATAAATAAGAATAGATAGGAACCTAAAGTGACCTTTGGCCAAGATTATTTTGGGGAAATGGGAATCCACAGGGATGGAATAAACAAAGAAGAACGAATACAGTATATTTGCTTTGTACTGTAATCTGTGGAATTCAGTTGCCTATACGTTCTATATATTTGTCCAGCTGAATGTCAGCATCTGATTGACTTAATACAAAGTTAAATTGAAATTTGTGGCATTTTTAATCAGTAAAAGCTTGATAACTGGCAATCTGTTTTCACTATTTAGTTAATTGCACTGTTAATCACCTATTTACTATACAAAGTATTATAATAACACATGTTTAGGGCTCCTGTATTTCAGGAAAGTCTCTTATTGCCACATATAAATATCAACAGGAAGGAATTTTAATTACTTCTTTGGCTGGGTAATAATGCTATTTTAGGGCTCTAAGGAGCTTCTCTTATATTTCTAGCTCTAGGATGATTTGATATAAATAAGTCTAATAAAGGAGCCCCTTCCTTTCAACTCTTAGAAAGGGACATCTGGCAACCCTATTCATATCTTTGAATGCACAGTCCCTCTTGCTGGGAAGGAATTTAATTCTTTGCTTAAAACCAAACCCTTGAATTTTATTTTCCTCTCCTTCTCATTCCCTTTTGTTTTGTGATAAAAGTGAATTTGGAAGGTGCTAATACTACTTGATTGGTGCTTAAAAACAATGAGAAGTAATTTGTTAATTTGAATGTATCCAAGACAATGCCAATGGAGGGGAGGATAGGTGGGTGGAAACAATCTGATTTTTGTTTTGTTGAAAGTGAGTGCACCAGATGTTCTAGTGAGAGACAATAAGGGACAGGTTCCATGAGACTGAATGATCAGAACTGATTTTTTGCACAGGACAAAGCTTGGCAGAGGGATCCAGCATAGATGCAGCAAAAGATTTTATCTCTATCATCAGCTATAATATGTTACTGAGTTACTGAAGCATTCCCCCCTCATCACAATGTTTAATTTTAAACATAGATAAAGAATAATTTTAAAACCGGGCAAGAAACTCTGGTACATGAGAAGGCTGGTATGGAAGGAGAATCCCTGACTCTATTGTTCTCTTATTGTTATAGAAGATTTAAATGACGGACATCTGTTCACTTGGCTAGATAGCTTCAAGCAATAGCATCTATGGGTGAGCAAAGGATGGGGCAGACTGACAAAGGCAGCAAAATCCTTTGGACAAGGCTGGTCCAAGGCCTGATAATAACTACTATAAGAAAAAGGTATTTCATGTTTCACAAGATGTGAAACATGGTTGGAAGATCACCTAGGCTAGAACAATGTGCAAAGGAAATCTGAAAGAAAGAGACTCTATTTTGTCCTCTGAAATGGGTTATAATTAATGGGGAAGATTGAGTATTTTTTTTGTCAAAGACATAATAAAATAAACCAAATCCCACCTATGAGCCATGGTGGCGCAGTTGTTAGAGTGCAGTACTGCAGGCTACTTCAGCTGACTGCCGGCTGACTGCAATTTAGCAGTTCAAATCTCACCAGGCTCAAGGTTGACTCAGCCTTCCATCCTTCCGAGGTGGGTAAAACGAGGACCCAAATTGTTGGGGGCAATATGCTGACTCTGTAAACTGCTTAGAGAGGGCTGTAAAGCACTGTAAAGCGGTATATAAGTCTAAGTGCTATTGCTATTGCTATTTCCTTTCGCACCTTAAATACACCTTCCCTGTATCCCACACCAATGCATGCGAGTTATTGGTTTGACATTATTGGAGGCTCAGCCAATCTCACTGTACACATGTTGTACTCTGACAATAAAGGGTTGAACATTATCTGTTGGACTGGGAGCCTAGCAGACTGGAATACCTTGAATGTTGATTACAGTAGAAGGAAGGGGATGGTCTCTAGCATGAACTTTCCTGAAGACAGGCTTGCCTGTCAAAATGGCAAAAATAATTAATGTTAATGGGCTGAACTGGGTTTCGATAGTGGTTTTAATACTTTGTGGAGTTAGAGTCTGTTAAAAGTGAGAAATCTACAAGATAGTGTACTGTAGTTTCTACTTCACTCAGGGTTATGACAAGTATAAATGCTCACTGCAAACCTTCTGGAAAATCTGTGAAATAACTCATGCTATGGAACTCAAACTTCCATCTGAGACAACCAGCATGGCCACTCAGGATAATGGGAATTGGAATAGTTTACCATACAGAAGACTGCAAGTTACACATTTTTTGCCTTCTAACATTTTCAGAAACAAAGAATGAGGTACTAGTTTTTTTTCAATCCTTCAATGGTCACCTTCTGATTAGTAATCTCCCAATGAGTTCACAACTATAATTGGTTATGAAATCTATGACATGTGAACATGGCATTCTGACATATTCTTTGTATCTTAAGGAATCAGAAAACAGTCTTGATCTGATTTTACTTTACTAAATACTTTGTTCTTCAGATGGATAAAACCTGATTCCTGTTTTTACACAGGACTCTTTCACTATGCCCACTCGTGAACTATGTTGCTTAGCCAAAATCTTTTAGTGCTTGGTATGTCAAGAAGCCTGATTCACTGTAACACTGTTAAGTGTTTCAGCAGTCCTTGTAAAAATGAAGAGTATATAAAAAGTATCTTTACTGCCCAACACAGTAGAAGTACAGTGATGGGAAAGTAAGCCTCCTTCAATGATAAGAATAAAGTTGTTTTGTTGTTAGGTTTTATTGATAAGGATCAATAGAAAAAATCCACTTTGCAGTCTGCTGATTGCAAGAGAGTTGTGAGAGTTAAAATTCTGCAAGAGAGAGTACTGAGAGTTAAAATTCTAGAAAAGGTGGTGACAGAAACTCAAGAAGAAGCCAAATTGGTTTAAAGAGTTGCAGCACAGTTTGAGAGAATATGTGTTCAACCTACATTAGATTTGATATTTCCAAACCAACGTGTGTGTGCCTTAATATTTCTGATAGCACATATAATTTGTTTTCAATTATCATTTAGTAAAATGATTTTTCATAACAATATTTATGTGTTTCATATCAATGATTATGCAAATGATACAGTATATTTTGGCAAATAATGACTGTTACTGGATATTGCAAACTTTCCCCCCCTCTTGGTCTCATGAGAAGGATTTTCAAAGACAAAGCATATATTTGATGATTTTTTCCTGCTATATTTGCATATTTTCTCTGCATCACAATTAGTTGCATCAGCAACATTTTTACAGAAAACTTATCATTAATTCAGAGCTCAGCCTAGCTGAGTATGGAGTCCCTGAGCATCCATGCAAATGATTCCTTATAGAACTCAACAGCAATTTATCATTTACCCCAATTAGAATTAAGTGCTTTGTCAATGGCATATAAGATATAAGATGAATGACAATTTATTCCAGGCACTAGCTGGGCAGCTGATATTGCTATTTAAGTATCTATTCATATTTTTATCCCATCCTTTTTAAAGGTATATCCAGTTTTCTTTTCTCTGCTTCATCTGCATAACAACTTCTAGGAAAAGCAAAGGATTTATTTATTTTTTTCCTGCCTTTATTATTTGTATAAATAACTCAAGGTGGTGAACATACCTAACTCCCTCCTCCTTTTTCCCTACAACAACCACCCTGTGAAGTGGGTTGGGCTGATAGAGAGTGATTGGCCCAAAGTCAGGCTAGGAGTCATTCAATTTGGGTCTGTATGTGTTTTCTGTCTACTGGAACATAGGAAGTTTCAGATGGTGTATTTCTGTGTCTTGCATTTAAATTCTCCTACAGCTGTGATGAGTACATGTTTAGCACTTAGACTTATATACCGCTTCATAGTGCTTTACAGCCCTCTCTAAGCGGTTCACAGAGTCAGCATATTGCCCCCAACAATCTGGGTCCTCATTTTACCCACCTCGGAAGGATGGAAGGCTGAGTCAACCTTGAGCCGGTGAGATTTGAACCGCCGAACTGCAGCTAGCAGTCAGCTGAAGTAGCCTGCAGTGCTGCACTCTAACCACTGCGCCACCTCGGCTCTTATGTTGCAGCAGAATAGTGGGATTTTTATTTTATTTACTTAAAACATTGGCAAAAGAAATCTGGATGATTAAATGTTTTAACTTTGCATAGATTTTCTAATGAAAAATACAGCTGAAGATAATTTGGTACCAAGCACTTTGAAGAAACCTTAGGAACTTCAGTCACCATATTTTGCTGGTTGTAATATTTGGACCCTTGTTGTCAACAGATTGGAAGTATCTTAAAACACATCATCATCTAGTTTCTCAAGTTAAGCCTTCAAGTAATTTTCAGAAAATAATTATGTTTTTTTAAAAAATATAAGCTTATTAGCATGAAACATGTGATGTTAGGTTTGTGAGAATGAACTCATAATCAAAAAGTGCTAGTTACTTAGAATGTGGATATGAAAGAAATCAAGATGTCTTACCATTCAAAGATTTCCCTTAATTATAAAAGCAATGACAAGAACAAGCCAAGATGTTAACAAACATAATGTAGAATGACAACTTCCAATACATCTGTTGGTTGAATCTACATTCACTATAGCTTTAATATGATGGCTGTATATTTCTGATCTATAAAAGCTTTTTCGCTTTCTTCCAGAGTTGAGAAAGGACCTGTGATGCTTCTGAAGCCAGGCATACAAGATCCACTCCAATCCTACAATCAGTTATATACTCTTCCTTTTGTCCAAAATAAAAGCTCATAATATTTTAAATCTAAGTAGATTGAAATGCAGAATATTATAACATTTTGTCCAAAACACAAAAAATAATAAGGAGACTGTTTTATGCAACCTCCAAGGAAATGAACATGTCCTCATACATTTTAATAGGACTCTCACAACAGGAGTCCTTGGTGGGCTAGCTCATCTTTCTTCCTATGTCATAGATAGGTTTGTCTGATGTTACAAAATATATCTTTTAACTATTTGTGAAGGGTGATAGTAGAGTAATAGTAGAGTTGATTAACTAGTCTGAAATTTTGCACTTGGGCCCCCAAGGAGAAGAACTGCAACAGTTTTGGAAATCTTGCTATATATTAATCTTATAAAAGGTCAGAGATTAAACTAGTATTCTTAATACCAAAACAGAGTTCCAGTTGTTTCTGTTGCTCCCCTCTGGGAGGAGATTTTGAAGTATTTCTAGCAGGACTATCAGATTCTGTAACAGCTTTGTTCCCTATGCCATCCCTCTGGTAAACTCGCAAGATTCATTTTTGTTGTCATGTACATGTATACATCCGGACTAGACTGTGTTGTTTCTCTGTGTCATATAATATATGTGGGTATATGAATAATTTTGTATTTATTTAATTTGTCATGTTTATGTAGTGTATATTGGAGGTGATGACCTTTTGAGAGCTGTATGCAACAAAATTTCATTTTAATGTATGCCGATTAGTGTACATTCCAAGTGACAATAAAGTTATTCTATTCTATTCTATTCTATTCTATTCTATTCTATTCTATTCTATTCTATTCTATTCTATTCCATTCCATTCCATTCCATTCCATTCCATTCCATTCCATTCCATTCCATTCCATTCCATTCCATTCCGTGTTTTATAAACAGTGGCCAACCAGAAGCCCATCCAAAGCCTACAGATAAGGCAATGGGGGCAACAATTCTCTCAACTCTGATTGCTAGCCACTTTTTATACTTTATATTTGTTTGATGTATATCTCATTATTCCACAAAGAATACAAAGTAAAATACAGGTAGTCTTTGCTTTGTATGCTGAGCTGAAAAATAACTTGACAACAATGAGGCTCACAACCTTACTTTCCCTTCAGTTGCTAAGAGAAGCAATGTGATTGCTAAGTGAAAAATTAGGTGACTGGAAATTATGATTTTACTTCTACCTTCTATATTAACTCTGCTTGTTACAAGCGGAAGTGCACACTAGTTGTGAAGCATGTGAATGGTGATCATATGATTGTGGTATGCTGCAATGGTTACAAATACGAGGATAGGTCACAACGTTTTTTTAAGCACTATCATAACTTCAAATGTCTGCTGCATGAGACAGTCAATAAGTGAGAACTAACTGTTCATGGTATTCCCTCAATTCTTCCCCTCCGGCCCCCAACAATATTGTGAGGTAGTTAAGAGTGACTAGCCCAAAGTCACTCATTGAGCTTTGATAGCTGAAAGTAGGCTTACATTTAAGTCTCTTTGGTTGAAGCCCAACATTTTGACCATCACACAACACTAGTTTTGTGGGGCACTATGCATTGCTAGCAAATAATTGATAGCTAGAGATAATAGTAAAAAAAAAAAGATAAACTATATAAAACTGGAATTGTATCTTTGAGCAGAAAGATAATTGACTATGCATTGCTAGCAAATAATTGATAGCTAGAGATAATAGTAAAAAAAAAAGATAAACTATATAAAACTGGAATTGTATCTTTGAGCAGAAAGATAATTGAAAATCCATACCTGTAATTGTGAAGTCACCTAAAGGAATGCCAAAACAGAGAGAAAAAGAAAGGAAATTAATATATTGTTGCATCGTGCATTACAATTGAAGCTTTGCTCTTCATATGAATTACATATTTCCTAATAGGAATATGATCAGAGTGTATGTTTATCTGTATGGCTTGTCAATTAAAAGATTATCTAAATTTCTCAAATATTAACATCAAATGAAAAATAGGAAACCATACTTTGTCAATCATAATTGGTTGAAACATATAGTTAAAAGGCAACATTAGAAATTAAGAGAATAATCTTCTCTAACTTGTTATTCTTCAAATGTGTTGAGACTATAATAATCAAATTTGAAACAAAAATATATTGCATTTGGAAAATGTTTCCTTGGTTGTTTTACGGAGAAGCATTTCATCAGCAGGAAATACATATTCTTTATGTATTTCCCAGAACCAATTCCAAGATCACTCTAATACCGTCCAAATGGGCTAGATATCAGTTCACATCCCCTGTAGCCAGTGTCCTGGTTGGAGGTGATGCTACAATCCAGTACACCTACAGGATGTTGGGTGCAGAAGCCTGTCCTGAGATCTCAAAATAAAAAGGATCTCAGACAGTGGGGATAAAATATAGAATATGTCTAAAAGCCTCCATATGATCTGATGTTAACATTTAATAATATACCATCTGTTACATATTCCATTTTTCCTAAAGCATTATGACAAACTTTCTTGATTCCTTCACATTCAGTTGTCATAATGTCCATTCAACTGTATGAAGCAGCTCCTTCTGGGATGGCTATGCATGTCTGAGGCCTACTTTTGTTGTTCTCTCTCAAGAGAACGAATACGTGATCTGACTCCAATATAGTAAAAGAACAGGCCCGTGATACATAAACTCAGGAAAATATCCTGACTGTGCTAGGGTTGTAAGATTGCCTTTCTCAACTGTACCTGCCCATTTTGTGTTGGACTTAGCTCTTGTAATTGCCAGCCAAAATGGATTTATGGCTATTGGTTTTATATATAACTGAAGGCTGGCAGCTTGGAAAAGGCTGGTATAAGAAAATTGTACATATTGAATGAGCCTAGGTTTCCAAATAAAACCTGGTTTATCCTTTGTCTCAATGTGTTGGAAGTTTATTTATGAAGAAAGGTAGAATTGTGCGGAAATGTATCCTATGTGAATGTCACAGGGATGGATGAGAGCTTTTTTTGTCAAGTTTTATTTATTTTGGCTGAATATAGGAACACATTACACTTCATGATAAATGTGTGTCCTTTACGAGGTTGTCTAAGAAGATCAAATTGTTTCTGAAAAGTGGAATTTAGAATATGAAAATACAATTGCAAATATCCCAAAGAGATCAGAATTTCTTATTTTCATTTACCAAAACAAATAACTGTCTGAAAAAATAACTGTCATAAAAAAAGTAATTTTCTTTTGAGCTATTTGTATAGCAGGTCCCAAAGACATACAGAAATGACTTTTCCTTTAAAAAACATACGGAAATTGTTGTTGTTTAAAGTGGCCCTCTAGTGCCATCAAGGATTGCAACATAGCCATGGTTAAACAAGGATATCTGGTTAAAAAGCATGGAAGTTGTAGTCCAAAATATTGACACTAAGCTAGCGAAAGCAATTTTAAAGGGAATGATTAAAAAGGAATCTATTATGTCATGTTGCAAACCATAAGACAAATAAAAAGAGATATTTGCTGTTCATTAACGTACCAAAAGAAAGACTGAATACAATGTGAATCTTGACCTGATTAATTTACGGTCTGGTAACAAGCTTTGGGGTAAGAACTTATGGTCAAATATCATGTAGTATCTTCTGTTTTTTTATTAGTTCTTTCCTACCTTGATTTCGGTCAAAGGCACACTGAATCTGAAGGATCATTTTCAAGCCAGTATATGTGGAGAATGAATTTAAGCACAAATTGACATTCAATGACTGACATAAATTGTTTTTAATAATCTTTAGGGGGACAGCTTCCTTGAAACTTTTGAGAAAAATAAAGCATGAAATAAATTGAAAAAATAATTTACATAAAATACATTGATTGACTCCCCCATATGGAAAAGAAATGCAAGAAATGCAGTGCTTACCAAGCTCATTCAACAACAGGGCTGTGGAGAAGACACAGAAGGACAAATACAGAAGAAAAAAATGAGCAATGAAAGTAAAGAAGACATCAACAGAAAAGCCTCAGATCCAGGAGGCCAGAAAGCGCAGATCTGCAAAGCTGCAGGATACCATTACTACAAAGAAAAATAGCATGAGAAATAATGGAAAAGACATGTTTCATGGGAATAAGCTGTGAAATTGTGGGAAAATATTAAATGCACTGTTATGTTTTGTGTAACAGACAAATCTTTAATTCAATCAAGGTTCCCAACTTTTAGATCATATTCTTGGATATATATATATATAAAGATCTTAATTTTGCTTCATTGACAGCTCTGCCAGAGATTGAGGAAATAATATGTCACAATGGATATGTGTGAGCATTTGCCTTTTTTCTTTTAAAAAAAAAGGGCAATCAAGTCATTCCTATGCCTGGAATGATAATGCTCTATATGTGCCTTGATCCTTTCTTGGCACAAGGGTGCATCTTGCATTAACAAGGGGAAGACTTTGGTTGTAATGAACAGGGCTACTATATGTGGGTTGAAAAATCCAAATTAAGTAGAATTAGCTAGGCTTCTCTATAGTGATTTGATGCCATTTAATGGTCTGGATTTTTGAAGCCTAGATCTGGTAGCTTTAGTACAGAAGGTAGAGGCTTCTGCCTAAGGACACAGCTACAGTTGGAGGGTTGCACTAGGAATGTAATGAGAATGTGAAATAACATAAGTATTTTGATTGATAATGCTTGCTCTTGTCTTGTGCTTTGGTTAGAGAAAAAGGCTGAAAATATATTCTTTAATATGCTTGAAAGCATCCCTGGATGACAAGCAAATATTTCAAACTAAACTGCACTATTGACTCTAAGCACTTATAATCATTCCAGTTTTTCAAATATAGTCACTTGTGTATGAAAATGTGGTGTACTTCTACACCTGGAGACAAATTGTAGCTTTTAGGACAGTTGGAACTAAGTTAACAGAGAATTTCTTTCCAATGGTTACACCAGCTTCAATGTACTGCCCTCCAGATATAATGTGCAGCTACCATCTGCAACCACTACCAGGAAGGTTGGGCTTGGGAGTGTCACAGCCCAATATATCTGGAGGCAAGCTGGGAAAAGACCACAAGTAACCATTTCTTTTATTTTAGTGTTGCCTCTGATCAATCGATTTGGCAAAGATTTGAACTAATATATAGAACCTATTTGAGCAGAGACAAAAGTTGGATGAATATATTTATTACCAAGCAGGGATTCCGCTCTTAAAATGATTTCAGTTATTTGAAAGAAAAACAATTATCCGATCATGTTTGATATCAACGATTCTGTATTTGCAGTTGGAAGAAAGGAATTTCTAGGTGGAACATGTTTTTGTGAACATCCTCACTTTATAAAACATAGCTATTTTCTTAATCAAGCGCGACTCTGTTTGGCATTGTAATGTGACAGGTAACGAAGCTTTTCAAAAATAAGGCTGGATTAAATCTTCTAGCCTTCAAGTCTTTCAAATATCATGCTGCCTTGTGAGTAAGACACAGCTGACTCCTGCCCAAGAGAGCTTGCAGATCCCCTGGAAGCTTTTCAAACTATTCGAGGGAGATCTATTCCATAATTTAAGATGCATTTTGTACAGAGAGCCTATTGAATTTTCAGCATCAATGCTTCCATTTAATCTGGAAACTGCAAGCCCAATTCTTTAGGATGCATTATGAATAGTACATATAGATAGCTATTTTCCTTAGCCAAAACAAGATAACTTCTGCTTTTATTCATTTAAAATATGATTTTTAAAAGACGAAATTGATTTCTTGCAAAATATGAAAGGGATATTTTGGGAGCAGTTAGCACTTTTTTTTTGTTCTTAGCATTAAATGTTTGTTCAGCAACCAGTCTCAAAAATTTTTAAATCTGCATTTTGCTCACTGTATTTACCACTAGAGCTTATTGAGGTGAGCCGAGGTGGCGCAGTGGTTAGAGTGCAGTACTGCAGGCTACTTCAGCTGACTGCTAGCTGCAGTTCGGCGGTTCAAATCTCACCGGCTCAAGGTTGACTCAGCCTTCCATCCTTCCGAGGTGGGTAAAATGAGGACCCAGATTGTTGGGGGCAATATGCTGACTCTGTGAACCGCTTAGAGAGGGCTGTAAAGCACTGTAAAGCGGTATATAAGTAAGTGCTATTGCTATTGCTATTGATTTAAGGACCCAGATTGTTGGGGGCAATATGCTGACTCTGTGAACCGCTTAGAGAGGGCTGTAAAGCACTGTAAAGCGGTATATAAGTCTAAGTGCTATTGCTATTGCTATTATGCTGCAGAATATTTTTATTAAAAAGACTTATGTGAAGAGATCCAGTTACAGTTACATAGGTTTCTTTGAATGAACTTCAGTTGATGAGAAATCTATGTTGCACATCAATATATACACTGGGGCATACTTGTGGCATAGTCTTCCTTGTAATACTACAGATAGAATGGACATACCTATTTCACTATTTTTATCTACCCACAAGTTAAGGTATCAGGCAACTCAGTTGGCTTCTGTCCTTAGCTAAGTGGGCAAAGAATGAAAATAAATTTATACATCTACCTTATATACTCACATTAAGTGTGAAGTGTTTATCTGCATCAAATGTATAGTGAGTTGCAGTTCTCAAGGAATGGACAATGGGGAAAGAAAATATTTAAAACACAATATCAAATGATATAAGTTAAAGATAAATACATCTGTTGGTACATCAATCATTACTTTCCTTTCTACCATGGCCTGTTCTGAGAGGACCATCATGCAACTTCTGTTAAACTACACAATGTATCTAGGCTCCATATCAAAATTTGTTTTGGGTTCTATATTTCATCTGTTAACACTGATCTGCAATGAAAAATGGAGTAAGAATTCATTCACCTCAAGGACAAGGAGAAAATTTGGGGGGGGGGCGGGAAGAGCCTTGGAATCAGTTAAACATATTCAATATGAAACCAGCTGGTTTGATTGATCTGTAAAGTCCTCTGGGAGACTTTGTAATTGAAATGTAGACTAGGAGTGCTTCAGATAAATAAATAAAATCAACACCTTAATAATATTAAATTGTTGTGCAATTTATTTGTTTGTATTATTTTTAATTGCATTCAATTCTCTTTATTTCCAGAATATTAGGAGAAATTTATATTTTTAGGGGAAAAACCCTAAATATTTAATGAGGAAATATCCTTGAGAGGGGACTGGAACAGACTTATAGATGTATAGGTGTGCAAAAACCTGAAATAAAGGTACAAGTCTACTGAGTATAGCATATGATACAACTATTTCATTATGCATGGATATTTTAGCCTATTGTTTGCAAATGAGATATAATTTGGGGGAATAATTAAAAGGACGCTAAAGAATCTGTCCTTTGAGAAACAAAACTGCAGTGGTCATAATATTTGGATTTTATTGCATCCATATCACAGGATGTATTATATAAATAATTTACATGGTACGTTTAAGTGGATCATAATAATTATCAAGAATTATTTTTTTTTAAAAAGAGAAAGAGATAGATGCAAAATTAAAACTGCTAAGCTTGACAGAGGTCATGACACATTAAGTGGAAGCTGAGTAAGAAAGTTGTGAGAGGAGGGAGACACACACAGGGAATGGTCCCAGTTTCTTGTAAGGTGCCTGGGTTTACTCTCACACCTTTCATTCGTCTTCGTATCCATATTGGTTCCTCAAGCACAAGGAAGAAACTGCACTCTTTCTCATATTCCTCACGGTCAAGTATTCTAAGGGTAATGTATTTCCTGTGGGAACACAAGACAAAGGCAAAACAAATGGTTGGTGTTACACACACGCACACACATGCTTTAAGTTTGACCCAGCTGAGATGGTGGTTGATGGTGATGATAATGGGGGGAACTCTGACCCACACATCCCTATTTTTATGTATGTAAGAGAGCAGAAAGCCTCTGTTCTGGAAACTTCCTTGGTGATCAATATAGTTCAGTACATCCTAAAGAATTTAATACTGGAACTGTATTGCTATGGGCATGAAAAGCAAGCGTGGCATTGTTAAATTGCTTTGAAAGACAATGGATTTGCTTTTGACTATTCATTTGCTTCAGTCCTATTCACTGTATCTCAATAGCTAATGAACATATTTTATTACAATTATCTTATGAAGTAACTTCACTTGAGACACACTCTTTTTCACGCAGGCATTTTATGAACAATGAATACGTGGTCATTGTGGGCATCAAACCGAGAGGCAGACTTTGCCTGTAGTATATTTGAAGGCATTACAGCACCTGAAAGCATATCTATCTCTCCCATACTCAATGTATGTGTGGCCTCCTTTGAATGAAGACAAAAAGAAGGATCTAACCTTACTTGCCAAAGGTTACTCTGTAGAAGAGCGATTTGAATCTGAGCCTTTCCACTACATGGCACTGAGTCAAAAGCAAACAGTTTTTGTTCAAATTGTACTTGAAGCAATGTAAAAGGTAGATTAGATAATTATAGTCTTGTATGACAGAGAGTATGACGATTTCATTAGATTCCTCTCTGGCTAAAACTATGCCTAAATTTGACAGCTAATGGAATTTAGGATACCGTAACAATGACACTTCTGGTCAGTGACTCAGCTCTCTGCCCTTTTACATAGATAATGGGAATGCGTGTTTGGACAATCTATGAATTGGGATGTGCCAGGCATCCATGAGTGATCAAGACAGGTGCATACAGGTAGGGCTCAGCCCCAGATAGCCGATCCCCCACCTTTCTTTTCACTCATCTCCACCAGACGGGGCTCCCAAATTTCAACGTAGAAGGTCTTGTTTTTCTCATACTCCTCATCATCAATTACTTTGATAGATATCGTTTTGCTGCAACAGAGAAGAATAGAGATTCGAGAATAAGGGAGGAAGAAGAAAATGGGGAGACAGCAAATGTAGAGAAAGGACAAAGCTGTAAGAGGAAAGGGGAAAAAAATTAAAGAAATTAAAGGATATTTTACAATGCTGTGAACCTAAGAGAAAATGTTTCTATGATAATGTTTACAAAATTGCCTAAGATCACAACTGTCTTTGTGAAAGCTACATTTGCATGAAAAATGTAATCAAGTCTGTGCAAGCATATTGTTTGTTCTCTCATCCTAGGACATGTTGACACAATAAGTTGGTCATGTTAGTCAAAAGGCAATTTAACTGACCTGGTTTGGGAATTGTACATTGATGAAAATCTTAGAATGGTATTAGAGATTCTTAGTTGTTTTAAGAAGAAAGAATGACTATTACATTATTTAAAATAATCTAATCCTGATGGCCAATGCTAACCTATATCTTCCTAGTGATGTTTAAACTATGGGGCAAGATCTGTAAATCTGTGCTACTGTATTATCAATAAATCAAATAAATCATCCTGTAATATCTTTATAACACAAACTATTAGCTTTTTCAACTTTTTAGTTATAGAAATATGTCCCATATTTTCTGATTAATTGTATAATTATATCAAGTTAATTGCTAGTTTTTATATTTAAAAGGGAGAGCAACCAATATTCAAAATGCTGTTCTAAAAGCATTTTAGGTAACATGAGATCCTTGCTTCAACCAAAGATGCTTCCAGGCAGACATTTACTGCACAAATGTCTCTTCTTACAGAGCATTTTATTAGGAATACATTACTTCTATTATTTTTATTTTTAGATTAAAATGTGTTATGTTGGAAATAATATTGAATAGTTGGGCTTTGCCTGACAGCTCTACAACTTATTTGCTGGAAGCAAACCAAGTGCCTACATGCCTAAAGACGTCCACTTTGAGGTTGGAGTTTGATTTCCATGAGCCTCACAATCACATAAGTGCTCATGAGAGTGTACAGCTGTCCCAAAATGCTGTGTATCTTTTCTTAGAAGTAAATCCCCCAATTATGAATGGAATTACTCCCAGGTAAATAGACACAAAATTCTGGTAAACACAGAAATACATGCAAACATACAGATAGTTGTACCTATGAAGGAAAACCAGAAGAAAACCAGTGCTGAAAAGGGAGCTGAGTTTTACCCTTTATGGTAAAAGACCAAAGGCTCTTTAGTGTCTGGAACCATATAGAAGAATGACAGTCTTCAAACGTGACTTCTCAACAACACCAACAGAGCAGTAGAAGAGCAGCAGACCCCTACAGGATACCAACCTTTACTAAAAGCCCTACCTGTCCTCCTCCGTCAACACCCATTTGGACCCATTCCTTTTCCTATAGCTTTCCTAATTAGAATTAGCTTCTTGCAGCTATGAAATATCTTTTGCGTTTATTTTCTCTGAATTATATTTTTTTATTTTTGTCGCCATATCAACGGTGGGTTGCTCCTGGTTCGGCGAACTGGTAGTGGCGGCAGCGGCGGGAGGCTCCGCCTACCTGCCCGGGACGTTTCTGCACATGCACAGAAGCGTCGCGCGCACGAGCGAACCGGTAGCGATGGGATTTACAACCAACTACTGGGCCATATGCAATACTATATCAAATTTATTTGCATCTACTTTTATTTACTGGTTGAAATGCTATTAGACTTGGATTCTACATGTGTAAATGTGACTCTTTTAGTCTAAATAAATCAGTTCTGACACTTCACATTCAAATATTGTACATGAGGATGCAGAGGACACATGTTATTATATGCCCCATAACTAAGACTGCTACCACTTACAGATTTAATATCTGTTGTTTATATTTAACATCCATTTGAAAAGTTTAGAGAAACAGAAAAGTTTGTATATGGAACTGCAGGTTTTAGCTGTTACTACTTTGGATTAAAATGTATATCCCAAAGAAAATTAAAATGTATACAATGAGCAGTGCTGAATAGAAATGATAGTGAATGGCTCTTCAATTTTAATACATTTGCTAAGACTGGGAAAAATTAACCCGTAAACACACCACAGATGAAAAGTTATCTTACTTTGTTCCTTGAGAAAACTAGGCTTATTTGCTAGATTT
Organism: Thermophis baileyi; assembly: GCA_003457575.1. Lineage (NCBI taxonomy): Eukaryota > Metazoa > Chordata > Lepidosauria > Squamata > Dipsadidae > Thermophis > Thermophis baileyi. The sequence goes on along the minus strand of QLTV01012198.1, from coordinate 5,067,242 downwards.
GTACATCATGTTGAAATTGCAAAGGTTTAACATGTTAAATCATTCAATTTATTTTATGGGAAACCAACCTCCCACATCCCAACAAAAAGCAGTATCATTAATAAGTTAGAAAACCAAATATCTTTACAATAAAACAAGAATGGAAAACAAGACATTCATTTCAAAAATCACACACACACACACACACACACACACACACACACACACACGAGTATTTCAATGCTCAAATTCGATTCCCTCAAATCAGTTTGTCCATTCATCAACTGCTCTGTCACTTACACAGATCATAGGACTCTCTATAGCAGGGTTCCCCCCCCCCTTGCCAGTCTACTGTAGATCATGCCAGGGAGTTATCTTGCAACATTCCAGAGTATGTATATTACTAATTTCTTTCAGAGCAACATGGCATGGTATTTCACCATTCCAATTTTAGCCTATGCTATAAACTTCTAAATTGCATACATATGAATATGCTTACATATGTGGGTGAAGCCAGATGAAAGCTTATAAATACATTGTGAAAATGGGATTCATATCTTTTGATATGAAACAATCCCAGGTAAATTTTGTGATTACCCAAAAACAGTGTGGTAGAGGAGAAGAGGATTGTTGATATATGCAATCTGATTTCAACACAATGATATTTAAAATTTATAATTCAGTTTGGACCACCTAAGAAATTTACACTTATCTTTTATTGTTTTTTTCAGGTTCCACCTTCTTATTTGTTCTAGGGAGGGAGGCACTGCACATATTATGTAACACATATTTTTTATACAGAAAATCCTATAATAATGTGAAAAGATCTTATCTTGAGACCTTCTAAAAGTATTCATAGACAATATAAATAGCAGTGGGTTATACAAACCAATGGAGTGATTTGGTATAAGGCAGCTTTCTATGTTTGTCTTGTTAATACTTTAGAATAGTTTGTGATTGAACACTCCTTTGAACCAGGAATCCTAGTTTTCAGTTTTGTTTTGTTTTCTTTTTTTACAAATACACTTTGCACTGATTTCCATGTTGTGGTAACACACAGCAGTGGAACAGCTTAGCCCAGCCTGAGGGTTGTTGGAAATGATAGATGTTAGTGACCTTGCTTGATAAATTCATCAAACTACAAAAGACATCTGGAAGCTGAAGTAAATAAAAGCTGCTGTTTCTAAACTCCTGAAGTTAGGCTAGGATGTGTTTAAATAGGGGGACCCATAATATTAAGTAAAACAGCACAAAAGAACAGATGGATGATATCACATCTATCCACGAAATTTGGGCATTAAGTATTCTCTATAAAAAGTATCCTCTATAAAAAGATAATGCTTTTCAACAAGCATCCATAGAATGCTGTGTATTCTCAGTCAGACTTTTCACACTTGGAAATGCCAAAGGATGGATTTTTCTTTTCCTGGCAACAGGAAAATGGCAAGAAAGAAAATTTGCAGAAAAACATTTTTTCTTCTTTCGTAAACAATGATTAATTTGATTCCTTTTCATCCAGGGAAGATTTCAGTCATCATTAAATCATTAGAGATGCTTGATCTAATTTCTGAACTAGAGGCAGTTTATGGAATGAGAAGTAGAAATAGGGAGGTACACTCTGAAGAGATGGCAGGGACATATGTGGATTATTAAAGACTGATAAGAATCTGTAGGGTGCCTCTATTACTTGTCTCTCTTAATCAGATGTACAATTTGATATTTGTGTCTCCAGTGGAATTCTTCAAAGAATTACTGACAGCTAATCAGAACTGAATGATAAATATTGGTTAGAACTACACATACAACACTATTTTGCCTAAATCACAAATACAGTACTATCCTTTTCTCCAAAGGGATTTTGGCGGGGAGAATTTTAGATGATGTTTGATGACAAATCTATAACTAATTTTTAATAGTTCTTCTGGTACGTGCTTATGGAAAAGACTGTAGATCAGTGATGCTTGGGAAGTTTTGATGCCTGACAATTCTAAGTCATGTTGGAAAGTCCAGGGAAGAGCTTACTTTTTGCATTGCTGTTTTTTGTTATTATTTTTTGTTATAATCTGAACAAGCAGTATCCACAGTTGGAGAAGAATAATCAGCAACATTGCAATCTTACAGTTGTTTTTTTAAATAGGACAATTCTAACCCTAATCTTGGACTGAAAAAAATATTCCTACTGTGAAAATTTAGGAAAGTAAAATTAATAAAAGTTTTAAAAAATGCTTTTATCAACTCATTATAACTAGCCAGTGAGATAGTATTACAGAAGTATTACAGATCTTGTTTATAAAGATTTTATTTTGTAATTTGCTAATTAATTTTATTTTTGACATCATAATTAGCTGTGCAGGAATTCTACAGTTGGTGCATACTATTATTTTATTAAAAAACTGAGAAGCACACAACGTGCACACATACTGATGTACAATCAAAGATGACATATGTTCTTGACAGAAATGACAAATGCAGCTATATTCAGAGGAATAGAAGTATTGGGAGCAGAACATCCTATTATCCACATAGCTTACAACAAGCACATGTTACTGAATTTTGTTTCCAGGCAACGGCATATTGTTAATTAGGAACAATAAGAGAAAAACCAAGCTACCATTGTCTCACACTTTTTCCAGACCATAACTGTGCAGTGTTTTTTCAACCACTATCACCAGCTTTGTCCCAAGGGTGCTTTTTTCAAGAGGCAACTGGACTTAATGGTTTTTCTTTGAAGACGTTTCGCTTCTCATCCGAGAAACTTCTTCAGCTCTGAAGAATTGATTGATCGAGTCCTAAAGTAGTGACGGCATTATACAGGGTCGTATGTATTGTTTCAATTGAGCACTCATTTAGGGTCCAATTAATAAGAGGTAAATTGATGTCACCAAGAAAGATAATGGGATATGGGCATGAGGCTGCCCACGTTAGTAATGTAGTTAGTTTGCTCGCATGATCAAGGTCATAATCAGGGGCTCTGTAACATAATAGGAAGCAAATTGTGGTATTTAGAGATAGATCACAGATAATGGTCTCAGGAAGAACAAGCTCTTGTGTTACTTGAATATTTTTCAAATCTAGGGACTTTTTGTAGAAGATAGCAACACCAATTCCTCTTCGGATTTCACGGTCAGATCGGTGGACATGGTAGTCACTTGTAGTGATAATGGTGTCAGGAAAAGATTTGTTTAACCACGTTTCGCAGACAAATATTAGGTCAAATTGAGTCATATTTAGAAGAAGAAGAAACTCCGGCATTTTGTTTGCGAGGCTTCTTGTATTGAGTAGTTTGCATTTAAGGTCAGTTGCGGTGAACCTAGATGAACTTGGGGGCGTGCATACCTAGTATTGGATATTGGGGTGTTGGGGTTGTTGATTGTTGGTTGTTGTGATGTTGGGTTGTTGTGATTGTCGATTGTTGATTATTGGGTTGTTGTGGTTGTAGGGAACATGAACCGTTGGTCTGATACAGACGGCACGGTAGTCGATGTATAGGTCAGTCTCTCCGCGATCCAGGTGTCTTTTGAGCTCTGCGCGGAGCTCACGGGAGCGTGCACGTTGTAATATGGATAGGTCAGGTTGCGAACGTAGTTTATTATGTTTAGTGTGGTTTCTAGCAAGTGTGTTTATTGAGCGGATAAATTTGCGTTTACTGGCCTCACTATTGCAAATGACTCTGCAGAAGCGAGGAGCCATCGTGCCATCATTGTTTTTGTATTCCGGGCCATCACGGGAGATGTTAATAATTTCCTCAGGAGAGATGGTCGATGCCGGAAAGTTGCTGATGATGCTGTGAACCATAGTGATGTCATCTATTTCATTGTTGTACTCAAGTCCAAATAAGATGGCGTTTGGACGCTTCTTTTCACGTTCAAGTGCAACTTTGATGAGGATTGAGATGTCAGTAGTAGTGTAGCTGGTTCCATGAGGTTGTGGTTGAGGCTGAGGTTGTTGAGATGGGGTAGGTTTTTGAGATGATGGGTCTTCACTTTTCTGCTTTATATCATCTTTTTTGAGAGATGCTACAATGGTGTTAAGGGACTTTAATTGCGCTTCAATGGTGTTGAGGGATGCTAAACGAGATTCAATAGAGTTTACCCTTTCTTGCAGGACATTGACATTGTCTAGTTTGTCTAGCCTGACCATGACCTGGATGACTGAGAATCTCCATAGATATCACCAGCTTTGTTCTTCAAATTTAAAAAGGAAAGTCATAACAGATGCTTAATTCTTTATTAATGAGATTAACATATGAAGCTCCCTCTATTTTATCCTTAAAAGCCCAGTTGCATTTCCTAAATGAAGTTAGATGAGAAAGAAATCAAGAACTTTTCTGTGTCAACATTTTGACTACAATATAGAATTTACAGCTGAGGAAGACCAAGTTGATTCATTCCTGCTGAGTTTTAATTGAGTGGGAAAAGTTGTTTGTTTTGTCAGGATTTTGACGGCCTTTGGTGAATTTCAATATTGTTTGAGTTTATTTTAAGCAATGGTTTGCTTTGCATTTCTTAGAATTCATATCTGTATTGTGTTTAAATTACCATGACAAAGGTTCAGGGAACAGAAAAACATTTTATGAATATTTTAAATACATTTTTATTTCACATTGCTTCTCTATAGAAGAAGCAGTCTGTTGTTCACTTCATGAACAAAGTACTTGTTTCTCTACTCTATGTATGATGGTAATGCATATACATCTAACCTAGAATTCAATTCAGTGAGCACATTCTTACCACATGCTAGGCCCGTGATGGCGAACCTATGGCACGCGTGCCAGAGGTGGCATGCAGAGCCCTCTCTGTGGGCAAGCGCGCCATCGCCAGCTGGCTCTCCACGGGCACCGGAGCGCCTGAAAACGGCCCAAAAACAGCCTGAAAACGGCCCAAAAAATGGCCTGAAAACGGCCTGAAAAATGGCCAAAACCTGCCAAAAAGCAGGGATGCGCACGGCGGCCAGCTGGTCTTTGTTTCTGGCGCTCCAGCGCGCGCACATGCACGCGCATGCAGGCATGTTCCAGTTTGGGCACTCGATGCCAAAAAGGTTCGCCATCACTGTGCTAGGCCATAAACTTGCCTAACCACAAACAGAAATTTGTTTGTTTATTTATTTACTGATTCATTCATTCAATTTTATCCATGCAGCCTCCAGCAAATGTGCTAATCTTCTTCTGTTTTCTGAATTCACATATTGGAGTTATATTTGCTGAGAATGGAAACAACATAAGATTATGATGCTTCTGACAATTTTTTTCTTATTTTTTACTCGCAGGATCATAGCTACCTTGTGTTGAGTAGATGAAGATCAATCCTTTTCACTGAGTCCTATAATTTTAAATTAATAGCCTATGCATTAAGAGATGAATTCACAAAAACATGGAATAGCAAGAACCATGATGAAAGAAACTCCTTTTTTTGGCTGTTTATCTATTTTTGATTTATGGATAGACTATATTTTTATTATTTGCTAAACCAAATCACAGAGATGGCATGCTGGACAAACAAATTGGTAAGTCAATGTAAATTTCCAAAACAACTATTAAAGGAATTATTTTCTACTCTCTTCCCCCCCACCCCGGGAGTGGAGTATCTTCTCAAGTGGAGACAATCTGATCAATATAACCAGATGTGGAAGAGGCTGTTAGTATATTTATCCAGTGTCTAAATTGTAACAAGCTGTTAGGCATCTGTTAGATCTAATAATTGGAAGATGAACCAGATGAGATGAAGTGGATGTGACAGGAAGCAGTTAATGCTGGAGAGCTTATTTCATTTGCACTTTTTGTTCAAAGCAAGAAAACAAGGTGTGTCCTTACTCTACTACTGAGGTTATCATTTTTTCATATACAGAATTATGATGAGCCTCTATGGGACAAGTGAGCAGAAGCATGGCCAATCAGGGTTTACACGGATTATGCCATTAAATTGTAATGTAATTAAACTTTTAAGTAATGTGGCAATGGATTCATTGTTTAACACTTGACCAGTACATGTCTTCTCAATCCTTATTTCTGCACTTTGGTGACATGGAGATGACATATACAACTTACCCTTACTGCTTCTAGTTCAGAAATATTTGAGATATTGTAGCAGCCCAGTCATATATGTTTAAATGTTTCATCACTAACTTTCACTGCATTGCTCACATTTTAGGAAGGGTTCCTCTTCCCCCATCCTGCTTTTTAACAAGTGATAACATCTGATAGACCTGAGGGCAGTAAAGGACTTTGGACTATAGGCAGAGGTGGGTTCCTCCCAGTTCGCCCGAACCGGTAGCAACCCGCTGGTGACGTCATGGAGGCAGTTCGGTTGGTGCCGGTCCGTGGACGCCACCATCTTTTTATTTATTTATTTTTTTGTTTTGGGAAAAAAAATTTTTTTTTAATTTTTTTTAAATTTCTTCTTCTTCTGAGCATGCGCAGAAGCCGAGTTTCTGGCACTGCGCATGTGTCGCCATCTTGTTTTCAGCTTTTTTGGGGGGGGTTTGGCACTGCGCATGCGCGCACGCATGAAGCGTGCGCGTGCCCACGAGGCACGGCCACGTGGTGCGGGAGGAAGCGAACCGGCAGCGAGGTAAGTTAGAACCCACCCCTGACTATAGGAGATTATAGGCAGAAGAGACATTTGGTACCTGAACATAAATATGCAATACACCTCTATGCTTTTGTTTCCACCAGGTTGCTCAAAACGTAACACATGGCATTGATCTATGTTTTACAAAAATTACAAGGTATCAGGGGGTCTATTTGACTGGCTTTTCAGAGATAACACAGACATGGAACTATATTTCCAATCAAAATGCTCCCACTTGAAATGGTAAGTATATGCCTATTTTAATTTTAGCTCTATAGATGTTCCCTCCAATGAAATCTTTCAGGTAACACAGATGGAAACTGGTTCTGGAAGAGCAACTAATTCAGCCTCTAAGGAAGATGTGGACAATTTTCATTTATATATTTCCTTGAATAAATGGCATTTATTTCACCACTATTGCAAATGGCATTTCACCTACAGATCTAGTTTACATTCAATTTTACCTAATTTATAATAGCATGACAATCGTTTGACACAACCCTTATTGCAACATGTAAGGGAAATCCTTACAAAGGGATTTAAAAAGTACAGGCTATTTATGATATGATAATATTTTGTCTGGAGATTAACAGAGCACACCAACAAGGAAAAGGATGATTAAGCAAATGTTTTGCAACCCAGAAGTTGAATGTAAATATCACTGGCACCCACTTTATTTCTATCAGTGCCTATTTTTTCATACACTCATCCTGTACATGTTTTAAAAAAAATCATCTTTCTCCTTTTAGCCCTTTTTCTACATTTAAGAAACTTGAATGCCTTATGTAAATTTTATCTCAACTTACTTTTTAGTCAATAAATTTTACTTATGCCCAAAAGGCCCAAAAGCAAATTACAAATATAATCTAAACTTGCATTAGATACAAGTTTAACAAATAAAATGTTTAATAAATATTACATAATATATTTAAGCATATGCACCAAGGCAAATTCCTTGTGTGTCCAATCACACTTGGCCAATACAGAATTCTATTCTATTCTATTCTATTAAGACTTATATCACTATACTATATATACCACAAAAGGAACAGTCTCCTTTAAAACAGAACTGGAAAACAAAAGACCGAGAATAATTGATTATTCATGCATAATTCACAGAACATATTTGATGAATTGTTTTTGCTACCCAAAAAGGCATTCTATATTCACCAGGGAGGAGTCTTCCATCTGTTCAAACTACATTGGAATCTCTCTCAGGCATGTTTAACTCTCTTTAGTTATAAGAAATTATTTTAAATGTTACCAATTTGCGTGAATGGAGTTTATAATTTGATTAGATTAATTTAAACTAAAAATGGGAAGACTATATGTTACATGGCTGCCATGCTCTAATAAACTCTTTCATACCCCAAAGCAGATTTGAGGGAGAGGGAATGGGGAGGTAATAAAGATAATATACCACCTCCCATTGCCCCACTTTTCTCAAAGTCCCTTTCTTCTCATTCCTCCTTCTCCCCGTGAATTTGAGTTTCTATCTGCAACGGTCTTGAGCACTTCAAGGAGTTGAAATAGATTTTTTAATAAGGAAATAATTTTTTCCCTGTCACATATTTCAGGAACAACCCATCCTATCCCACAAACTCTTTCAGCACAGAAGGCACCACAAATGAAAGAATTCTATGTACCAACAAACCCTCAATTTTCTGAAGCTGAAATCTAAACTGTGTCTATTGTCTAAGAAAGGACTGCATGTTTTGAGACAACTAATCTGCTCCAATTGCTCAGTAAAATTCAGTTTAACTGAGTTCAACATGCCCATCAATCAAAATTACTTCCCAGGGTTATTTTGATAAGGGCTGTGATGTTTCCATGTTTCTGCTCTGCCAGGCCAAGAACTCATAACAAAATGGGCACAATTTGCTTTTTTGTTTCCAGAGCTATTCAGAGTGAACATTTCCTTTGCCCCACACATGAAGACCACAACTGGATCAGCAACACTTAAAGAAAATCACTTCATTCAATCCACTGCTTCCATCTAGAGACTAATCTCTAGCTGTTATCTTCACGACTTTAATTACTATTTCTCCCATCTTCCTCAACTCAGTGGTTTTTATTTATATCCAAAAGGAAACATCTGAAAAATTTGAAACTACAAACCTGATCTATTTAATCTGGTTGAGCTTTTGAAACATTTTTAGTTTTTTCTTCATGAACAAGTTATATAAGATTATTTTTTAAAGTGAAATATATTACAATGATCTAATTATTCATGTGTCTGTGCATATAACATTGAAGTATGTTGCAGGTTGCCCTGAGTCATTGAGACTGGGTGGCATACAAGTGTCTCTAGGAATATTTGCAAATATACATGCAATTTCACAGATGGTATGGCCACGCAGGGACGACAAACTAATTCTCGGATATTACTGTATCATTTTCATATGTATCCCACAATCTCATTCCATACATTTGTCCTATACCATGAAAAAATGCATGTTTTAACTCTTGAATTTCATTTTCTACATTTCTGAAATTTCATTCTGATCCTCAAATGGATTTTCCACAACTCTCCTCTTTATTATTTTTTAATATAACATCTAGCTCAAATATACATTCAATAAAGTATGCTGCCTATATTACAATTCTGCTTGAAATGCTGCCAATCTTGCAACATTTATATTTGATCTTGTGGCCATTGCTTTATTGAGGCCTTTAGAATTCTATACTCTTCTTGTAGTGGGTGTAAGCAAGCAGAAAAGGTTATCCAGGTTTGAGGATTAAGTTTTATCATATGCCATTGTTTAAAAGGAACACTGCTTTCAAGGTGACCTTTACTTCTGATGACAGAATTTATTTATTTAAGAAATTTATATGGCTGCCAGCTCACATATAGGTAACATTAAAAATCACAATATAAAAACCCAGACCCATTCCCCCCCCCATGGCAGCAGCAATTCATTCAAGAAATTCATGCAATTTATTGGGCAATGTTATAGTGAGGAATTGCCACAGCCTTCTTCCAAGATCCTTTTCTGACTTTCCAGTCAGTCAGTTTGGAATTCTATTTCCTAAGTATTAACCAGGGCAGACTATCAGTAACACTAACACTACAACAGAGCTGGAAGAGACCTTGGAGGTTTTCTACTCAAACCCACTGCTCAAGCAGGATATCCTACACCATTTCAGACAAACGGATGTCCAATCTCATCTTAAAAAACCTCCAGTGATGGAGTACCCAGAACTTTTGGAGGCAAGCTGTTCCACTGGTGAATTGTTCTCACTTTCAGGAAACTTCTCCTTAGTTCTAGGTTGGATCTCTCTTTAATAAGTTTCCAACCATTACTTCTTGTCCTGCCACTCCTTAGCTTCAGATGTTAGAGAGAATTTGCTAGAAGCTTCCCTCAACTCAGGTATGTTAATGATATCTGTTTTATTTTTCAATTAATGCTAAAAAGACTCTGGAAGTCCTGAACTATTATCTGATCGCAGGAAATGATTGGCTGTATAGAAATTAAGTCTTAATCAGCCGCAATGATTGTAATTCTTTGTCATTTATATGGGGCATTTTTATGAATTCCACCATATTATTTTTGTAATGCAGTGATTAGTACAGAATAATTTTTATAGTGTGATTGTGTAATCGTCATGATCTATTTGGCTTAGCATTGAAAATATGGAATAACTATTCAAAGATTCACAGAGTAGCATGGAGAGAAAGGGAGGGGAAAAGGGTGGTGTATGTTTGCTGGGAAGCTGATCGTTAAAATTTGTATAATACTTACAGCTATTGTTTAATACTTAGTGTTATGCTATTGTTATAAATAGTATTGAAAAAATATTGAACAAAATAAATTGAACAATATATTGAAATACATGTATATTGATCGGCGGTGAGTAATCTATGTTTTCACTGCTGAAATTGGTCTTATTAAAAGGTTACTTGCAAAGGGATAATTTCAAGCTAAAACATGTACATTTCCCATTGCCAGTATCAACTATTTTGGATCTGAATTGTTTGTTCTTTTATCAACCAATGGAACATTTTGTTTATCTGACTATAAAACTGAAAGCAAGATCTCAATTTGGACAAAGGACTTTGTTTTGTACTGTTTGGGTTCACTGAGAACACGTTTGTGCTTAACTTTATGGTAATCTCCGTTGTTTATATACTGTACTTTCAACTAAAATATTTTTACAATCTTAATTTGTTAAGTTTCATTCCAACCTAGAAGTCACATAAATGAAGCTATCCTTGCCTATTTTTTTTCTCAATATTACATACTACCTCACCAACAATAGTAAATGCCAGTATATCTGTTTCCTATCATTAGCTATAAAGCGCAAGGAGAAAAGGTGCTATTCAAAATTACATACAAGAGGAGATTCCTATTTACAAAATGTATTTAAAACTTGGTGCAAAAAACTTTTTGCAAGTAAAAAACATTGTTTTCTGATGCCACCCCCTGCCCTCCCACTTTTGAAATTATTGGATGTGAGCCAAAGGCTTGTTGAAGCAGAAAGTCAGTGGAAAATGGAATAGTAGCATCATTTCAACACAAAAATGCCTGTGCAGAGTAATTTGGATCTCAGTTTATACTTTTGAGTATAAATGAACAGCTGACAGATATCCTGAGCAATAAATAAGGCTGTCAAGATTTAACCCAGAAAGTACAGAATTCAAGATTAAAAGAGAATGGAGCAAAAAGAAAATGCATTTGCTTATTTGGATTTTCTTTACAAGAGATTTTCAAATCTCAGCAAAAGTTTTGAAGTCTTTTTCTGGGAGAAAATGCCAGAATAAAAAGGGACATTAATTTTGCTAGGGTAGAAAAAATGACTTTGCTTCCAAAACTGACTGATACCAGGCTTTTTCGTAATCAAACTGTACTTGTTATTATCTGTCAGCATAATGTATATGAGACATGATGACAACCTCTTTAATTTCACAACGTATAGACAGACTTAACCATAGTTTCAATTGGAAAAATGTGACCATCCTAGACCAAGCCCAAAAACGCTAGGGTATTTCTAGAAGCCTGGCACTCTGACAAATTAGTCATCAATAGACACGTAGACATTAACAATATCTATAGACTATACAAAAAGACAATCAACTAGCCAAAAAAGGGAACAAAAAGACGCAAGCATCTCTCCACCTGCAATCAGCACCCAGATCAGCATAGATTTATTCCAAGATTAACATCAGACCAACAATCAAATAAACAATATCCCAATCAAGAAAGTGCCAAAGAAGCCAACAGCGAACAGCTCAACCAAAGAATCTCTAAGACCACCCCCACCAACACTGACAGGGCAAGACACTAGAATATAAACTGAGATCAGCAAACCCCACTCCTTACTAGCACTGATGATGTTACCTAGTTTGGGTAATGATAAAACACAATCATTTTTGATCTCAGTACTTCCCATTCACTTTATCTCAGACTAAGGGAGTCTGCTGTTACCTAATACTTCAATTGGCCTACATAAATAATAGCTCCTCACAAATATGGCAGTGTAGCTACACTGAAATTGGAGCTACTTGGAACAGCAGGAAATTGCAGCCAAACCTACAGTGGCTTCGGACATTCTAACATTAAGCCCTTGAGACTACCACCTATCAGGTACTAGGCACACCAGCCTGACAATAAGGTCCCTCTTTACAAGATGTCCCTTTAAATATAAGGCAGTGCTTGTCACTATTTCTCCAAGGATTACCAAGTAGTGTCTGCCCTACGTTCCACCCTTACTCTACACTGGTCCCAGGAGTCTAAATTTGTTGTGGATTTCCTCCACTTCTACTGAGACAATAAAAACATAGTCCTAATGATAAAACGATCCTTTTCCTTTTTACAGAACATGTTAGAATACAGTTGCAAAGGCTCAGCAGAAATCCTCATTCAAGTGTCAAGTCCTTCACAGATTTTTGCTTTGGAACAACTTCTAGCTGTAATCACAGCTAGCTGCTCCAATAATGGTGGTGGTTCCCATACTGTCTGAGTAGCCTTATGCAACCTCATTTACAACAATGATGCTACTTCCATGTCTGCTTGGGATCTCTTTCTCCAACACCACCACAGCACTTTGTTTCAGGTGAAAGCAAAACTTCTCCAGGACCAATATATTTCCAAGACTGTAAACCTCCATTGGTCAGTTCTTCTATTTCTTCTTCTATGTACCTCCCCAATACTTCATCAACTGCCATCAAATGCAAATAATTGCACTCTAGGGCAGGGGTGTCAAACTGGCGGGCTATAGGCCAGATGCATCATGCGCAGGCCATGCCCACCCCAGCTCTGTGAAGGGGAAAAACGTCGCAATACATCACATGACGACGTGACGTGGTGAGTTGACATCCATGCTCTAGGGCAGTGATGGCTAGCCTTTTTGTCCTCGCGTGCTGAAAGTGTGTGCACACCCATAATGCGCACGTGACCCCCCACATGCGACCCCGCACATGCGCACATGACCCCCGCGCATGCATGGCAGAGACCTGAAAACCAGCTGGTCGGTGGGAGGTGCGCACGCATGCGCGGTGGAGCTGAGCTGGGTCGACGGCTCACATGCCTGCAGAGAGGGCTCTGCGTGCCACCTGTGGCACACGTGTCATAGGTTCACCATCATGGCTCTAGGGTCTGCAAACTCTACAGCTGAGTCCATAAACATATCAGTTCCACAATTATCTATCCTCCATCATTCTAACAACAGCATTCCAAAACAATAATCCATAACTAACAGCATGATAAGCAACCACTGCCAGACATATGTAGCTGTTGTTTAACACCAGCAGCTGACAGGAAATATGGAAAAACTCTATCAAATGACAAATATTAACCCTCCAAAAATGTGATGATGATTATGACCAAACAGAGAAAGGTTCACACATATTAGAAGACACTATGAAAATGTATCTGATGGGAGGCAAAACTGATCCTTTTGCCTAAAATTGTCTTCTGGCTCCAGCTAGTTACTGTGGAAGTTATAATTCAACTTATCTGAGACAACCTAGATTATCAAAGCTGGACTAATGAATAAAGGCAGGTTATAGAGTTTGGATGGATTGAAGAAATGGAACTCGCAGACAAGAAAGATGTTTTATACATCCTCCTTAATATATTCAGTTAGAAGAAATAATTACATTTAATAATTACATATAATAATTCACATTTATTTGTTCTTAGTTTGTCTTTGTCTTTGCATTTTCTGTCCACTCTCTTGCTGCAGTGGTAATGATCAACCACACCTATAACTAAGCTGAAAGGAAAGGTGCAGATTGTTAACTTGTAATTATATTCAAATATAGTCCAGTGACTTCAGGAAGAAAGGTAAATCTAATCTGCCTTGAATCCTCTTTCACTTCTGCTAACCAAAGGAACACATTCTGGTGATTATACTGTGCCAACATGGACATGATTTGTCGATGCTGACAATGATTTTACTAGCCTATAAACTTGGGATTTCATTTTACCTAACCTTTTCTCCTCAACTAAGTCATAAATAGGTACAGTTGTGAGCCGATAAATGTGTAACGATCAGCTCTCCTGACTCCATGTCCTGATGCTATCCATCAAACAACTAATCCAGCATGCTAGGCATTGCAGTTTAGCTCAGATTGCAATATTTCAGAAAATTTAACAATTGGCACTCACAGGTTGAGCTGTTTGAAAAGAGCATGAGGTGAATCACACAAGTGGGTAAGAAATTGCAGGTTTAGAAAATAGGTTTTGGAAGTTGATGTGCTGTCATTTTGCTGTATATACCATTTTGCATAAACTGCCTAAGAAATCCAATATTTATTATCTTGCCCTCCTTGTTCCTTACTACACGTTCCTGGATAATCTGGGATCACTCATATGAGTAATTCGAGAAAAAAAATATTTATGAGATGTTATAAGGAAAACAATGTAATCAAAAGTTTAGAAAAAGCCTATGCACCTACCAGAGCAATTGGTATTTGTAGTTTGAAACTGGAAAATAGACAGTGTTCAATGCATCCTGAATAGGCTCCCTTCCTCTTTATTATAGCTCTATGGCTAAGCTTCCTGGTCCTCGCAAATACAAGCCTCCAGTGATGATGGCTGACATTATAGAGCTGAGGTGGCACAGTGGTTAGAGTGCAGTACTGCAGGCTACTTCAGCTGACTGCTAGCTGCAGTTCGGCGGTTCAAATCTCACCGGCTCAAGGTTGACTCAGCCTTCCCTCCTTCTGAGGTGGGTAAAATGAGGACCTAGATTGTTGGGGGCAATATGCTGACTCTGTAAACCGCTTAGAGAGGGCTGTAAAGCACTATGAAGCGGTATATAAGTCTAAGTGCTATTGCTATTGCTATTTTTTCCTGGCGTGCCTTGACTTTCAAATCCTGCCATTTCTGAGCAATATAATCAACTGTGACAATTTATTTTCCACAGCTCATTGGTTCAAAAAGTCTTTCTGGGACATTTAGTTTATTGTACGTCATAACTGAAAATTATTTGACACCTGCAAATTTGGGAAATGAAGGCATAAAAATATGATGACTGTAGTATTTAATTTGCCAATCAGACAGTTTTTATTCAGCACTAAACCTATATTTTACTACCTTAACATTAAGTTTAATCTTGAACAGCAACTAGTCCTTCTGAAAATGAATCACTCTGCTGGATGATTACAGTTGCAAAATTCAGTCAAGAAAGAAGCAGATGGGCAGAAGAGAAGTCAGTAATTAATCTAAATTTTTCTTTTCTTGTATAACTCACTGAAAGAAAGGAGTGATGAAAATTTGAAGCTGTTTGTCATGTATGAAAATAGGATTGGACTATAAAATGATACCATTTCTGGGCCAAGGCTATTATGTTCAGAAATAAAATAACATGAAGGATAACATGAGGCTATGGACAGTTTAAAATAAGTCTATTCCTGGAGGCAAGGTACCCACAGGGTCTGATGCTGTCATCAAAATAATGAAACCAGAATTATGCCAAAATGATGTAAACTCCACTCTTTTTGCACGTGCATGCAAAGTTTCTATTATTATAGCCTATCTCAATAAAATATACTTCTAGTCTTCCCATGGAGTTTATTGGTTTGATCTATCTACCGGGGCCGACAGCTGTTTTGCATGCCTGATTAAGCTTTCTCTCCCCTCTTTCTTTTACTCCAGTAAATCGGGGTGACTGCCTGAATAATTTCCAAATATTATATTGCTTTCTGGGACTTAAATAATATTTCAGCCTTCTCTGTAACATTTCTTGCATATTTTAATCAAGGTCATCTCCCTTACTCTCTAAACTGGGGCCTGTGGGAGCAGAGGCCACTAGAAACAAAATTCCCTGCCAAGAAGGCTACATAAGTACAAGAATTCTTTCAGATATGTTTTTAATTCCATGCATTAAGTTAGCTAAGGGCAATTTAATCAATTTGCAAGATTGACCACTTGGCTAACTCATTTAAAAAGGAAAAAAAAAATAGCTACAAAAACTAAGGTTGTGATAATTGCCCCAGCCAAAGGAGGTTGCATTGACATGCCCGTTATTGAAAAGGGGGATAAGAGGGGAAAACACCATTTTCAGGATGGGACTGTTAAGAATAGTTTGAGTGCAGATGGACAATGAGATAGAAGTGGTGGTAGAGACATCTCTCAAAAAGTAAATGGGCTGTCCTCATGCTGGAGTAAAGAGACTGTGTTGATCTTTGCTAAAATAATCCAGATACCTTTTGTAATTGCTCAAATGATTTGAAAATATTATTAACATAATATAAAGTTTTTATGTTCTTATTATCCCATGAATTCTGAAAGAAAGATCTAAGATATTTCCCCCCCCCAAAAAAAACCTTTCTTGATAATTTAATAACAATCAGCAAATCTTTACTAGTCTTCAAAATCATGGTTATATAGGCCTCATTAAAGGAAACTGGAAAAAATATTCAACGAACTATAAACCTCAAACAAAATAGTAGCAAAAATTAATATATATCTTATATATAGCAGGATCAGGAGCTTTTCTTATTTTCATTGATTTAAAAGTATATAGTTTTCCCTTAAGAGCAAAAAAAAAATACAACTAAAACTTGATTGTGTGTAATCTTTGGAAGAGCTATTTATTTAAAAACGATTAATGTCTTCCTCAGTAATCTTTAACAGAATTATAACCTGAAATATAAAAGTGAAAAAGATGATTTATTAATTCTAACATTATATACTTGATTCACGACATTCTTAATTATGTAAATGGTATTATGCTGAAATTCATGTTTCATTGGAGAGGCCAATAATGTACCTGGCCTTTCCTTTTGTTCACAATCTCTTGACTTTATACGTTTTCTGTATCAAGGATAAAAAGAAAAAAGATGCTTAATACAGAAATTTAAAAGACACAAAAGCATGATTTAGTTCTGAGCTAGGTTGCTTTGAATATATATAAAAATTCTTTAAATCTGTTTTCTAAATTTTCTTTTGAGAGTCTTTATTCTTTCCACTCTCAGAGGAAACACTCCAATCATACAGTTGTACACATCTTGATCAAACACATTTTGATCAATTATTTTCACAGAAAGTCCATTTTTTAAAATCTTATTCCCTCTATTGTATTAAAATGTATCCTTTAATAATGAAGTATTTAATAAAATCATATTTAATAAATACCATAGTATTTAATACATTAATGAGGTTATTGAACATTTAATTGCCAATATTAAAATAGCCTTCTGGATCACTTCTTTATTATATAAATGTTTAATTATAAACTACAAATGTTTGTAATGTTGATTGGATTTACTACACTTCTAGCAGATTCTGAATTTCTACTTATAATAAAATCCACCATCTCTCTTCTACATAAAAATTCTCTCATAATGGTTCTGTGGGGTGGGGGTGGGGGTGGGAAATAGAACCTTCATTTTTAAATTGCCCAATAATGATAGTGTTCTCAGGAGGACATCTAAGACCATTTTCTTTCTGGGATATAATTAAAGGTGACAAAATTACACATTGAAAAGGTCAGTATTTCCATACATCAGAAAAAATGTTAATATAATTGAGAGAACCTTTTAATGAACTTATAAAAATAAATCATACATAGAAAATGAAAAGAAAATGAAATAGGGAGAAAATTTCCCAAAAGCAAAATGAAACAATCAACCAACAACTTTACAGGGCACTTCTGAATGAGACGTAGTGAAAACACAAAACAAGAGACCCCATTAAGTCAAAGTGGTCCATTACCCTCTTAAAAAAAAATGTAAAAAAGAGAAATATGAAATTGTTCTCTGCAGATTCTAGATCAGGGGTCCCCAACCTCCGGTCTCTTCTAGGCCTGGGCCACAGCATGCCAGAAACTGGGCCATGCAAACAAGCGAAGCCTCATCCACAGGATGCAGGCAGCATGCGAAACCACGCCTCTCCGCTCTGCGGAAAAACCTCTCTCCACGGAAATGGTTCTTGGTGGCCAAAAGGTTGGTGGCCGCTGTTCTAGATCAAAAGACTTCATACCAGAATCCAGAGATAAACAAAATCACTTGGAAAAAATAAATAAAATCTCTTTTTGTTTTGCTGATAAAAAGCTTTACTAAGTAACTTTTGAACCATTTGTGGAGGCAGATTTGGAAAAACCATTCCATTGTAATAGAATATATTCCATTCCAAGGAACTGGTTGCTGAGATAAACTAAGGATATAATCTTATAATGTAAATCTTAAAAAGCTCACAATAAAAGGAGTGGGTTTCTATACTGCATATGTATAAAAATCCACAGGGCCAGCTATTTTGATTTCAGGCTTGCAGTTTGGTTGCAGTAAAAAAAAGAATCATCTACAAATGTCTACAAATGTCTCCACTTAGATGTCTAGGAATTAAACTTGCTCAACATTGCAGGAATGGTTAAATATTGTATGAAATGGACTCTGCACATGGATCTCTTTACCGTGAACATCTTTATTTACTTTCAACACAGTTTTAACTTCTGTGGCACGTTATTGAAAGTTAAATCTTTGCTTCATGTGAAACAATCCTCCATATTTTTTACCTTGCCATTTTCTTTCCTCCAAGTACCAAATCTGTTATGTCTAAAAATTTCTTTTCACATCATATTCATTGTACTTTATTATTACACATAATGTCACAAATTATGTGACAGAGCAAAGTATCAAGCAACTCCATGTAAATTTTGTTCTCATTTGCTGTGTCGTTTTCTCTTGTGGACTAGGAATAAATTCAGCTAAAGCTTTTTGGTGTTCTTTAGTTCACTCAGGAAATTGGTCTCCCATAAAGGAAGAGGCAATGCAATTCTTGCATTTTCCTGTGTTCTCAACTTTGGATACATTATCACCACAAAATAGGAATTTAAATAAAAAAAACCAAAACCACAAAATAGGAATTTAAATAAAAAAACTTATCAATTAAATAATAAAACTGTCAAGCAGTGAGGAATATGTGAGGATCTGTTTGTCCCATACCAATGGGAAGTTGCTAACCATGGTTTATGCATTTCTGCATAAGCCCCCAACTGTGCTTTATTCAACAAACTACATTTAATCAAACCATGGCTTAACATGATACATGAAATTGGTCAATACCTCCAAACTATTCAAATTAGAAAGAAAAGTAGAAGAAATATTGTGCTAGTAAAAGGATGAATGGGACAAGCCTTAGGTCTTCTGATAAGATAGTGAGAACAGATGTTGAAGAAATACCACAAAGCAGTCCTGCAAAAGCTAGATTAGCTGAACTCACTCCTAAGTCAGGGAAAATAGGTCTTCTGAGAAAATAATAAAAAGTGACACCAGAGAAACCCCACTTAATATGAGTGGTTGTACATGTAATACAACAAAAATACAATACATTTATATTATTGGAGACTGAATACCCATTAATTAACTTGGTTAATTAAGAGTGACATAGAGTTGTAATATCAACACTAATATTATTTGCCAGGGATTAAATTAGATCTCAATGTTGAGGTACTTCAGGATGTGTGATTAATAAGATTAGCAATCAAGTATGTGTGTGTGTGTGTGTGTGTGTGTGTGTGTGTGAGAGAGAGAGAGAGAGAGAGAGCAAACAGTGGAGATGGGGGGATGGGGTAGAGAGCGGGGGAGAGAGAGAGAGAGCGAGAGAGAGAGAGAGAGAATGAGAATGCATGTGGTCACAGAGCTTCTATTTTCAGTCTCCAAAGTGACTCTTTAAACAGATATTCTACAAATATTAATGTGGACAAGTGAATTTTGTGATGTTTCTGTTTGCTAAGCAAAAAACTGAAGAGGAAATGTTCCATTCAGACTTTTATTACCATAGCTTTAGGCCAGATTTTTGCAAACTTGGCAACTTTAAGATGTGTGGACTGGGTGGGGGAATTTTGGGAGTTGAAGTTGACATCTTAAAGCTGCCAAGTTTGAAAAACATTGCTCTAGGCCAATGTACCATAAAGCTCACACAATACCTGAAAGAAAACAGAGATAGTTAAAGGAGAAGAAATCAATTCTACGAAGAACTGTTTCCTCCCTCCAGGTTTAAAAATACTGCTTAAACACTTAATTAAAAAAGAAGAAAAGTAAACTTTTATTAGATGGAAGGCAAATCCAATCAAGGATACTATCATAAATTCCCTTTTACAAAACTCTCCAGGAAAACAACCAAGTCATATATGTGATAAACTGATCAACAGTTAAAATAAAACTCTAAAGGATTAGGTACTAGAAAACTGGGAAAGGATACGCTGCGTGTTGCCTCATAATGGAACTTTTCTATATCTGAAATACAAACTCTAAGGACATTGAACATACATTTAAAATTTTTATTTTCAAAAATTCAGAATAATCATTTTACCATGAGTTTATTATTATTATTATTGTTTTATTTACATATAAATGAGAGCCCGTAACTGGAAGCAACCCAGAGCCCAAATTGTACCTTACGTCCAATTACTTTCCCTGCTGTAATTATCATTTTAATATTCCATTAATTGAAAGGAAAGCAATGTGTGTGTATGTCGTGGGAAGTTTTGTGTCTCTTAAACTGTTTGAAGCCATTCATTTAGCAATACATCCTGGTGTCTGAGGAAGCAAATCTGCAGTGCTTCATGGTTTGACATTCCACCTCCATTTAACATCCATGTGAAACTGGTGGGTGAGGTTATCTGCCAATTTGGAGTCAGGTATAATCATTATGTGGATGATAATCAATTGTACATCATGACCTCTGGCTGAGTGATGGGGTGGATGAGGATGTGTGGGCCTGGATAGGGAGGAATAGGTTCAGGCTTAATCCTGAAGAGACTGAAATGGCTTTGCCTGCTTGAGCGTCCTGAATCTGGAGGCAATTTGTTGGTAATTCTCAATGGGCTGCACTTCCCTATTCATGGCTTGTGCACAATTTGGAGGACTTCTTGGACTCTCAGTTCCTGTACAAAGAGCAGGTGGAAACCGTGGCCAAGGAAGCTTTTGCACAAGTACCAGTTATACCCTTTTCTAGACTTGGAGGTCCTTCTAAGAATCATCTATGAAATTTGAAAGTGGTGTTGGATCTTGAATGGTTTTTTGTGTGTGTGAAGGCACAGACTAGACAGGGTTTTAGTTTAGGATGCCTACTGCAAATCATTTTGAAGAATATGGACCAGACATCAATTATGTACACGATAATTATTTCCAAGTTAGATATTTGTAATGCTTTTAAAAGGTAATCCAGGAACTTCATGTAATGCAATATTCAGCAGCCAGAATGTTCGAGAGGCCTAGGGCTTATCACATCAGATTTGATTAATTTTTAGGGAAATTATCTGTCTATATCTTGAATGATTTGAGATTATGTCAAAGATTGCTTCTGAACAGATTAAACAGGGCTTTAAGATCAGCTTAATGGTGTCTATGTGTGGCTCTAGTACCAAGCTGACAATAAAGACATACTGCTATATTTCTACAGTGTTGACCTTCCTGTATTACAGCTTTTGGATGAAAACCATAGCTATGTCATACAGAGATGAATGGATGGCCAGAAACTTTGTTTTACCAGGAACACAGTTATCTTTTGATTAGGAACATTTCTGCCATCATTTATTTTATGGTTTTGTGATGGTTTTTATATAGCCTATAAGGATATATAAAAATGCTAAATAAATAATTGAAATTTAAAAATCTTGAACATATACAGTACAGGGTTGATTAGAGATACCAGATGTGGCTGACAAAATCTACGTAGCCACTAGATGTCAGCAAAGAAATACTGAAAAACTTTGCTGCCACATGTCTATGGAGATTCTCAGTCATCCAGGTCATGGTTGTCCCAAAGCTGCTTTTTCAAGAGGCCCCTGGATTTTCTGGTTTTTCTTTGAAGACATTTCGCTTCTCATCCAAGAAACTCCTTCAGCTCTGACTGGAGGGTTGGGATTCTTCCATTCCCCACCATCCAGTCAGAGCTGAAGAAGCTTCTTGGATGAGAAGCAAAACGTCTTCAAAGAAAAACCAGAAATTTTGCTGCCACATAGTTGTTAGGAGTTAGCAGCAAGATTTGGTAATGATAAGTTTGATTAAACAATAAAGCAAACTATATGTGGCCACTATGTTTTATAGAGAAAGTTTAAATCAAAATTTCTCATTTTTTATATCAAAAGATACTGATTTACTAAACCATGTAGTTCCTTCTATCACACTTTATTGGACCAGGAATCCATATTTAAACTGGGACACTCTTGTTTATGAAATGTAGGGAATAAAACACTGTGCAGTAACATTTTCATAAGGGATTTGAATAATGTTTCTTAATATTTGAAGTATTCTTTTTCTGATTATTCTTTGAAAAAGGTCCGGGAGGCAAGGTAAATTGTGGTTATGCTATTAATAAATTGCAATAATGTATCAATGGTATGCATTTAAAAAAATATTTTGGAATTAATAGTTCAGCATAAAAAATAAGATTTTAAAAGATTAATATACCTAAGGCATATGCAATTTATACATCACTCTGCAAAAATGTAAAACAAAGCAAACTGCAGCAAATGTAACAGTTTAACTCAAATAGCCTTGGAGTGAGAGCAACCAGATCAGTGGTGGGTTGCTCCCGGTTCGGCCCACCTGCCCGGGACGCTTCTGAGCATACGCGAACCGGTAGTAAAGGGTTTTAGAACCCACTACTGAACCAGATGTAAAGGATTAAGTCTCATTACTTTCCTATGGCACAAGCTTGAAATTCTAAAATGAAACTAAAACCTGCTAAAAGTGATTGAATGAGAGAATTAAACCAGTCTGCACCTCCTTGACAAGAACTTATGGAACAATTTGAAACCAAGATCTTGCTAACACCCTGTGACAATTTCAGTTTATGATCTTCAACTAGCACAGAACATGCAAGTATAATATCTCTATTCTTCTGGCAGGAATCATCAGGGAAAGAATGACATACTGTACGCAGCCATAGTATAGTAGCCCAGCAAAAGACTGAGTTTTTCTAATTAACATATTAATAATTCACTTATTCTTCAATTTATGTTGACTAGTTTTCTAGAAGGAGGAAAGATGAATATCAAAGTTTGAAGAATATTAAGAAAAACGTAAGAGGAAATGTCTCTCTCATTCCAAACAGATGAATGAATATGCAGTTTGATCATAAAATGCTAACAAGCTATTGAGAGGGGGAAAAAGCAAGAAGGGATGGAAAACAAAATAAAGTATCATGGGAGAATTGTAACTGGCTGGATAGGAGTCCACTAGTTTGCACCATATTATGGCTGGTTTCACTTGACTCCCTTACCGCAACTTCCCAAATCAATATTAAAAAAAGACTTGAATGACCACAAATCTGCATACGTCTGGAAGCTTGAGGCAATAATAGACTTATTCACGAAAGGACCTATTTGTCTTCTTGTTTTTTATGTACAGTATTTAGAGGAGTTCTTTTAGAGATCAATTTTATGTCTAAATCTTTGTCTGTAATTAGTCTTCTCATATAATGTCTTGGGTCTAGGCTAATGTACTTGGGGTGAACCTGACTCCATATTTTTAGCTGAGGTTCTTTGGTGTTTACACATCAAGCCCTGGGAAATATTATACTTTTCTGCCAATTCTTTAGATAGAGGTCAAATCACCACTCCACAGCAATTCCATAAGGCTTTAACTTATAAACAGAAGATTGGTTCGGGGGGGGGGGAAACCCCAAGAGACATTTATATTCATATCACAAGTTCAAGAAATATTCTTCTGATATATAATTTGAAAAGAACAATAAAAAAAACAGTTGAAGGCATTCATTTCCATGCTATGTGAACATAACCAAAGACAGCTCAGAAAATCTCTTGTGAAAGCTCTAAGGAATCAGATGAGAGAGACAAAAGTTGGGTATGAGGAAAGGCAAAATTGGCTTCTTAAAACACAAAGCTACTGCAATCTGAACAGTCAGAAAAGAGACCCTAACAGTGCCCTACAAAGCCAGTAACTAAAGGATCATTAGTATACACCAGAAATTCAGCTTCAAGTCTTCCAGAATTGATTTCTGAGCTCATTCTTCAATTTACTTCATGGCTGCTGCTGATGTTATTTATCCAGGAATGTAGCAATAAACAATTGTATATTGCTCTTGTGATTGTCTCTATCCCGTTATGGCAGTTTCTTGTACATCATTTTTAATTTGTTTAGGATTGCCAGGTTGCAAGCCAAAGATCTGTTTTATTCCTTTAAATCTTTCTATTGATTATAAAGGCATGGCAAGTTTACTCATGGTGGTAATCATAGTTTCTTTAATTAAAAATTTCTAACATAGGCATCTTTTAGAGAAGTTGCCTCACTCAGATTTCACTTTCTATTGTATTAACAGTTGCAGATCTTGTGGTAATTTGGGCTACTGGATTCCAAAATGGACAGTGATGGCCTTTCCACTATATGTAATGGTTGGGAATGCCACAATGTACTAGTATTCTATGGACATTACAATGGGAGGGATATGAAAAGCAAATCCTCTCTCATGCATAGAAATTTTGTGTGTAATTGTGATACATCATTTTTTATTGAATTTGTCTAAGCAAATTCTTGTCTGCTATTTTGAGTATTTCTGCAGCTGCAGTTAAGATGGAAATTATGAGTTTTATTTTACTTTAGAAGAGAAGCCAACTCAACAGGCTACAGTTCTCCATAAAGTGTGCATGGCCACTATGGGAGGATGCAACCCATAGGGTTCTGTGGAATCAGATGGGTATAAACATAAAACTTGGATTTTGAACATCTGAATTCATTGCTTTTTTTGGAGGAGAATCTGAACACTGAACTTTTAACAAATGGAGGGCACTTACAGGAACTATATCAGATCAAGGCTGTCTGTGTTATAAAAACAAATGTTCTAAAAAAAGCAGTCTTGAACTGAAATAACATATAATAATCACACTAAATTACGTTTTAGAACTTTACAATGTATTCATTTTCCTATCTATTTCTAATCTGGAAATAATCACCACTCATTTTCTTTCATGCTTGCTTCCTACTCCCAGAAGTTCATTATACAGTTTAAGTCAATCTTTTAATTAATAAATGCTGAATTGTTAATCCATATGTCTGTGCGTGGGTAACTTCAAGGAGCTGAGCTTGACACAGAATTACAAAGGAACTGATTTCATGCATTCTGAAGCAGGAGGCATGACTGATAGCATCAGTGTATGTGTAAGTGTGTATACACACATACTGTATACACATACATATACACAGATGGATGTGTTAAAAAATGGAACTGTTATTGAGAAGAAGATACAAACGTGGACTGGGGAGCCAACAATGTGAGATTTAGTCCAGGGGTCTCCAACCTTGGCAACTTTAAGCCTGGCGGACTTCAACTCCCAGAATTCCCCAGCCAGCAAAGCTTTGCAAACATTCTGTGTTTCTTTAATGTAAAATACAGATCTGTGAATGGGAAAGTTTGCTACTTTTGTATTTGCTTTTATTAGAAGATACAGTTTTCTGAAGTAGTCTACATGATCAATAGTGTACATCAGTGGTTCTCAACCTTCCTAATGCCGCGACTCCCGTCCCGCCCCCACCCCGTGCGTGCGCGTTGCCAGGCGAGAAGCGATGAGGTGACAAAGGGGGCGTGGCACCAAGATGGCAGGCTAGCACGCGCTCAGGCGACCCCTGTGAAAGGGTCGTTCGACCCCCAAAGGGGTCGCGACCCACAGGTTGAGAACCGCTGGTGTACATAGTGTCATGTCACTGAAATATACAGGTAGTCCGTGATTTACGACCATTAATTAAACAATGGTTTGAAATTACAATGGCGCTGGAAAAAAGTGACTTATGACCTTCTGTTACAACTGTCCTGCCACCACCCTGGTCACATCCTGATTAAAGCACTTGGCAACCAGCTTGAATTTACAAAAGTTGCAGTGTCTTGTGGTCACATGATTGTGATTTGTGTCCTTTCTAGCTGGCTTCCAACAAGCAAAATCAATGGGGAAACCAGCAGGGAAGGTAGCAAATCGCGGTCATGTGATATTTCACTTAACAATTGTGGTGATTCGCTTAATGACCACAGCAAAAATGTTCATTAAAATGATGCCTCTCTTAGTGACCAAGCTGCTTAATAACAAATTTTCCAGTCCCAATTGTGAGAATAAGTCAAGAACTACTTGTACACAGGCTCTGCCCCATAATTAATGGATGTAGCTTGCCACTGTGTCAACACTGCCTCACAAATCTTATTAAGGATATTGTTATACCGTTTTCTAAAACAATGTCAGGGCTAACATTATCAGTCTTGCAGAATAATTTATTCATCATTGCATTTATTTCTCAAAGAGATGAATAAAATAGAAATATAAAATTATCAGCGATAGGAACAGAATTATATATATGTGTTATTTTTTTTCTTTATCTTAAGATCATCCAGTTAAATCGCCTGTCGTTAGTTTTAGCTGAGAGGCAAAATAATAATAATAATAATAATAATAATAATAATAATAATGGTTTTTTTTTATATTTCTGTTGTAAGACGCACAGAGTCCCTCGTGAGATAATAATAATAATAATAATAATAATAATAATAATAATGTAATAATCCATAAAAATGGTGTAAGTATTTAATTGCCAGCAACACAGAGAAAATTACTGCTGCAGTATTTAGGATCTACCTAGCTTACTAATAATGTTGTGCCTTTATGTTTTAGTGATGCACTGATATTTGGTTTCAGGATAATCAAAAGAAGCCTGGCTTAAGTAGCTTGTCACATTTGATATCATAAACCAGCCTTTTCCAATCTGGTACCCTCTAGCGGTTTTGGGGCCATTTTCCACCCACCTTCTAATCTATCGTGGCTACACCTACAACTTGGAAGGCAGCTGATTGATTCAGTGCGGTCATGTATGGTCACCTTGGATATCTTAAAACACGAAAATTTCTGCATCACAGAAAACGCCTTCAATTCTTTCCTCTTCTCAGTATTCTTATTTGCAGGAATCCGCCTATCTTATCAAAATGGCCAATGGGGCAGCAGCATATTTGGTTCTCTTCTAGAAAGTGCTAACATCTTCTTTCAGAATTTATTGTGCAATATTGCATGTAGCAGATGAACGATTGTGTAACCATCATACTAGAGAGGAAGCATAAGCACCTGGTTTTGACACAGGACATGCAGGAACTGAGAGGTGGGGGGCAGATTTTGGAATAACTATTTAAGCTCATTTATTAAACATTGCAAGGCAGCTATTCCATTTGACAATGGATAAAAAGGGGCTTTGGATGCTCTTCAGGATGGCATCAATTTGCCTCTCTATAGTCTTCATTAGTACAAACTCATTTGCCTCTTGGTTTAAGCAGGATTCTGTCTCATTTACTGGGGGCTTTAGATGGGAGCTGAGTCCACTCCACCAAGCAGATTAAAGGACTGGAACCCTTGGCCAGATGGCAGATAACTGGAGATTTGGAGTCATCCTGTGGTGACAGATGTGAAAGGCAACTGTGCTGCTAAGAGGGTCTTAGAAGAGAGAAAAGGCACTGATATTTCTGTGAAAAGAAATATTTTCTTCTTTAAAAAGTGACCTGCAGGGAAATTATATGCTGAAAGTCTGAGTGATGGCAATACTGACAACTTCACTGATGGGCTGCTTTTGCGAAGTTGCTTTGAAGGCAGTTCCCGAGGTGATAGGAGGGGTCATCACTCAGTGGGAAAGCTCATGCTTTGCATGCAAAAGGCCTGGAGATAGAACTACAAGTGACTCCTGCCTGAAACCCAGCAGGATTTCTTCTGAGGAGTATAAATAATGACCTAGGAAGGCTAGGAATGTGGTATTAACATGAGGCAATTTTTAATCTTATCCGTTGCAGGAAATGGTGAGCTCCTCTACCTCAGTCCAACTAAACAAACTGTTGGGACAAAAACATTTCTTTAAGCAACAGGTAGAAAGGACGTTGAGGTCTTTGCCTTGGTAGGCTTACAATCTGCTGACTGAAATGTGTAGAGCCCAATATAGGGAGGTAAATAAGGAACAAACAATGTTCTTTGGTGTCAGTGTTGTCAAGCATTGCATAATGCACCCTGCGTAGTCAACACATTAATTATTATAAGCACTGTACTTGCTAGTCTTTAATTGGCAATGTTCAGGGCACAAAGCTCCTTATATGAACTGAGGCGATATCCACTGAGCTACATACTGGCCCAAAAAAGCCATGAAGAGACGAACTGCACTTATTCAACTGCCGCCTTGAAGTTACTTGGTACTTCCAAACTATCTGTTCTTACTCTCCCACAGAAGTTGAAAGGGAATCACTATTTCTTTTATTGCTGCTGGCCTTGAAATACAGGGAACATGCTGAGATCATGTTGACACGTATTGATGTCTTCCAACTGACCAACAGGAGATCAAATAAAACATTATTTCAGTCAGTGCACTGCCCCCGAGATAGTGCGAGTCCTGGAATTAAAAAAAAAATCCCTTTGCTCTACTCAATGTAAGAAGGGAGAATCTTCATTCTTGGTGAATGAACTGGTGTGTATTTGAGTATTTGTTTGCTGAAGAACTATTAGCACAAAGGAAAGCTTTCTAGTGGTGACGTAATCATTCTTGCTCCATTTCAATGCCCATTGAAAACCTGAAGGTCATTATGGTGAAAAATCTACAATTGGGAGCTCATACCACAGACCCCTGGCATCTTATTCCTGGAATTTTTCTCCCCCACTTCTAATTTCAATCTGCTAGGCACTGTCATCATTCACTGGATTATTTCAACCTAGAATTTGAAGGAAGATGAGAAAAGTATTTTTCTCAAGATTATATCTTCAATAGTTCCACCTATATCACTCTAATTCCACTGAGAAAATTGTCAAATCAGCATTAAGAGTGTAAAAGCAGCATTTATTCTGAAAAAAACCCAATATGTTTTTGAAGGGTATTCACTGTAGTAGAGGTATTTCAAGACCATTTACAAGGTTTGGGTGATTAGTTTTTCTTAATTTCATTCTCTAACACACCAGATTACTGTAGTGATAACAAAAAGAAAGGATTCCTTTGCTGACTTTTAAGGGATACTCTTAAAAGTGAGGCATTACTGTATAGGTTAAACCAGCCATCTCTCCAAATACATTGACATGCTGGGTAGATATGATTTGGAGGGCATCAAGGTGGCAAAAGCAGCCGTCTTTTTAAGGAGGAATTATTGGAAGTATTTTGTCCAAGGATTCTCCATGAATGTTATAAATCAGTACTAATTGAATGCTTCTTTTTGCAATAAATAAATAAACAATTCACTGCTGTCTTTCATGAATGTTATATAAACTTAACAGGAAGAGCATATAAAGGTACAAATCACACAAAGACTCAATATTCTCTGGTAAGAACTATTTCCTTACCTTGGATGACTGTGTATCCTTTCCCACTCATCTTTACATGTCAAGTTATGCACAAGTATGTATAAAAAATAGGACATATCCTGCCTAAAAGAATACATAAAATCTGTACCACTTCCAGGCTCCAGCTATTTGCTATTTTGGGATATTTTATGCATTGTCTTTATTCAACATAAATAATGTAGACTTGGAATTTAAGGATGGCAACAATTTGGTCAGAAACTCGGTATGACCTAAGCGTAGTTCATAAAATTATCCGCTACAATGTCCTACCTGTCAATGACTACTTCAGCTTCAACCACAACAATACATGAGCACACAATAGATACAAACTTAAAGTGAACCGCTCCAAACTCGATTGCAGAAAATACAACTTCAGCAACAGAGTGGTCAATGCCTGGAATACACTACCCGACTCTGTGGTTTCATCTCCAAACCCCCAAAATTTTAGCCTTAGACTGTTTACTGTTGACCTCACCCCATTCCTAAGAGGTCTGTAAGGGGCGTGCATAAGTGCACCAGCGTGCCTACCGTCCCTGTCCTAATGTTCCCTTTATTTTTATTCATTTCAAGTATTCAAATTATGTATATACTTATATGTATAATCTAATACGAGATTGACAAGATAATTAAATTAAATTAAATTAAACTCAAGTGACTGGAATAGCAGTTGAAAAATACCAAATGTTTTTCTAACACCTTGTTTCCTCTTTCTAAACAGCAACCATTCATTTGAAATTTGCTTGGTCCCCTCCAGATGCTTTGGAACACAGCTCTCATTGAACTAGTTATAGCCTAAAATATGTCCTAAGGCACTAATCTGGAAGAGGTAAGCACAATGAAAAGTGTAATAGATCTTTTTGATGCCAATGATTTTAAGGACCATGAATGCAGCACTGTTATTAACAAACTATTCTAAGAAAGTTTAGATTTCCACTTAATTTAATAAAAATGTTAAATTTCACTTGATTCCATTCACACTAATTCAAATTTGACAAAAAGAAAATTATTTCTGGATTTTGGCTTGACTTTTGAAGCTGGGAATGAATAACATTAAAAATGAATATACATAATTACATAAAGAAATTTCTTTTCATATGCATACTCTGCTTATGATAAAATGTAGTTCAGCACATAGTACATTTCCCTGGAAGAGGTACCCACATTACTAAGAGGTATCTGCAATTTTTATAAAGCCATGTGATTGCTGCATTGCGGAATAAGCCATCACCCTAGCATGCTGCAAACATTTTTTGAGATATATGCATGCATACATAACAGAAATCAGTAAGTACTTTCTGGATAAGATCCACTGACCTAACATATCTAAATCTCTTTAAAAACACAGTGAAGTATACAAATATACTATACAAATGCCATGGCAATGGCATGTACAATGAGCCTATGTCTCGTTTTTAAATCCATGTAATTACAGATCTCTCATGATATTAAGCATTTTATTAAAGGGAATGCCAAAGCAGGGATAAGCTGCTAAGGTTATAGTACAAGTTACCTTGGGCAAACATTTTTTCCAGATGATGGTAACATAAAGCATTTCCTGTGTTAGTAACTGAGGCATGCTTAACTGTTCTCTGGGCAGCAATTCTCCAGAACCTTTTCTTCAAGTTGCGTTTATTTCAGTAGTGAGTTCTAAAACCCTTTACTACCGGCTTACGTGTGCGACGCTTCTGCGCATGCGCAGAAGCTTCTGCGCATGTGTAGAAGCATCCCGGGTGGGTGGGCGGAGCCTCCCGCCGCCGCCGCTACCGGTTCTAAGAACCGGGCCGAACCGGGAGCAACCCACCGCTGGTTTATTTCCAGTTTCAAACAGCTGAGCGGTGGGGGACAGTCTTCCTATTAATTCTACTGCCAGTTCTCCCCTGCAAATCTCAAGCGTTGCACTAGCATTAAAAAATAAATGTGAGGTTTAGGAATACTCTATATGCTGCATAATCTGTGCCTTTAGAATGTCTATATATGGTCCTGCTATTCAATCTCATTGCACAGAGGATACCGTTTAAAAACATACTCTACCCTTGGGCTGAACGAAGGGAAGTACATACACTCATCCATTCAATTTGGGATTCTAAGGGAAGTGATGTGCATAATTGTTGCATATAGTTGCACATTTCAGATGGTTTTATTGCAGGGTTTTTTTTTTTAATAATAAAAGAAATAAAATTACATGCTGAGAACAAACGTGTGAAATGTAAATGTTGCACCATCTGTCATTATCTACATAATTAAAGTTGTAAAAACTCATATAACATTGCTACTTGCCATGAATTTTCTATGTTTTCTATTTCTCATCACCAAAATGTATGGACGAGGTCCAAATATTCTGAAAGAATGCATCTTTTGATTAAAACAGACGTGGCAACATAACTTGATCCTCTTGGATCAGAACCAAGGATTTTTTTGCAGAAGTTGTCTTGACAACCGCATTACAAGCCAGCTTATTTACAGATGAAATGCAATTCGCCACCTATTCAGTGTATACCAAGCTTTTCTACTCAGCGAGTATTCAGTGAAATAACCATCCATTTCCCATCAGCTCAATATGGGGCAACCACTTCAGAAATCAATAGACAATTCTGAAACAGGTTTACTGAATTACATTGGGCAATCACTGTCTTCTCAGTGTAAATATAGTCCAATCCATACACAACACAGCCTTACAGGCTTCTCTTTGTGGTAGCTGGAATTCCACCAGAATATACTACCAAAGTTTAACATAAAAACATTGAAATTTAGCAGCACAATCACTTTTATAATTAATTGTTTTTTCAGCCCATCCCAATCCATAGATTCTGGTTGGTATACAGCAGAGTAATAATAAAGCTAATATGGAGGGGAAAAAAACAAATAAGAACTGAAATCATCATTAAAAAAGAATCACCTTCCCTACAAAACAACAGACTGAAAACCCACTGGGGGAAAAATTGTTTGGACTGTTTTCCAGAGTGCCAGAAATGAAGGGAATAAAGGCTTCCATATCATTTGTGCACTAACATACGTTAGATTTAATCCAACTATTTTACTGTAATTCCCCCAAAATTTCAAAATGGAAAAAGGATCAAATATTACAGCCTTACCACCTTCACTAGGTCACTGTTACATCCCTTTCATAAGATGTAAAAAGAAAAGTGATTATTTGTCTGCATAATGGTAGACTACTTTTGCTCTGGGAGTTTCAGGTAGTTTAGGAATTTAGAGTGGGAATTCTCACATGAATTGATATGACATTCATTTTACTCATGTATTCGTGGAATGAATTGGAACCTACAGTACACTTACTAACCAAATATTCTGAATCAAGTTCTTAGCTCAAAAATATGTGAAATGCACATCCTGATGAATTTAGAAACCTGTTTAGAAATGCTTATTTAGATAGAATAAACATTAGCTCCACTAGCTCCAAAGAACTGTTTCACAATGCAAATGCTACAATCGCTGAAAAAACTTGACTTCATCCAAATAGCACAGGAGACAGTCGACAGACGAAAAAATAATATCCAACATACTAGTTATACTATGTAATAATTACTTTCCACATCAATGCTAACACCATGGAGCAATGGATTTATGGACACAGTAAGGCTACTTTTTTGACATTACAGTGTAATGCAATCCTAGAATATTGATTAGCTAAATTGATTTAGCTCTATACTTGTTAAAAATACAATAAACATTAGAAATAATATTTTATAGGAAGCACCATATAAGCACCTGCTCCTCGGAGTGGAGAGTTGGTCTCTGACAGAAAGCCACTTGAAGAGATTAGAATCATTTGAAATGTGGATTTACAGGCGGCTGTTACATATAAGTTGGGTTGACAAAATCAGAAATGAGGAGGTGATAAGCCACCTGGGAAAGCCAAGGGAAATCATCAAAACCATAAAAAAGTGAAAGTTAGAATATTTTGGACATGTGATGCAACACCCAGAAAAATACGGCATACTTCACTTAATTCTCCAAGGAAAGATTGAAGGCAAAC
Organism: Thermophis baileyi; assembly: GCA_003457575.1. Classification (NCBI taxonomy): domain Eukaryota; kingdom Metazoa; phylum Chordata; class Lepidosauria; order Squamata; family Dipsadidae; genus Thermophis; species Thermophis baileyi. The sequence continues at coordinate 5,033,957 of QLTV01012198.1, read as the reverse complement.
GAGGTCCAGGCAGAAGAAGAACATCATGGCTTCAAAATCTAAGGGACTGGTTTGGACAAAACTCAACAGCACTTTTTCGTGTGGCTATTGATAAAAATAGGATCACCAACATGATCGCCAACATCCGATGATGGATATGGCACAAAAAGAGTAAGCTATGTATGAGTAATCCTATATAATGATCTTACCCAATATTCCTTGAGATGGGGCCTTGGAGATATGATAGCAATATAGCAATAGCACTTAGACTTATATACCGCTTTACAGTGCTTTACAGCCCTCTCTAAGTGGTTCACAGAGTCAGCATATTGCCCCCAACAATCTGGGTCCTCATTTTACCCACCTCGGAAGGATGGAAGGCTGAGTCAACCTTGAGCCGGTGAGATTTGAACCGCCGAACTGCAGCTAGCAGTCAGCTGAAGTAGCCTGCAGTACTGCACTCTAACCACTGCGCCACCTCGGCTCGGTGATGGACTACAAATCTCAGAATTTCCCATAGTCTGGCATTTTTTGTCCCAACACTTCTTAGCATTAAGTTAGGAAGGCTCATCCTACACTGGCTCACGTATGTGCATGCTGACATGCTTCATAAACTTTTACTGAAAAATGGTGAATCACTGATAGATCCTTGGTGATGCATTCAATCTCAACCTATTGAGGCTAAAAGTAAAAATAAGATATTATTAAAATGTATCGGTTATTGTTTTAGAAATGTACATTGTCCATTATTGCTGCAGAAATTTTAATGCTAAAAATACACACAATCCTAAATGGCTACTGTTCTTATAGTTTGCACATTTTATTCTAGGAAAGAGGCAGGATATTTGTTTTCCTCCCTTATCGTCCCAAGATCTATAAACAGCATAAAGTTAGCTTCAGCACAGAAAAATGAGCTTTTATACATTCTTTCAGGCATATGTGGTTAACTAACCTGGAGTAAGAAGCTATAGAAACACCATCAACTTTCCTGAATTAGAAAGTATCTTCAGAATAAAACATATAAAAAACAGTAAAATGGGGGGGGGGGAGGGAAAGGGAGGTGTCCCTAGTGCTCTGTAAGCTTGGCTGTTTTTCTTGCAGATGTTTCATTACCTAAACTAGATAACATCATCAATGCTAGCTGATCTAAAAAAAGATAGATAAAGATAGCTGACTAACACTGATGATATTACCTAGTTTGAGTAATGAAATGTCTGCAAGAAAACAACCAAGATCAGAGAGCACCAAGGACCCCTCATTTCAACCCTGAGCTACAAATAATCTCTTTTATTAGTAAAATATACCTTACAGGCAGCCATCAGTCACTGAGTTACTCATAGGAAGAAGACTATTAAGTAATAGGTATAGGCAGATTAGTAATATATATGATACAAATGGTTCAAATTACCTAATTAAGGAAGTTTATTGCTAAGAATTTAGGCTTGCAAGTAGTCATTATTAGGATGAGTGCACATTGTCAGGTTCAGGGGTGGGTTCCAATTTTTTTTTACTACCACTCTGTGGGAGTGGCTTAATTATGTGGGCGTGGCTTAATTTTGTGGGAGTGGCTTGACGGTCATGTGGCCGGGTGGAGTGGCTTAGAGGTCATGTGACCGGGGGAGAGGGGTTGGATGGTCATGTGACA
>QLTV01012198.1:4998460-5027932 GCA_003457575.1 Thermophis baileyi | reverse complement strand
CCGAGGCCGAGGGTTGTTCACCCTCAGCCCCTTCGTCCTCTGACAGACCAATGTCATAGGCCTCATCCGTTGCCGGCCAATCTTGGGGATCCTCCCCCTCAGAAATGTCAGAGATATCCTCTGCTGCCAGCTCACGTGACATAGGGTCAGGTCCCCTGCTAAGGGGAGCCGGGCAGACGGCTGTCAAGGAATGCAGATTGGCATTGATGCTCTGCTGAACGGCAGAAGCAATCCACTTTTGGACAGTGGCCGCGTCCAAAGTGAAGGCCTGAGGCACACCCGCCGAAGTTTGAGGAGCGTTGTCTAAGGCCTGGTCCCGGGTGGCCTGGGTGGCTGGAGGGGAAGGCAGGCCGAGCCCTGCTGGGCCCCAGATCAGAGGTGCCTGCCTGGGTAAGGCTGGATCATCCAGATCCATGTGATCATCCCTCAGGAGGGTAGGGCCAGATCTCGATTGATGCCCGACATGGCTAGACGCGCCAGGCAAGGTGCCCTTAGATGCGTGCCTGGTCCCGGGTGGCCTGGGGGGCTGGAGGGGGAGGCAGGCCGAGCCCTGCCGGGCCCCAGATCAGAGGTGCCTGCCTGGGTAAGGCTGGATCATCCAGATCCATGTGATCATCCCTCAGGAGGATAGGGCCAGATCTCGATTGATGCCCGACATGGCTAGACGCGCCAGGCAAGGTGCCCTTAGATGCGTTCTTCTCGCATATTCTCTGCAGAGCCTTGTCCCTACGCCTTTCTGCCCTTTGCACAGACTTAGAAGGAACCCTAGACCTCTCAGCATGCTCAGTCGACCCCTGAGGGTCATCATCAGGGGTAGGTCGATTTGTCTTCTTGAGCTTTTTCCCCCCTTGCTTTTCAGAGGGGGTGGAAGAGGGCTGCGCCATGTGGAGGCCCTGCTGACACAAAATGGCCGCCTGAGGTAATTGACTATGAGGCAAATGAGCACTAAGTGGTGCTTGGCCACGTGCCTTTGCCCAGCGTTCTAGGCCCTGATCGCCACAAACTTAGGCTTCTATGAACCCAGACAGGCCCCAAAACGCCCTCCCGAGCAAGCTACGAGGGCGTAGTGGCGTTAGAGGAGAAGGCCAATAAGCGCCCAATCAAAATGGCGGCGACCGCGAGCCGGAGGCTCCAGCGGCAGTAGATGGACCGGAGTCAGGCACGGGGAGGCCGCGAGCACGCTCAAGCTGATCGCTCCCCCTCCGGTTAGAAAGCACGCTCAAATTCGTTGGTGGGTAGCAGGAGAGGCAGTAGTGGGCAAGGGACGGCCGCAATGGAGCCGCGCTCTTCAGGCCGCCGCGCGCAGTCGCAGCGGCGCGCGAGGCCTTTGAAATAGTCCGACAGCCAGCTGAAACCAAGGCTGGCTTCCCCTCAGCCCCGCTCTTGATCAGGGAGCCCATAGCCTCAATCTGAAACCTAGGAAGAGGGATAGGGGAGCACGGCAGATGTGCTCGCATTTTCCAATTAAGAAAACTTACAATCTACAATTCTGCTTTATTCAGAATGCTGCGCCAAAACCCTTTTCTTGAGCAGGGAGGAGGAAAACCACCTTTAATGCAGGGCCAGGGGCTTCGGCTGTTGCAAGGCACGTTGGGGAAGAGCCAGGGTGGGTTCTGATGCTGCTGTCTCCCGCGCGCTCCCTTCCCTCCCCGCCCCCGACCTGCCCACAGTCTCAAAGATCGGACAGGAAGAGAAAAGGCAGCAAAACTTGCAAGAGTGGAGATAGGAGAGCAAAACAAGCGAGTGAACCTTCGGCCTGCCAGCTGGCCTCTTTATTCCCCCTCGCTCCAAAGGAAAGCCCTCTGGTATGGCAGCAGCAGCACACGTGGCTGCAAGAGGAAGAGAGGTGAGACCCAGACGCTTTCTGGCTCCTCTGGTCACAGAAGCATTAACCCCTCACTCTCCCTTCTTTGCTATCAGCTGTCCTGTTTTTCACATGGGATCGCCCAGGAGGGAGGAGGAAGAGGGAGAAGGGGACAGAAGCATCATTCTGTGATGAGGGGAGCCGGAAAGCGTCTGGGTCTCACCTGGCCTCTGTTCCTCTTGCAGCCACGTGTGCTGCTGCTGTTGTTCCAGAGGGCTTTCCTTGGAAGCGAGGGGGAATAAAGAGCCCATAAAGCGGGCGGGTGCGCGCTAACCTTGCCCTCCCTGGGCATCACCGGCCCGCCTCCCATCAGCAGAGGCACTCTTTGGGAGGCACTGGCCGGCAGTGCAGCCACTCTCAGACCAGGGGTGGATTCCAACTTACCTTGCTGCCGGTTGTCTTCCTCCCGCGCCGCGTGGCCGCACCTCGTGGGCACGCGCGCACATGCACAGTGCAAAAACTCCCGAATTTTTTTTAAAACACGCCAAAAACAAAATGGTGACGCATGCGCAGTGCCAGAAACTCAGCTTCTGCGCATGCACAGAAGAAAAATAAAATTAAAAAAATTCAGAAAAAAATCAAAAAAATCAAAAATAAAAAAAGATGGTGGCGCCTATGGACCGGCACCGACCGATCCGGTTCGGTGACATCATTGTGATGTCACCAGCAGGCTGCTAGCGGTTTGGGAGAACTGGTCCGAACCTGGAGGAACCCACCCCTGGTCAGGTTGGTCAAATCAAGGGCAGGTCTCAAGAGATAACAATCAGGATCTTGGAAAGATCCAAAAATTATAGAAAAAGTAATGCTCTAAGAGTGACACATATAGCCAATTTCCACATGGTCATGGAGAACATTGAATAAGAAGAAAGATTAATTACCTGGTAGATCACAAAGTATTTCACTAGGTGGGATTAATTTAAAAACTGGCTTTTGAATTACAATGCACTACACAAAATGAAATGTGAAGAAAAAGGAAGAACATACAAGAGAGGACTAAGATATGTGTCCAACATTAAAGGTAGTCTACTACAATACAAAATACTGCAGAGGACTCTTCCAAAACACCCCTAAAGATTTGATTAAAATTTTAATGGTGTAAATTGGCTATAATAAAATTGTGAGCAGCTGCAGCAAATAGTGGATATATGATAGCAAAAAGGTTTGGTTAAATTGGAGAATGATAATGAGGATGATGATAATGTATGTATGTTTTTATCTGCTCAATAAAGCAGACTGTTAGCTAATTATGGCCGCACCTATGTGGAATCAGTAAAGCAGGATAGGAACATAAAAAGAATCTTGCTGATTTATTGAAATTAGATTCCAAAACATGGAGATATGCACAGTTTATTTAAGAAACAATACCAACATTGCTAAAGCACAAAACCAAGATCAGAGAGCACCAAGGACCCCTCATTTCAACCCTGAGTTACAAATAATCTCTTTTATTAATAAAATATACCTTACAGCTTTGCTATGTAAAATTGTTCAGTGAAAAATTTAAGTTAGCATTTCCAACTATAAAACTTTCCTTGATGTTCTGTACTTCAAATATACATGCTGAAAAAGCATTATTTTTTTTGTAGGTATTGCATGGAGTGTGGAATAAAAATACCCAAGTGCCAGATGTTCTTTCAGAGGGAATAGTTTGTGTAAGGAGAGCTTTTATTTTGGATTATATTTATGCAGATGGAAATGTAACTTCAATTTATCTGCAAATATGTTTGATTCAGTGGTGCTCAGCTGGTTACAGATGAATTTAAAAAATCAACATTTTCCAATTTTATGGGGCTATTTTTTACAATAAATATGTATTAAATAATATCTTATTTAATTGTTCTAATATAATAAAAAATTTAAGTTAAATACAGTTTTTGTATGACTATTACAATGTATTATTATTATTGATCATCGCACAGTCAGCCAGACATTCAGACTGGGTTTGGCATTTTTGTCTACCTATCGAGTGCTTACCAAGGACTTGGGATAGGCAGATCTGGATGTTTGACGGTGTTACAGATATCGTTGCTGGATGGAAGCTGTTTTTATTATTTTTATTATATATTATTATTGTTGTTGTTGTTGTTGTTGTTGTTGTTGTTGTTATCCCATTATACAGGCATCAGGTGATTAAAGAAAGAACATTTATAAGAAGCAACTTGGAATTTCAAGTAATCTCAACCATTTCCTCCCTCTCTGTAAATATATGGCATAGCTTGTGTTGGCAGAACTGAATTTACTGGGCTTGTGGGATAAATTTGAGAGGAAAACTTTCTTCAGGTGGCAGGTGTGTATTGATGGAGATGGAAGCAAAGAAAGACTGCCCAGTTAGAAAATCTCTAGGAAAATAAAATGGTTCTTTACTTCATCAAACCTAACTGAGAGTCGCTTTGGACATTACCTAGAGCAAAGTACCCATATGATGGAGAGCCTTTTTGCACGATCTAAGCCAGTGGTTCTCAACCTTTCTAATGCCGCGAACCCCCCCAGCCGCCGCGACCCCCACCCCACCCCCTCCCCGCATGGGATGAGGAGACAAAGGAGGCGTGGCACCAGGGGTGAAATGCTCCCGGTTCGGGCTTGCCTGCGGGTCGCCGGACAGCTGGTAGCGACGGAAGCGGGAGACTTCGCGCCTGGACGCCGCCATTTGGGTTCTTTTACTCTCTGCGCATGCGCAAAGCGTTCTGCGCATGCGCAGAGGGTAAAAGAACCCAAATGGCGGCATCCGGGCGGGTGGGCGAAGTCTCCTGCTTCTGTTGCTACTGGCTGTCCGGCGACCCGCAGGCACGGCCGAACCGGGAGCATTTCACCCCTGCAGTGACGGTGGTACCAAGATGGCGGGCTAACGTGCGCGGTGACCCCTGTGAAATGGTCGTTCGACCCCCAAAGGGGTCATGACCCACAGGTTGAGAACCGCTGATCTAAGCTGTCGAAAACCCACTAAAAGTACATTCAACAATATGCCTCAGCCAATATTTTCAAAAGAAGAATATTTGAAAAATGGTGCTTTGTTCTCAATCCTTGTTTGAAAGCTATGTTTTCAAACATATACTTATCTTAGGTATATGCCTAAAATGATTAAAAATGGGCCCTTTATATATCAGTTTTCAGTGTAAAACAGTTTGTAATGTAAAATAATCTCTCTGTTTTATTAGACTCCTATTCACATTTTGAACAGAGGAAAATAAACGTAAAAGATTTAATTAATACGTCTGGGTAGGTGCCCAGTTGAGAATTACTCTAATGTACAGTATGTATGACCTTTGTATATTAGCACTGGAGGTGAATGGTGATTTGTGGATTCAGCAAACTATTTGTACATTTTGGCTTTAGTCCTGAAGACCAAACTAATGCAGCTTTGATCATTTACAGATATACAGATGGAATTTGCCAGTGTTTGTTCTACTGAATCTCTCCACGGCATTAGCATCTCACAATGTATCCTTCTGGACTAGCTGGCAGGAATGAACTTGTTTGTTTTAAAGTTGTTGGAGGTTAGTTTCAAGCATTGTGATGGGGGAACTGCATTTAGCCCCTTTATATGAGTAGCTTGCTTAATTAGCGTAAAAACTGTGGATACAGGTAGTCGTTGATTTACAACCCTTCATTTAGTGACCATTTGAAGTTACAACCACACTGAAAAAAATTACTTATAACTTGTCCTTGCTCTTACAACTGTCAGTGTCCTCAAAGTCACATAATCAAAATTCAGGCACTTGCATGATTGACCTTGTACCTTGTACCTTGTACCATTGCATGATTCACTTAAAACCATGAAGCCAACAATTAAATCAGTGAGGACTTGGACTGAGGAGGCAAAGCTAAAGCTACAGGCTTGCTTTGATTGCACTGATTGGAATGTTTTCGAAGATACCTCTGCAGACTTGGATGAACTCACAGATACTGTAACATCATATGTCAGTTTTTGTGAAGACCTATGTGTGCCGACCAGAAACCTGCGAATATACATAAAAATAAACCTTGGTTCACAGCTAAACTTAAGCAGCTACGTCGTACCAAAGAGGAAGCCTACAGAAAAGGCAATAGAATGCTGTACAATCAGGCCAGAAACGTATTAACAAGGGACATCAGAGCAGCAAAAAGAAGCTACTCTGAAAAGCTAAAGAATCAGTTCTCAACAAATGAACCAGCAAACATGTGGAAAACTCTTAAAAATATCACCGGTTACAGCAAACCTCCTTCCTATGCTGAAGGAAATCAACAACTGGCAGATGACGTGGATGTGTTTTACTGTAGAGAGAAAACTACTGCCACCTATCTCCACAATCCCCATCTCACACACACCAACAACAGCCAAGCCTCCTACAACTGACCCCATCCCATTGGGCCCACCACCTCTGGTGATTACAGAAAATGAGGTGCAAGGTCTATTTCATAGACAAACCCTAACCCTGAAAACCATCACGGATCTGCTGTTAGACCCCTTGCAATTTGCCTACCGAGCAAATAGATTGACAGATGATGCTGTTAATATGACTCTGCACTACATCCTACAACATCTTGAATCTCCAAAGACCTATGCAAGGGTCCTCCTTGTAGACTTCAGCTCAGCATTCAATACCATCATTTCAGATATTCTTCTAACTAAACTAAATCAACTAGCTATACCTGACCACACTTGTAAATGGATCATAAGCTTCCTAACAGACAGGAAGCAGCAGGTGAAGCTGGGCAAAATCACATCAGATACCTGTACAATTAGCACAGGAGCCCCCCAGGGCTGTGTGCTCTCTCCACTTCTCTTCTCTCTATGCACCAATGACTGCATCTCAAAAGATCCCTCTGTTAAAGTACTGAAGTTTGCAGATGATACAACATTGATTGGTCTCATTCGAGACAACGACGAATCTGCATACAGTGGAGTTATTGAGTCTGTCATCTGCACCTCTATAACTGTCTGGTTTGGTTCTGCAACCCAACAAAACAGACACAGACTTCAGAGGATAATCAGAACTGCAGAAAAAAACAATTACTGCCAACCTGCCTTCCATTGAGGACCTTTATATTGCACGAGTCAAAAAGAGGGCTGTGAAAATATCTACAGACCCCTTACATCCTGGACATAAATTGTTTCAACTTCTACCCTCAAAATGACATTATAGAGCATTGCATACCAGAACAACTAGACACAAGGACAGTTTTTCCCCGAATGCCATCACTCTGCTAAACAACTAATTCCCACAACATTGTCAAGCTATTTACTAAGACTGTATTGCTATTATTCTTCTCATCCTTCCTATTACCTATCTCCTCCCACTTATGACTATAACCATGTTGCTTGTATCTTTACGATTTATATTGTTTTATTTGTTTCCTAGTATAATTTGATTGCTTATTAATAACCTATGACTATCACTAAGTGCTTCTTGTTGAATGTATTTTTTTTCTTTCTTTTCTTTTTATGTACACTGAGAGCATATGTACCAGTGGTGCGTTCCTACTGGTTCGGCCCGGTTCGGGCAAACCGGTAGCAGCGGCGGCAGGAGGCTCCGCCCACCCAGCAGAACATCATCACGGAGCTTCTGTGCATGCGCAGAAGCGTCACGTGCGTGCAAAGCATGCACACACTCCCGCACACTCCCGTTCCCGAACCGGTAGCAAAGGTAAGTGAAACCCACCACTGATATGCACCAAAGACAAATTCCTTGTGTGTCCAATCACACTTGGCCAATAATTCTATTCTATTCTATTCTATTCTATTCTATTCTATTCTATTCTATTCTATTCTATTCTATTCTATTCTATTCTATTCTATTCTATTCTATTCTATTCTATTCCATTCTATTCCATTCTATTCTATTGGCAACTGGCATATATTTATGACAGTTGCAGCGTCCCGGGGTCACATGATCACTGTTTGCTACTTTCTTAGCTGGCTTCAAACAAACAAAATCAATGGGGGGAAAGTCAAATACGCTTAACAACTTTGTGATTCAGTTAATGATTACGGTGATTCATTTATCTACCAGCAACATAAGAGATCACTTACAATTAAGCATATGGGCAAAACAAAAATAATAATCCTAAATGTTTCATTTCTTGATCTGTAGACGACAGTGAATCAGACATTTGGACGTTAAAAGGGAAATTCAAATTTAGCAATCTGCAAGTAGAGAACACAGAAGAAGCTACTCCAAAGAAGTAGGGCAAGAAAGTATATGTGGTGACTATACACCATGACGAGAGCCAGTTTGGTGTAATGGTTAAAGCATCAGGCTAGAAACTGGGACTCTGTGAGTTCTAGTCCTATCTTAGGCACAAAGCCAGTTGGATGACCTTGGGCCAGTCTCTCTCTTTCAGGAAGCAGGCAATGGCAAGCTACTTCTAAAATATTGCCAATAAAACTGCAAGCACAAGTCCTGGTAGTAGCCGGGAATCAACACTGACTTGAAGGCAACCCCCCACCCCCCAGGAAATAATGAAAAGTTTAATTTCCTGCCAAATGTTCACTATGAGATTCATATTATTTTTATTTGCATATTTATGTCACATCAAGATCCAGTGAAATCAAGTAAACAAAACGCCAACAGAGAATAAGGCTTTAAAAATTTAAAAAAAAAAAACAGTCACTGGTCCTTAGCCTAAGGACCTTACACTCTATGTAGCAATCTCCAGATGTACCATTTCTGTGGGTAATTACATTCTCTCCAACTATTTTACTTACAATGTTCATGAAGCTGTCTTTCATGAGGGCCAAATGCTACAATCCATTGAGAACACCACCAAGGTATGGGCTTAATTCTTAGAAACAACAACTGAATCCAAAACCTGTACTTGGAATTCTACCACTTCAAAAAACAGATGGCTCTATGCTTTGGTGTATAACACGCTCTGTATTTGTGTTTGTGTGTGTGTGTGTGTGTGTATGTGTGTGTAATTAATAAAAGTAATAACATCCTAACAAGTTGGTTTATAGAAAGCCATGAGCTATAAGTAGAGGTTTTCCCCTCAATAGTAGCAAATATTGATGAAGATTCTCACCAGTAAGCATCCTTCTTATTTAAAGTAACTGGAATTCTCACAATTTTCTATAGCCATGTAAAAAATTGCCAATATTTATGCTCCCTATTGCAGACAGCTATAGGCAGCCAGAGGTATGGTATTGGGTAAAGTGTAGGACAGATGCTGTGAATCATTGTGGCCCATCTTTAATTTACTCTTTTGCCATTTTCCTATTTCTTTGCTAATGTTATTTCAGTTTTGCTAATTACAGCTTGCTGACTATGCATATGATAGTTCCTCTTGTGCAGTATGGTATAGATTTTCAAGTGAAGTGAAAACATTTGAAAACAAATGTCTTATAATTCTAAAAATCCCTGAAAAGAGTTTTTTTGGGTCATAATTAACTGTTTTTATTATGTTTTCTTTTAATAGTTTTTTTATATTGTTGTGAGCCGCCCAGAGTCCCTTGGGAGTTAGGTGGCATACAAATTTAATAAATAATAAATAATAATAATCTCTAGTTTTATTAATTTATTTTCTGATATGGATGATGCCATCTGTGTTTTTTATTTTGTTGTTGCTCCATTTTAAACTTTAATTTACATTATTAATTTCATGTTTATTACTGTTTACTGTGGAAATTTTAATTAACTTATGTATGTAATTATGTTATTATTGACAAATGCCATCAGTTCTTGTTGATTATGCAGAGAGAAGGAGAAAAATGAATTTTTTAATTCCTTACTTTCAGGATCTTAAGCATACTTACGCTCAATACATTTCAGGCAGACCAAATGGCACTTTGGTTCTCAAGCAAAATGGAGAAAGTGCTTTTGATTAGAAATTTGCTGTGTCAGAAATGTACTATCAATTCTTTTCTTTTTAACTTTTCAAGTTAGACAAACAAACAGAAAGTGTGCAAGGTAGGAACCTAGGAACCCGTTTTAAAACTTTTTGTAAGACAGAACTCATGGGAAAGTGAAAGGTTTAAAAAAAAAATACACATTTTTTTTCCTTCCTAGCATTTTTTTCTTAAGTGCAGGGTTTGCTTTTTGAGATCAATCAAGTGTTGACCCATTGATTGCAACATCCCCTGGCTTTCATGTCTAAGGCGGAACTGAAACTCACAAACTCCTGGTTTCTATAGGGATGCCTTAACTACTAGACCAAAATGGCTCTATTTAGTATAACTAAAACAATGTCAATTTATGTATTTTAAAATATAAAAATGCATTGTCTGAATCTGGATAACTTAATTATTAAATTAACAATTAAAAAGCTGGGAATGAATGTCAGAAGAACACACAACTCTTTTATTCCTTCTTCATTCCATTGTATCCCGAAGTTTGTCTTTTACTCCTGGTTTATATCTTCTATCTAATTCTGTGAACTCTGACTTATAAACTAGGATAAGATGTAATGAGATTTCTGAAAAGGGGGAGAGGAATGTTTGTCCCTGATATCAAATATATCAACTATAGCTTATGAAAGAAAAGGAAGATCATCCAAAGTGTACATTTGTCCATCTTTTGCTACTAAAATTACAATTTATACAATTGGTAATTAATCAATGGATTTATAGCATCTAATTATCCTAGTTCCAATCTAAAGATTTGTCTAACAGCTACAGCACTCAGTCCATACAATTATATGCACTGCTTTACTTCCTCTGACAGAAGCATATCTTGTGATCGACAGGTACAGCCAATGTATACTATTGTCCTGTTATTATGATCCTAATCCTAACAATGGAATCTCTCAAGCAAATGTGTAAAGCATGGTAAAGAAAGAACAAGATGAGAATTGTTTACCTAGGTATATAATAAATATTTGCTATCTTATTTGGATATATTATATAGAAGTATTTTTAAGACAAACATTAATATAACAAACTGCATAACATTGTTATTGAAAATAGCTCCTCCTGCAGGTGTAACTTCAAACAAAAATAGCAGCTGTGAGAAATGATTATTAGATATTCTGTTTCTCAGTGTACTTTCTATATTTAAAGATTGACCCAAGAGAAAACTCTTGTCTTTAAGAAAGAACTTCCTTTTTCCACATTGAAGCCCTGTAATTACACCATCTTAATTTATGTTGACTCAAAAATTCTACTTCTAAATATAGATTATGATGAGCTTCTCTTATCAAGGCCATTTTCTCTCTACCAACAACTTTCTGAATTTTTCCCAACTTGAGTGGAATTTGTATAATGTACAAATTCTAGTCATTGTATAATGATTAGAAATTCATGGCTATGCTAAAATCTAAAATTCATAACCAAAGTGATTTCCCCCCCGCCTTCCATTCAATTGTGTGCAATTCTTGGAGACTGCCTGAACCTTTCTTGGCAAAGTTTTGTTAAGTGGTTTTCATTTGACCTGACTAATATAGAAAGGCCTAGAATAGATCCATACAATTTAATATTCTCCTTTCTATTGGACTATTTCAATTTGCTCTACATGGGCTGCCTTTAAAGAGCAACTGGAAGCTTCAGGTGGTTCAAAATGCTCCATCAAAGAACAATATGCCCACGTAGCATTGCTAATATGTGAGCTGCACTGGCTCCTAGAGAGCTTATGAGTATAATTCAAGGAGCTGCTAGTCATCTTTAAAGCCCTACATGGGGCCAGATTACTTGCCAGACTTTCTATCCCTAATAGCTTCTGCAGGTCTGGTAGGTCTGACAAAGTAGACAATGAAACAGTGTCACCTGGTGGGCCCCAAGAAGTTTGCCTTCTCTGCTATGACACTTGTCCCCTAGAACAACTTCCCCCAGAAGTATGGACAGCTTGATCCTTTTAGCCTTGAGAAGGCTACAAAGGATTGGCCCCCTCTCCCCTGGTACTGTGGCCAGGATGTTGATGGAGCCCTGTTGTATATGTGGGAAGACTGGATAGAACCTGGAGGAGCAATTCACCCAGAGCCTACAATCAGGCATCAGTGGATAATATCTGCACAGAAATGTGTTTGCAGATGGGAGTGCCCATTAATGGCTGCTCCACTCTATTAGAGCCACCAGCTTGTGCAAATCCTAATGGAATGAATGTGTGGCAAGGAAGTAGTCTAGGAGTGCAGTTTAGGGGAGAAGAAGCAACACAGCCTAGATGTGGGAGCCTTGGTAAGCAAGTCTTTCAAAGAGACTCAGCCTGAATTAATTCACTATAAGTCTGGCTGGGAATTTACTCTTACAGTCTTCAAGATTGTGTTTTTACCCTGGATTAGTATTAAAAGAGCTATTCTGGTGGTTCTTGCTCCTTTAGTTGGGACTTTATGATAGAGTGTGGCCACTTACATCGAAAAGCCTACCAGTGCTGGGCTGTAAACCACCATATGTATCTATATTTACTACCATGTAGTAATTGTCTGATTACTGCAGTAATCAGTAATCGGTAGCCCTAGAAATTACATCTTTTTTGAAGATGTAATCATTTATAGAATTCTTTATTGATTGTTTAAAAAAAAATGGGGAAGGCCCAGATGTACACATTTACTTTTGCGATTAAGAAAAAATAGGAGGATTTTTATTCATCTGATATGATGATAAAAATTTTATTCATCTGAAATGAAAGGCAGGATAGTTCAAAGAAATTAATATAATTGTTGTCATTAATATAATTGTTGAGAATGACAGAAGACAAACTGTATGCCGGCTGTTAAAAGAAACATCTTTTCCATGTTACATCTCACTGTAAAGTTCAGAATCTCACAGTTTTTGTTTTCTTATTAGCATGAGTCACAATTACTGCAGTGAAGTGTCACATTAATATTTCAAATAGCAAAAGAGACAAAACCAAGTTGCCCTTCTGCCAGATCTCATTGTGTTTTCTTCATGCATAGGGCAGTTTTGAGAAATAACGACAAGTAAGCTTACACATATCTTGATTTTAGCAAGACATGTGATTAAGTACCCTCATAACATTCTGTTTAGTTAATTAATTGTGGCTGGATGGCACAACTATTAAGTGAATATATAGCTAGCCTGAAAATCATAGCCCAAGAGTGTTCATCTATGGTTTTTTTTTTTAAATAAAGAGAACTGACATGGTGAGAACCACGTGGTTCATTTCTCTATTCTTCAGTATTTGCATTAATTTGTAAAAGTGGAAGCAATGGTTATGAAATTGCAGATGATTCAAAATTAGGTAGGGCAGCTAATAGTCTAGAAGACAGAAATAGAATTAGAAAATTATCTTGATAGATTGACTGGTTAGAAAAATGGGTTTTCAAAATGTGCTAAAACTAGATGAATGTTCTTCTTGTACATTGTTAATTCTGAAGCCAAAACAAGATGCCAAACCGAGTAATCAAATTTAATAGTTACCCTGTGTCAAAAATAGATTGCCTACTAGATCAATTGAGTGGGGTAACATACTCATCTATAGTAAGTTTGCCTTCTTAGTCTTTAATTTAAACTTTAATCCAAAAGGTGCCTCAGACAAAAGATAATTTTTGACAGCTCTTACAAAAAAGGCCTGTATCATAAGGGCACTTTAACAAACAGCTTCAATTTTTCTATCTGGAAAATAGAAGCTATCTTTTTACTTATTTTTACAGAAACATTTTGCTGCCAGAAATCACAATAATGTCTCAGAAGATAATCAGTGTTTTAAAAAGGTAATTAATCAACCAACCTAACCAACCAACAAGAAATTTTCTTAATTAACAGCAGTGATGAGGCTGCCCCATTAGTAGAGGAAAAGAATATTTATAAAGACTTTAGCATCATTATGGAAAAGGAAAATGCATCTAAATTCAGAAATATGGAAGAAAATACAGATAACAACAAATACAAAGAACACATTCACTAACAAGCCGAACATACATATTTAGCATTTGGCTTCTGTGTCAGGATTCTATAATTTATAAAACATCCATGAAATCAAAGGGCTTAATTTGTAGTGGTGCCTTAGGAAAAAAAAATTCAGGCAAACTCTTATCAGCATCTTTGCTATTGTTCAAATACTGGACCAAAGTGTTACTAATAATCCATTATCTATATTTATTTAAAATAAGCAAAATTGTAAATGAAACATGGATGGTTTTCTTCACAAGTTGAAGAAACTTTGTGGCTAACAGAAAAGGCTACAATCAGACAATAAACTGTCTTATCAAACAAAGTGGTACCCACAAAGTGTGACATTGCTAAATGGCACGCAGGCCACTAACTTACACATACT
The DNA here is from genome assembly GCA_003457575.1 of Thermophis baileyi. Lineage (NCBI taxonomy): Eukaryota > Metazoa > Chordata > Lepidosauria > Squamata > Dipsadidae > Thermophis > Thermophis baileyi. Next base: position 5,013,925 of record QLTV01012198.1, on the reverse strand, counting down.
AAAAATGAATTAAAATGTGTCAAATCCCACCAAATAACCAAACCTTGAAGATCCATATGTTTTTTGAAAGGTACTTTAATCGAAGTAGCATCTTTCCCTTTTCTTATTATTGTTCATGATGTATTAATGAGTAGTCTACTTTCTTTGATAACAAACAATGTAGACACCATTTCTCACTGTATTAAGCAGCTTGAAATAAATAAAATATTTCTTTGTGATACATTTTTATCAAATTGATAACCATAACTAGACATACATCTTTTGTACTGTTTTCATGAAAACACCATAGGTGTGTCCATTTAGTTACCAGAGGCTGGGGTATACTTAAGGGAGATGTTGTCACAGAAGATTTTGGGTTTCTGATCCCAAGAAGCTACCGGTATGTAAAGTCAGATGTGATTCTTAAATGGGAAACCACCATGATATCTCAAACTCCTAGTCTGGGCTAGACTGGGAAGTTTATTTATTATGTAATTTGTTTGCCCATCTTGTATTCAACGACTCAGGGCAGCCAAATGTAAGTTTCAGAAAAATACCATATAATAAGGCAATGACAAACCACATCCATATTATTGTTAAGAAAATAACAAGGTGATCTAATCTCCAGGCAGGAGTTGAATCTGATGCAAAGGAACTTTGAATAAAAGTCTAGAAAATCTGTCAATTTATTATTTGCACTTTCTCATGCTGTGTGGGATTTGTAATTAATTTACCGTAACTCTCTTTCTGTGTATATAGATATTTTTGGAAATCAATAACAACCTGTAGAGTAACAACATAGTAGAATAGGCATCTATATTTTATTCATTTTATTTTCTTTTAGAACATCAACTGTTACTTTTTGTCCTATTTTAAAAGCCAGATGGCTTTCAGCTTTTAGCCTATTATCTCTTTTTAGAATTTGCCACAATATATTCTGATTTTGCTGATTTCCATGTTTTTGCTCTCAGTGCTGCTGCCTTATCCTTATAAAAAAGGCTGTCTCTTGTCAGCCATCCTGTGGTCATGAATTCAGCTTAATTTTTCTTTTCGATTGAGCTGACCTAGGTCCTGAGACATCAGATCAGATAATATGATGAACTAGTTGAGAGGGTCTCTCTTTTTGATGGCGGCTTTCCAACTATGGAATTTTCTTCCCAATAAGCTGCTACCTACTTTATGGCTTTTCAGTACATTGGAAGGGCCTCTGAATTCTCAATCCAGTGAATAATGTATTCACTGGAAAATGTACTTGGAAAATACTTGTTTTCTAGAAGCTTGTTTGTTTTAATCGATTTGTATACTGTGTGAGTGTCAACAACTCTGAGAAAAACTTAAGATTTATAAAATAATAAAAACAAAGTAATACAATAATAAAAACCAATAATAAAACAAGAAACATGTTGATTGGGTAGCTATATAAAATGATTTAATAAAGTAAACCGGTATGAGATACAATACCCATTTCTTTGTTGGTTATTAGAAGACCGTAACACCTTTTGATATACATGCATTTGGATAGTCTGTAGAGATTCTCAGTCATTCAGGTCATGGTTGTCCCAAAGGTGCTTTTTTTCAGGAGGCAACTGGACTTTCTTGTTTTTAATTTTTTTGCAGACTACAGGAACCAGGAGCACTACTCAGGTGACTCTGAGGACACAGATAAACCTCCAAGTGCTTTAACAATCCTCTAAAAGGAGAGTCATTGAAGCACTCTAAATACAAATCCTTCCATTCCCCACTATCCTGTCAGAGCTGAAGAAGCTTCTTGGATGAGAAGCGAAACGTCTTCAAAGAAAAAACAAGAAAGTCCAGTTGCCTCCTGAAAAAAAAGCACCTTTGGAACGGACATGCATTTGGATATTTTATAATGCTTTGCTTTAACCATTCTTTTATTGATTGCTACTTTTTCTCATGTTGCCTTATTTATACTTTATTGCCAACAATTTAACATTTTAGTTGTATCAAAAAGCAGTACAGGGGAAGAAGAGTAAAACCTCATTAAATAACTAAGATTGTGAAAGTGACTGGGATGTTGATACTGCTTACAAGAAAAGGTTGGATCACTCAGATATCAGAATCAGGAAATGGAAATTAGTGCATCCTAATACTAATACTGAAGGGATGATATGATTTATGAATGGAAATGCCTATAATAATCTATGGCATTTTTAACCTCTCCATCAAGGACAGTGTACTCCTCTTTGTATCCTACACTCACAGCAACTGACTAAAAGTAAACAAGTGAAATTTGTGGTTAATTAAGATTTTGAATTTTGAATTCAGGCTTCCCCAACCTGAACACTTGTAAAAGGCCCATAATTAGCACTGGGTAGAATTTGGGGACAATGTCCAGGTTGTGGAAGGCTATTGGTTCCTGACTACAGACAAGGAGGGACTCAACCTTAGAGAAAAATAGACTCTCTTAATTTCTAAGATATTTCTTAGACATGTTATGCTGGCTCTCATGAAAATGTGTTTAGTCAAATATGTTTAGTCATTTCAAAATGGGTAAAAAAGAACCATAAACCATACACCCTTTGTCTGCCTCGTTAGAAATTTATTATAGCAAGTACATTTATGCCTGTCAACATTTCCAGTATGATGTGAGCTCTCAGCCTTGTTGACTTAACAGGTCTAACTTGTGATGTTTCCCTGACTCCCTCCTTCAAAGGCATATGAGCCCAGAAAGGTAGGCTAGCAACAGATGCTGCAGTCCTGTTCCATGTGTGCATTTGTGTGTGTGTGTGTGTGTGTGTGCGCGCGCACAGCATGAATAATATGCACTGATGCAATTGCCGTGTAGACAATTTAGCATGCTGCCTTTTATTAGGAATACTGTATATTATTTCCCTCAGGGAGTGGATTTGAAATCTTGAATAGAAAAAGAAAGTTAGCTCACAGGTTAGAGATAAAGAGTAAAAACGTTTTCTGTGTTTGAAAGTAAAAATGGGACTTCCAGCACACCTGGACTTTATCTGAAACACTATACAGAACAATTCTCACTGTGATGATAATGCGGCGCAAATTTTCTTTTACTACATCTTACAGAAAGGAAGAGGAATGAGACTCTCTGTGAGCATGTCTTTCAATGTAGAAGGGTTTCTGACTAGCACGGAGAAAGGACTGTCTTCTTCCTTTCTTTCCAGTGTCTTACTATTGTCCCATCCAGTTGCACCCTAAAACATACCAAACTGTTCTGCCCAAGAGCAGAAAGGCAGGAAACAATAAATACCACCACCAACATTTATAATTGCAGCCAAAGTCATAGAGGAGTTCCAGATGGCTGCTGAAATTTAGTTTCCATGGACATTTATCATAAATCTGAGCATCTTATTGATGCAGGGAAAAAAGTCTCCTACACATTCTGTCACAGTCTGAAGGTTAAATCACTGGGTTCATTTACACAAATTATTTCTCAAGGCAGTAGTAATTAATACCTTGCTGAGACATTTTCCAGCATTGCTCTGAATGGATGAGGGTTACACCTGGGTTCTGTGTAATTTCTGGCATGTATTTATATTGCATCAAGAAATGGAAAAAAATACTAGAAAGTTTCTTGAAACAAAAACATTTGTCTCTCAGATGTATCATGGAATAAACTCCGGGCAAGGAACCAAGATAAGTAATTAGATTGGCTGTATTCCATGTTTAAGAAATTTGTTCTAGGTCAAAAATACTGGTCTTCTCTTTTGGAAAGAAAGTTGCAACCTCCTAAAATTTGTACCTAATTTAGAGATAAAACTGGAAATACTTATCTTGTTCTGATTTATTTTACCAATTGTGAAACATTGGATGCATTTTTTTGTTCATGAAACTAGTATTTTGGCTTCCATTTAATGATATTCATGATGGTTCTAAGACTGATGAGCAGCATCCAGGCTAGGCTATCAGAAGGTATGTTACATGTTTGGATCTGAGTCATATTCTTCTATTAAACTTGTCATTTTATATGAAATCTTATTCTTTAATCCAGAGTCCAGTATCAGCACCCAGATTTTAGAGGAGATGTTGGCCAGTTAGTCAGAATTTATTCCCTTGGCCTCCTTAGTTTTATATTTGTCCATTTTTCTTTAATTGAAAATTGAAAAACCTTAATAATTCCTGATTGAAACCTGAAAGTCATTGTCCTGAAAAATCTATTTTTATAGCATCTTAAATGGGGAACTATTCCTTTCATATTGAGGAAAAATAAATAAAAGCAATAGGACTTCGTGCCTTCATTTGTGTTAAGGAATAAATCTAAATGTGCTTTTCTCTTTGACCCTATTAAGACACATGCTGAGTTAACCTGCTTCAAACCACCAATGTGTTTATCTTAATTAACAATACTTATATAAGAGTTATAGAAGTAGTATTGTATTTGTGTGCATGCGTGTGTGTATGCATATATTTAAAGACTATACTTCTTAGATATTTTAGATTTATAGATAATAACTGGGCACAATTGATTGATTTCAGTTTATTTCTTTTCTCTTTATGCTGCTGGTATGGTTATATTGCCACAGAATTCAGTGGGTTTGAAACAAACATTGTATGACTTTAATGTTCTGCACTAATTAATCATTTTCTGAAAAGATGAAGATTTGAAAATACTGACATTTGCAAAGTACTCTAAAGCCTGTATCTGGAAGATGAATGTGTGTGAACTAGATCAGGACAAACTATTCAAAGTGTTCAAAATTTCATGCTGTGGGTAGCTGGAAGGCTCACTCTGTCTATAGTGTGTATCGTAGAGCACTTAGAACACTGTAGAACATTCATTTCTGGCTACGCAAGCTTTTTATTTCTCTAAAGACCCTCTATATGTACTGTGGCAGTTAAATTATTTATTGGCAAAACTCAAATACTGCTGCTTATTGGAGCTCAGATAAGTCCTCTTAAATAAGGCTGCAGTTTGGGGGTCTTTTAAAAATATATATGATCACACATCTTATATACATGACTCCAGAGTCACGTTTGTGAGTTGGGTGGCTATATAAATTTAACAAACAAACAAACAAACAAACAAATACTGCCAGGGTCCCTGTCTAGATGGCAAAGCCAGGTTTTTAACGCATTGTGAAAAGCAAGCAGTCTTGGGACAAGCCTAAACTGAAGGGGGCTTTTTTCTAGAGGTGGGTATCACTGCCAAAAAGACCCTAGGTTCCTAGATTTCACCACATGGATCTCTCTACTGGATGTGACCTGGAGCATGCCTCTCCTATAAAATATCTAAGACACTGATGTTAAAGTTTTTGAAAAGGATATTCCAAGTATCTTGGAAGGTCTCAAATGTGGTTCTGTGTTGAGAATCAGGCATAATTAGAATAGAAACTATGATGTGGATCAACATCTTACATTTCTGCTTAAAACTGTGCTTTTTCCAAATCAGTTTCCTTTTAGTAATAATAATTTTATTTCTAGTTCTATGATTCCCCCCCCCCCCACACACACACTGTTTGTCCATCAGCCCCTAAAGAAAGATCTCTGGTCTCAATCTTTACAATTGTCTGAATCAGTATATGTACTTACATGCAAAACTTGAATCTAAAAAATTCAGAATAGAAAATAAAGGACAAACATTGCTTCAGAAATGAAGCTTTTTAAAAGTTTTTAAAAGTTACTTAATATATAACCAACCAACCAACCAACCAACCAACCAACCAACCAACCAACCAACCAACCAACCAACCAACCAACCAACCAACCATTAATCTGGTACAAAGATTAATAAAAAAGGCTACACTAATCTAAGTTTCCCTGAAGTTGGACTAAACTTGTTTTTTTCCACAATAATAGAGAAAATGTTTTTCTGAAAAGCAAGATTTTAACAGCTTGGTGAAATGTATGTGGAATAATAGAGTAATATTGACTATACTAACCTTTCCCAATCTGGACTACAATTCCCCTCATCCAACACATCTGAGTAACACCAGTGAGGGAAGAGTGGTGCTCTGGAATTTCAAGGAATGCTAACACTTTAGGAATGCCTATGAAAAGCATTCCTAGAATTGTTGCAAAAGGGAAAATAAGGACAAAAAAGAGACAGCAATTGACTAGGAACAGTCAGTTGCAGCATATGTCAGTCATTTAATAAAGTACAGTGATCCAGCAAACATGAATCTGAGTTGCTGATTACGAAGAAGAAAAGTGTGTTGTATATAGCAAACAGAACCCATAATCAAAGAGCTAAAAATAACCCAATGTGCTAAGGAAGCTTGATGTATCAGAGGATTCATTATGGTTCACTAGAAAGGCATCTTCTCCCTCTTCAAAGGCACAACAAGTCAATCAGCATCTTTCAATCGACTATTTACAGTAATTATTTACTGCTGATAGGAAGCATGAACAAAAGATCAAAAGAATTTTTGTAGAATGGAAGTTTTTACATCTCATTGGCAAATGTTGATTCAAATGATATGAACAAGCGATCTTTGCTGGGCTTGTAGCGTGTGTGTGTTTGTAAAGAAGAGAAAAAGACGTGAAGCTATCCCACCCTGCTATTACCACTGGAATCTCAAAAAGATCCATGGAAATGGTCTGGACCAAATGTACTGAGGCTAAACAAGCATAAATCTGAAGAACTGAACTGAAGAAGCTTCTTGAATGAGAAGCGAAACATCTTCAAGGAAAAACAAAGTCCAGTTGTCTTTTGAAAAAGCACCTTTGGGACAAGGATAAATGGTGTGCTGTCTATACAGAAGTCCACAAGCCCATTTAAATAACATGTCATCTTGCAAAACACACAGCTTGAGAGATGATGTTCTCTATCTGGCTACAGAAAGACCAACAATATGTGAAATGAGAGTGGTGGAGCTACCTAAGAAGAAATATTTTAAAAATGGCTAGATACTTTCTCAGATGGAAGACAGAGAATCTACAGTTGCAATCCTACAAAAACCATACTGGGAGTCAATCATTTTGAATTCAATGGAATATGCTTTTCAATGGAATATGCTTATAGGTAAATTTATATAGAATATTCTGCTCCTGGCACATTAATCTTCATTGGATGAGGAAGGGAAGCAGAACAAGGATTCAGAAATGTATTTTTAAATAAGGGCATTTAGCTTCAGATCTGTGGCAATATCATGGTGTGAGGGTTCTTCCAAGGACTGGATACACCACAGCATAGCAGATAACTGTACACAATAGGCTGTTGCTCTGGGTTAGCTCTACCATTTTAGGCCTTGCAAGTTGATGTAACCACATAAATTCATCTTTAATACCCAGTCCTTAAAATGAGCAAAAGTCTCCAAGTCTATGAAGTGGCATACAGCCTTTGCCTCCCTCTAAAGGTTCTTGAACATGTTGGAATTAGGTGCTGCCTCAGTATAGTTGCTTCTTTCTTTTCTGCTTGCTGCCAAGCTTCAGGCCAAGTTCCAAGCATTGCTGTTAAGCAGTATTACTTTTGAACACTCTGCTCAGTCCAAGCCAAACTCCAGGCAGGAATTCCACCAGGATATGCTGCTTACCATAGCTTGTGGTCCTGGCAGCTGACTGACAGAGGTCTTGCCTGCCTGTAATAGTTGTAAATTTCCAGATGTTGCCTCCCACTTCCAGTCTGCATGTTGTTTTGTTATCTCCTCTTCTCCTACACATCCCACACACTCTGATTTAGCATTTGCTTTTGTAAGCTAAGGGTAGAGTTGGGTTAGGCTGCTTGCCTATATTGTTCTGGAAAATGCCAGGGTGTAGCTCGATTAACCAGGCAACTGGAAGGCCAGGTGTGGATGCTTATGAGTGAGGAGTGAGTGAACTGATGAATGAGTCCATCTATCAAGTTTCTGGGGCTGTAAACTTTTAAAGTCCTTTGGGAAAAGACATGAACTGAATTTTAGGAAAGGGGGGGGGGTAGGAAGTGTTTCTACCTGGCTGTAGCTGGTTTTCCCAAATGTAGATAGAAGTCCCAACTTCACTTCCTCATATATGGACTACTGTAGACCGATTCCTTATCTGAAATCCTGATCCCCAGTCCACTATGGAAAACACACATTGGGTTCTTCTGTGTCTTCGCTCTAAGCCATATTTGTCTTAACCCTTTTCTTAATCTGATATTTTATACTCTGTTCACTGAGACCTAGAACTTTACTTATCTTGAACCTCAGATGGATTGGGACTAAGACCTTGCTGATTAATTTAATTGAAAAGGCCACTATTGGTTTTGACCTCAAATAATTAATGACTTTGGTAGAGTATGTGAGGCCAGGAGAACGGAAGAATAGTAAAAAAGGATGGTCTTAGAGAAACAAGTATAAGAGGGTTTCCTCTGGACATCCAAATAATAAACAGGTATAACTCTATCATTTTCAGTCTCAGGCAAGATTAGCTGGAAGCTGCCATCTGCTGAAACGTAACTATAGTGTACCTCGAGTCTATTCGTTGTAAGGTGCATTTTACAATGTATAGTTCAAGTGTTTGATTTTCAGACAAGTAGTTTTTTTAGAAAGACAATTCTCAGTATGCAATTCATGTAAAGCAGTAGTTTATGGAAACTTACATTTGCAACTACTATAATTTGATTAATAATAGAATGCTTCTTTAATTAGATCCAAATACTGCATAACCTGGCAAGGGACATTTGTACTTATATTTCACTTCATTCATTTAAAAAAAAAAGGGTGGGGGGAAGGAGGAAAGTTAAGCATTCTGAAGCTTATTAAAATAATGCCTGGCAATCACATCCCACTTCTGGCTAACTTTCCTCCCAACTTAAAATTATAAAATATGTAATTAGAAACACAAGGTAAAAAAGGTCATCATACTTTCTGTGAAATGACATTTCCAGTTCTCTTCCTCACCCACATTAATATATAGTATTCAGTAACAAAAAAAATTGCTTAAATCTTGCAAGTGTTACAAATTGTCTCAGGGGGGGGGAAGAGCCAAATGTTACTTACATAACCATATAGGAACTTAAAAAAAAAAAAAGCTAAATGTTACTTCTACAACTATATAGGAACTAAAAATAGTATAATCCTGTCACTTCGCATAGGCTTTTTTTTTTTTTTTTAATCACCACATTTTAGGAGAACATTTCTAAAATTTCCAACTGCTGAGCCAAAAAAATGCAATAGGAGGTAAACATCTTACATCTGAACCAGCGGTGGGTTGCTCCCGATTTGGTCTGGTTCTGCGAACCGGTAGCGGCAGTGGCAGGACGCTTCGCCCACCCGCCTGGGACGCTCCGCCCACCTGCCCGGGACATTTCGCCCACCACCCGGGACGCTTCTGCGCATCCGCAGAAGTGTCGTGCATGCGCACGCGTGAACCGGTAGCAACAGGTTTTAGAACCCACTACTGATCTGAACATACAGTAGTATATTTTAGATTATGTAATATTTATCTTCAAGAAGCCCAACTCATACAGATAGCTAGAACATCGATTTCACTTTAGTTAATTATGGTCACGTTGTCCTAGGACTAGGACTAAGCCAACATAGGGCACTTTTTATTGGTGCAGGACCTCATTTGCTCTGTTCAATAGCTGGAAGATTGTAGGATACCTTTTGATTATGTGGGGGGTATTCCTGGAAGACTAGGGCCATTTCGGGGGGGGGGATTTTAAGTGAATGGACAATGGAATGCTTCTAGGGAGCAGTTTGCTATTTCCTCCCTTATCCTCTCACTGCTTGAAATCATGCTGCTGAAATTGGGTCTAGTTCTCAATGTGTCACAAGAACAGAGCAGGTGCGTAGCTGCAGAAGTGTTCCCACAAAAGGATTCTCTAAGTGATTTAAGCAACCAAGAAGCAAGTCATACATTGTACAAGAAAATATTTAAAAATCTCAAGTCAGTGGAACCCAGAGGAAAATCCTTTTGCAACTGCAAATCCTGGAATTAGTCAGATGCTGAGAAACAGCCAAATCTATTCCCCAAACTAATTCTTCCCAGAACTAACCTATGCAGTTCTGTAATTCATATAATAATAGCTGACTAAAGAACAAAATTTCCATGTTTAGAAGTATGACCTGCAGGCAGTTTAGGAATGGGGCAAAAATCCTTCTGTACACAATGAGTGTTTGACAGATGCCTGGGTTTACTTGTCATTGAGGAACTAAATATGTATCTAGCTGTAATCTTTCAAGTTGTAGATGAAAATAAAACTACAGAATCCCTAAACATGAACAAGAAAGGAATTTTAATCTTGCATTCTTCATAATATACTAAAGCTCCATGTTATTTTGTACATAATAGCAATTAATCAAATTATTCTGATGCCCATCAGTAGGAAGAGTGTAGCTCCAATAGATGTGTATAGCTGCTCCAGGATAACTAGATAAATGAAAGAGGATGTCACAACTCCAGCTTCTTCCAGTGTTTCTGATTTCACTTAAATACATTTACCTTTTGCTATAATTATATCTGAATAGTTAGCCTGGAGAAGCCAGAACAGATATGTTCCTTGACGGTAAATTTGGGTCCATGGAGTCATGCATTCAACTTACCATGTTTCTCTGAAAATAAGACCATGTCTTATATTTTTTTGAACCCTGAAATAAGCGCTTGGCCTTATTGTCATGCATTCAAAAGCCCGATTGGGCTTATTATCAGGGGATATCTTATTTGGGGGGAAATAGGGTAGATGAACTCAAAATTCCCTAACTGTAAGTGCTTATCAGAAAACATACAGCATGCAACCAGGTTATACACCACTATGGTGGTAGAAATAATAAATTTCACAGCCATACATAGTTATGAGCCAATTGAAATGGGTGCCAGTTCTGTACAGAACACCCAAGAGAAATAGACTGTACTGTTTTCATCCATGCCTTAGACAACATGTTCTTGTATCAAATCTGGCACTTGCACTTCCTCACACACAGTTCCTACAACCAATCCATCTAAATTCCTCCATATATTATTTCAAGAATTATCTTTATGATAGTTCTGATGATGTAGGCAGATGCAGAAGAAGGGCATCTTTTCAGGGATTTTGATGAAACAAAGTAAACATTTCTCCCTGTGTGTTTGTGAATTTGTGTGTGTGTATATATGTGTGTTCCACAAAACTCTGCATTCAGATTTGACTTCCCTGTTCTGCAGTTCTCTCTAGTTGTGGAATGTAATCTTTTGGGGACTACATTGGTCACCCATTCTCCTTAACCTGAAAAAAGAGAATTAAGACACATTTCTTCAGTCAAGCCTTCAAATTTGGGGATGATTTGAATAGTATTTAGCATGAACTTAAAATATGTGCAGATTTTAAATAGATTTATGTGGCTTCTGCTGTATTTTTGGTTTTTAACATTGTTAAAATGATATCTTTTTTAAAGATTTCCTTTTCATCCTACCTTTATATAACTCAAGGTTGCGAACATACATAATATTCAATCATAATCTCTTAAAAATAGTACTTGGAAATGTAGTGGAAGAACAGGCTGGACATAGTCTATTTGCTACCCTCCTGCCACCTGGAAAGGAATGGATCATTTGACGTTTTGCTGCTGATCAAAGGTAGTGGGATCTACATTATTATAGAGTAGAAAATTCCAGGGAACTTAATCTTCAACGTGCGTAATATAGATTAAACATGAGGAACATCAGCTTGTGATAGAATAAAATAAATTTTACAAATCAATATTGAGATGATTTTTTTAATGATTTTTTTTTTTGGCTATGTCAGGATCTGAGTGCTTAAGCGATAAGGTTAACTACGGCGATAAGGTTAACTACGCAGAAACAAACGTTCTTTTTCCATAAGATTATCTTTTTCCTCTACAGATCATCATAATAATAAATTGCTGCAATAAATAAATCCAAACATTGGTATAGCATCTTCTATACAATGAATACATGCAACTAACTGCAGGCATTAAATAATTTGCTAGATAAGATAACATCTGTCAAAAAAAATGTTTTCCTAAGCCAATCAAAAAGGGTAATAATTCAAGGATAAATGCTGATTGCGCAAACTATTCTACAAGCATAAATCATAATAAAGTAATTAGCATCCCATGTGCTCTATGAAGTCATATAAGATAAATGAGTTCAATTAAGTATAATCTATTTCAGCATACTGATTGGGAATATTGGGTGTTTTCCAGTTTACAAGGGCAAACAAAGCTATTGCCAATGCTTTATGATAGGACTTCACCTCTGCACTAACCCCTGAAGCCTCTAGATTTCCACAGCCAATTTGGAGGTCACATAGATTTCCTCTCCACTGTTACAATAGGCAGCCCTGGGAACAGCTTGGAATTCTTACTACTGTTATTACCTTGTGGTAAATTCTTTTTATATCAATCCTCTCCATTGCCAAGTAATATGCAAAGCTTGGTTGTAGTAAGGTTCATCATTGGCATCCTTCAGTCTCGAAAGACTATGGTATCGTGCTCTGGAAAGAGTTTCTAAAACAGGATCTAGTGTGGCTAAAAAGGCCAATCCGAGAGTGGCAATCCCTTCCACACTGAGGGCAGATACATTCTGCCCCCTGTCCGGCCCCCGGATTTCGCTGGTTCCGGGACTGCCTCTTTACCTCAGCCTGCCAAACAAGTGTCTCTTCGAAATGGAGAAGGCCATGCTGCGTTTTTAGCCTCCAAGCTAAACGATCAGAGGTCAAGGTTTCCCAGCTGTTAATGTCCATTCCCAAGGTCTTTAGATCCCTCTTACAGATATCCTTATATCGCAGCTGTGGTCTCCCTCTGGGACGCTTTCCCTGCATGAATTCTCCATACAGGAGATCTTTCGGAATCCGACTCACTACATGCCCAAGCCAGCATAGACGTCACTGTTTCAATAGTGTATACATGCTAGAAATTCCAGCACGTTCCAAGACTGCGCTATTTGGAACTTTGTCATGCCAGGTGATGCCAAAGATACTTCAGAGACAGCGCATATGGAAGATATTCAACTTTCTCTCCTGCCATGAGTAAAGGGTCCAAGACTCGCTGCAGTACAAGAGTGTGCTCAGGACGCAGGCTCTATAGACCTGGATCTTTGTATGTTCCGTCAGCTTCTTATTAAGCCATACTCTCTTTGTGAGTCTAGAAAATGTAGTGGCCGCTTTACCAATACGTTTATTTTACCAATAAGGTTATATTACTATATTATCACAGACAATCTATGCATGAAAATACATCCCTAAGAGTTTATTCTATCTCTTGGCGGAAGATTTTATTCAACACATACCATGCTGTCAACATTTCATTGTGTTGGCAACATGTTTCCCAACTTAACTGGGCTAAAATATCACTTATGTAGAACCTGTGCTATATTGATTTTTTTTCTTACAGCAATGAAACTAGAGTATTTAATCTCATTCACAGAATATCTTTTATCTATTAATTCCTCACCCCTGTCTACTTCACTAAGTCTTTCTGAATTAATAAAACATGGACTAAAAATTGGGGATTTCAAATTCAACCAAAGAAGTGGCTAAAGCTCCTTTGTACTTTGTATGGTCTTTCCCACTATTATTTAAAAGTGTACTTGATATATCAAGATAGCATTTTTCAAAAGAAAAATAACCCTGAATTTAAGACAATTCTCTTCCAAAGGAAAATTAGATGAAAAAACTAATTTTCAGACTTTCAAACTCATCTGCTTGTATTACTACATTCTAAGCAAATATAGGATAAATATAAGGTAACAGTAGGGTTGGGGTTTGTTGTTGCCACCTGTCTGGATTTTTAAAAAAAACACAAAAAACTTCCCAAACTAGTCTACAACTCTGAGAATCCCTGAAGGTATCCCAAATAATAACCAAATCCAACCCTACTTAATTTCCGAACCCAGTCAAGTTTGGCCAAGTGCTATATGTCTATTTTAAAAGTAGATGATTTGAAAAAACAAAAAGAAAACCTCATGTTTTCCTTTCACATAAAGCATGTACTGAAACTTTGAAATATTACTTTCTTAATAAATATTATAAGTAGTCCTCAACTTAGAAATATTTGTTTAGCAAGAGTTCAAAGTTACAATGGCACTGAATAAAGTGACTTACAACTGCTCCTCACAGTTTCCACAGCCACAGCATCTCCATGATCACAATATTAAAATCTGGGCACTTGGTAACCAGAATGTATTTACAATAGTTGCAGCATCATGGTATCATGTGATCGGTATTTGCCACATTCCTAGCTGGCTTCCAACAAGCAAAGTCAATAGGAAAAGCCAGATTCACTTAATGACAATGTGATTCACTTAATTGCAGTGATTCGCTTAACAACACTGTCAAAAAAGATAATAAAATCAGGCACGGCTCAGTTAACAACTGCCTTACTTAGCAATGGAAATTCTGTCCCAATTATGGTTGTAAATTGAGAACTACCTGTATAGCAATATTTTTCCTATTTTTGCAAATTCCCTAAACTTTAAATTCTGGAAAAAAAAAGTTTAATTTTTACTGTGTCATACCTCAACTCAATTTAATTTTCAGCCTTATCATTCAAAATTATACCTGAGAGTGCTTTTAAACAATATTTTTATGTACCATCAACCTGTCTCAAGCATGAAATCCTTTAGGACCCAGATTGTTGGGGGCAATATGCTAACTCTGTAAACCGCTTAGAGAGGGCTGTAAAGCACTATGAAGCGGTATATAAGTCTAAGTGCTATTGCTATTTAGGGGGCAGTGTAAACAGCACCATTGCCCAACTGCAATTCTTCAATATTTTTTCATGGATTCTTCTATTATTTATTATACTATAAAAAATCTAACAACAATGGAAAGATGAAAGAGCTGCACAGTATCTTCTTACTGTCTTACTCTAACATGTAAGTTTTAGGAGCAGGCACTCTTTCTGTCTATAAAATATAAAACTAAGGTACATGTAGTGGTATATGGTAATTTCCCTATTCTTGAATGTGATCTGAAAAAACCTCTTCAATGCTCTCTATATGAAGTTATATATTAAATACCTAAGATAATTCATTCCTTCAATATAGTTTAATGCCAATTGTATTAACCATTGTTTGCCTGTCATTTATCTTTCAAAACTCTTTGTTCCTTATAATTGCTTATGTAGATGAAAGGAAAGAAGAAAATTTCCAGCAAGAAATTTATCTTTAATTACAGTATTGCACTTTTATATAGAAATTAGCTCAATGTTTAAAGTCTGGTTATATTTAAATAAAACACCTTCTCTCACACAAGCTACAGTATGTCACAGAAGTGAGTACACCCCTTCATATGTTGTAAATATTTAAGTATATCTTTTCATGTGACAACACTGAAGAAATGACACTTGGCTACAATGTAAAGTAGTGAGTATACAGCTTGTTTAACAGTGTAAATGTGCTGTCCCCTCAAAATAACGCAACACACAGCCATTAATGTCTAAACTGCTGGCAACAAAAGTGAGTACACCCCTAAGTGATAATGTCCAAATGAGGCCCAAGTAGCCGTTTTCCCTCCCTGGTGTCATGTGACTCGTTAGTGGTACAAGGTCTCAGGTGTGAAGGGGGAGCAGGTGTGTTAAATTTGGTGTTATCGCTCTCACTCTCTCATACTGGGCATGGGAAGTTCAACATGGCACCTCATGGCAATGAACTCTCTGAGGA